>VDFB02072274.1:81270340-81323443 GCA_007258455.2 Sequoia sempervirens | reverse complement strand
CATGGCTTGAATAGGACAATCTAGAAGACTTCAACACTTCTCAAAAATAATGTTTTCCTCTAGAAATATTCTTTTAAATTTTATGATCCTCAATGATCTCCTTTGCAATTGCGAAGTAAACATGTGAAAAAAATCCAATGCAATCTCTTCAATAAAAAAACTCATCAATATTTTCCTCCAACAACTAGATCCTCTTTTCTACAATCTTTGGCAACTTCCTCTCCTTTCAACAATTTGCAGATATTAAACCAATATTCATTCCAAATTTGGCTCCTTGCACCGATGGGTGGCATTAAGATCTCTTATGAACTTTAAAACAATAGAGATGGATTTTCTAAAAGTTGTGAACCTGACAATCAGGTAATAAAATCCTTTGATCCTCATCAAACAAAAACTCCTCATTTGATCTCCCATATTTTGTAACATGGAAAACAACTTAACTATGTTTTGCAGTTGTGATCTCACAATTGTAGTGGCTGAACTATGACTTGAAATTTTCTTTCTACAATCTGGAACAACCTCTTTAGTGCAATAATTTTCTTACAACTTCTTTCCCAATGATTATTTGATCTACTACAAGCTGAATCTCTCACCATGATTTGTAATAATTTCCTTTGCCACAATCGACCTTCTCTGATACCACTATGATGGTGGTGGATAGATATAGATCAAAATAAAATATTGAAACATATCAAAAAAGAATTATTTCCTCAACACATGTTGTTGCACCTCATTCCATTGCTTGGCCTGAATCAATTACATCATGCCTCTTTTATAGAAGTTTTTAACCATTACAAGGATATTTCTAGATCTTAGACCGACATGAATAGATTATAGGCCAATACAATCATTTAATATTTATTCCTCTTATCCTTATCTTGACATTATTCTAGAACATTACATTACATGTCTCTCATATAATGATTGTGATTATTACATTGGGGTGAGAGAAATTACATTTCCCAACATGAAGCACATGGAGAGAGCATACATTCAAGCTAGCACTCCTAGGATTGACCACAAGACTTAGATTGGTTTATGGTTTTTGATCCTCAAGCTCACCAAATAGTGCAAGGGGAGAGCATACGCCAATGAAGAATCCCCAACAAAGCATAAAATATTAATTGACCCTTTAGAAATTGAAGTGTGCATAAATTCGTGATAAAAAGAAGTCTTTGATAATGAACATGTAGAATATATGTTAGTATTTTTATTTTTGATCTTTGGAAAGTGATATCAAGCTACACAAAAAGATGATTAGATATAAAAAGTGATCAAAATAGAAGGGATGTTAGCTGAAAGAGTGTTTAGACACCCACCCCAATAATACGGGGGTAGGGGGCTGAACGTGATCCCTTTCCAAATGATAAAGATATGTAAAGAAAATTCACTTGAAGCTAATTTTTTTTATAACTTATGTTGTTACTAATGTAGAGAGTAAAACTATCCAAGAGTAGAGAAGATTCACCCAAGCCAAAATAATATTCACCCAAGTGCATAGTCACCCAAGAACAAAGCATAACCACCCAATTAGTGATGTATCCACCTATATAGAGTAGTATCACCCAAGAGTGGATCCACTTAAGTAGAGTAGAATTACCCAAGTGGGAGTAGATCCATCTATGTAGGGAAGGATCACCCAAGAGTAGATTTTCCTATGTAGTGGAGAAATCATCATTTTAGAGTGGATCCACCTATCTAAGAGTGAGAACACTCAAGTATAGGACCACCTCTATGAAATCATATAAAATATTCTAGAGGCAAGCCCACCTATCTATAATAGATTTGTTCAAGAGAAAAATTAGGTTTTCCTATTTGGAAGTAGGGTTGATCATGTGTAGGTCTGCCCCTGTGTGAGCAAAGTTACCTATCTAGAGTGGATCCACCTACCCATTGAAAATCTACCTAAGTGTAGAATTTCCCCTGTGAAAGTGTATCTACCCCTCTAGAGTGGATCTAGTTAGGTGCACAGTCACCCATGTGTAGGTGTATGGACCTTTCTAGAGTAGAATCACATCTATGTAAAACCTACAAATGAAAATTCATAGAAGACTATAAAACCATGTTAGCAATCTCATGATGCGGGTCCTAGTGGGCATGGTAGAACTATGTGCATGAAATTTTTGCTCTATATGAGTGATTTAAACAATAAAAATCAAACAACAAAAATAACAAAAAACAATCATGATAAGGCTAAGAAAGCTCAAAATGATATAATAACCCTCTTGTTGAGTGGATTTTCCCAAGATTGTCATTTGGATGTGTGCTCACTATAAATTTTGGTAGCATGAAAATGATCCGATGGAAAATGAGCGTGAACATTAATAAAATAATTAAGGGTTGGATATATAGATTTTGATAAAAATGGATGAAGAACTAAGATTGCTTGATGGAGATCAAGGATTGAGATGAGAGGTAATCTCTCAACTCAAGAGATTGTGCCACATGACACAATGGGAGGGATTGAGAGGAATATTGTATCTTTCAGGGTACAAGTCCCATGTGACATAGTACCAAGACCATGTTAGAAATACAAAGGGCCATGTGCTTGATGTGATGGGGAGGGCTAACCCACTTAATAAAGAATTAAGTGTGTGTGACCACTTAAGGGGAGATTAGGTGAGTGGTTAGGATTAATATTAGTGCAAGTGGGAGATTTGGAGGATGAGAAATGAGGTGAGAGAAAAATAGGAATTAAATAATTATGTTTAATTTTTATTTGTAGGAAAGGGTATTTGGGGATTAAACTAAATAAATAGGGATGTTTATTCAATTTAATGGATGAACGTGACATGGGTAAATGAGTAAAGGTAATTATTTACTTTAGGATAGGATTTAGGGATAATAGAAAAAATATATTATGATAAAGGTTGAGATAATTCAATATTAATTAAATAGTACTTGGTATTATTTAATTAATATGGAGGATACAAAATTGGTTGAATTAGGGGTAAATTGACCAAATGAAAGTGGTCAATTTTAGGTGTCTACATCTATGTTCTCCCTATTTTACTATTTCTAGCTCTCATATCATGTCTCTCAATATTCATATTACTTTTTTTTCACCATTTATGCATTTGATATCCCTTTCTCATCTCTCACATATTCCCACTCTTTTTCTCTATAAACCCCAACTTCCCATAGTTTATATTCCATTTAAATTAATTTTTATATATCACCATTTTTTAACTTATTTTATATTATCTACCCTTTTTTTCACCCACTGATCCATCCATATCACTTACACATTGCCTTTCTTCCATCCAAAAAGTATTTTTCACATTTCTATTTGAACTTCTTTTAAATCCTGATTTAATTTCCTTCAATTTACAATTTCTGATTTGATTTTAAGTTATCTTGGGTGATCCCACAATAGTGGGTTACAATTACATTGAGGAAGGGAAAATGTATTTTGGGTGGGAAAAAATGTCAGGGGGTTCACTAAAGGGGGGGGTGTGTCGCTAGAAGGGGGGAGGGTTCTAGTGAACCCCCTTTTAATGGGTTTTTCATTTTTAATGTCATTTAAAGGAGGGTTCTCTAGAACCCCCTTTTTTTCCCCTTCTCCCCCTCTAACATTTTTTTGTATAATTTTACATTTCTAGGCTCAAGTTGAGGATGAAAATGGAGGAAACTTCACAAATCCAACTGGACAATGGTAGTCCTTAGAATGAACTATCCATCAAGTATAATTTTAATATATATTGGCTTTATTATGCATTTTTTTTTAGTTTAATTAAACATAGTTTTTTCACCAAAAATCAAGCTCTTTGTTCTATACATGTGGAAAAATAGTATATTATCAAAAAACTTCTAAAAAATATCTATGCATTAGATATTGATGTCCTTGATCTAAAAAAAAAATTGAATTTCGATATATACAAAAAAGTTCATGTGTTAGCAAGTAAGCATATGTCTAAATTGTAACTAGTTTGAATTCAAAACTTAATTAATAAAATAATATTCAATAAAACACTATGAAACCAAATACATGCACTAGATATCATAGTTACAACTAAATTCAAAAAAATTAAAATTTTATCCTTCATAGAATTTTTTTTTTGTGTTAGCAAATACACGTCACTCTTTAAAAATGGTGTTTACTATTAAAAACTAGTTTTTGAAGGAGATGGAAGGATGCAATTTTATTTATTTATTTTCAATATATTTAGGGAATCTACAAAAAATACTGCAAAAATCTCTGGATTTGCATCATCTTCAAATTCTCATGTTTTGTAACTATGGGTGCTTTCGAAAGTGAAGAAGATTTAGTTAAAAGTGGTCAATCAGGATTTGGCCAAAGGTGTAACACTATTGTGGGATCACCCTCTTCGTATATTCAAATTGGTTCATTCTTGGCTTCAATTCTTCACAATATTTGCTTGGAAAAATGGTAAATTATACAAAAGAAAAGCCATGAAGAGAAAAAGATATTTGTTTTCTTTCTTGAAATTCACGGTGACAACTTCTTCAAAGCTTACTAATTTTAATAAAAGTATAAAAATCTAGTGGCGAGTCAGCATTTGAATAAAACTTTCCACAAAATTAAGTGTGACTCAAGAAACACACTGTTGAACTAGCATATATGCTCAATTAGAGGTTTACAATTCAAATGTATTTAACCTTAATTACAATTATTCCTGATCTAGACAGAATTGCGTGACTATGTTGTTTAACCGTTGAAATTATAGACTAGGTTCAATTATACATAAATTAATGAAATTACTAATTACTAAGATGTAATTAGAAATCCAATATTGAATTGAAAATAAATTAGAGTAAGTAGGAAGATGTAAGATGAGGAATGAGAAGAAAGAGATGAGATGAAGATCTCTGAAAAAATCGGACATGGGTTGATATGGCAGTTTTCAATACCGAAAGGACTCACGTCTCTAGTTCCACTTCTCTCAGTATTTGGACCACTTTCATTAATATCTAAAAGCACTTGAAAATTCCTTCTTACAATATTCAAGCTTCAGAACCTGCCCAAAATTCCTCACAATCTCTCTCACTTTTACAATTTTGGTGTATAATAACACCTTTCAATTCTTCTCCTCCTAAAATTATCACAATGAAATTATTTCTCCAAATTATAAACTTGATTAATTATCAATCCAAGACTCTCACAATTCCAATAATTTCCAATCCTCACTTCGTTACCAAAACTCCTAACTCTCACCCCTTTTTATACATAAAAATTGCCTAATTTGGTTTATAACCAAATGATTTTGCATATATTTCCATATCCCCCTTATGTTCAACTATATCTTCTAATTTCACACTAAACCCTTTTGATATATGGCACATATTAAAGAAAATATTATATAATTCTCAAAAATCTAATATTACCCTTCAATGTTTAGTTCTCGGGATTTATATAGTTTGTGATTTATTTGCTTTATGTTTGAATTTTGTTTATTTTTGTTAAGGGGAGGGGGGTCGGGTTAAATCGAGCCTCCTTTACTCACGGATCACCACCAATATATAACAAAAATGATTTTGTTCTCAATAAGTTACAAGATACATGGGTGGCCCAATGGTTGTGCACGTGCTTTGGAATAGGGGGGTCAAGGGTTCAAACCCCACTGACCTCCTTTGTTTAACTTATCAGAATTTTTGGCAATGTTTAAATAAGGAATTTTCCTTAAGTCCAAAGAAGGTAGATGGTTCAATGGTGTGAGGAATAATAGGTGGTGTGTGGTCTTGAGTTTGACCACCAACGACCTAACTTTTAACAAACCAACCAACTATTGAATCCACCATGGAGAAGATAAGGCATGCCACATGGTGTCCATTCATGGAGCCACATGGCACCATATTATTCACCACAAGGATGACACATGTCATCAAAGAATTGGTCCATAGGTTTTTTGCATGTTTTGTAAGGTCTGCCATGTGTTTCCATTAGGAGTTGCCATGTCAGCATCCGTATGGTCAACTCTATTGACTTTTTCCTAGTTTGACCAGAACTTTGATCAAGCGTATCTTTCACATAGGAGCTCTTTTTTTGAAACTGAATATAGTTCTAGAATCAGTGCAACAAGTACTATAACTTGGCATTATTTTTTCCTCATTTCAAGATGATCAATTTCCTACCTTTTTCTTGGCGGCCCTGATTCGCTTGTTTGACTAGACCTTTGACTGTGCATAACTTCTACATAGGAACTCCTTTTGATCTTGTTCAAGTTGTGTTAGGACCATGTTAGTGAGCTATATACGATGATTTTTGGTTCATAAGATTCTAAGAATGTGAAATTTTTAGGTTTTTTGGATCCACCTAGATCATGAACATTTTTCAAAACTACCAATAATAGGGAACTCGTCCAAAAAAAAATTTACTACTTCACCAAAAATACCTTTGGCATTGCATTTAGCAAGAATTCCTTCAATGGGAATGCCTTTTGAGTGAACAACATTCAACATCTAGGGGGCTACAATAGCTCCCTTGGGACCCCTTGTCATTTCAACCTTTGGTAGAATATTTCAACCTTTAGTTGAATAGTAGGCCTTCGATCATACTGGGTACATACTTGAAGTAATAAGTAGATATCAATGTCGACTATTCATCACTCCTAGAATAAAAATAAAATTAACTTCATATTCCAACATTATCCCACTTGAAGTCAAAATTATCTCCTAAAAATAAACCCTCATATTAAAAAACCAATGCCAATGATGCCAATCATCAAGTGAAATGTAAGCCTAGAGAGATTCTACATCAAATGAACTCGCTGCCAATAGGCTCCATCAAAATATTTTTTGGGTTTACGTTAGTGTATATCTTGGTCAAAGATATTGTCCTCCTTCCACCACCTCATGTACAAAGTGATATTGAATATCAATATGCTTTTTTTTGCAATGATATTTTGAGTTCCATGCTAGGTTTAAAGAAATTTAGGTGTCATAATGCAACACCATGTTTTCTTGCTCTACCTATAATTCAGCCAAAAGTATATGAAGCTAGATTTCCTCCTTGCTAGGCTATGTAGCTTCTATACATTCATATCTAATAGTAGAAAATGCCACCACTATCTACAAATTTGATACTTAGCTAGTTGCACCTCCAACTAAGGAGAAAACATAACTTGTAGTGGAATTTCTCTTATCTATATCTCCCCAAAATATGTATTTGTGTACCCATTAACCCAAAAATACTCCCAAGGTAATAGATAATAACATTAGAAGTGCTCCTCAAATACCCAAGAATCCACTTCACATTCATCCAATGCTTAGTACCTACATTTTCCATGTAATGAATGACTATCCCACTACTTGTGCCATGTCTATTCTAGTGCACACCATGGGAAACATATGAATATAAACTTATGATGAGTACGGTACATGAGCAATCTATATCTTCACCACTTCTGTGTTAGGGAACTGTTTTGAAGATAGTTTAATATGAATATGAAATGGAGTACTAACTAGTGATGCTTTTTTTATATTGAAGCATTGCATAACCTTCTTCACCTATGTATTTTATGACAACCATATTTTCCTATTATTTATATCTCTATGTATCCTCATACCAAGAATTTGGTTTACTTTTCTAAATTCGGTCATAACTCTAAATTTAGGAGGTTATTCACACATGTGGGTTCATTGCAAATATCGTTATATAAGAGTGAATTTACACATAGAAAATTCCCGCCTGCACTGCCTCACCTTGAAAATCAAATCCAAGGAAAAATTCACTTCACCCTTGCTTCCATCCACTTGGTACATTTTCCTGTATAGTGATAGAATATTCGTAGGGACTTTGTGACACCAAGGGTCAGCATAGCGTTACTAATATGACTCCAGATTCTGCATCATGAGTTGGAAGGAACATTTTGATTATAGTCAAATTTTAATGTCCTACTTCTACCAACTGCACAAAATGATTCTTCTCATCCCACCTTCAAAAAATTCTCACAGTAATTCGATTTCCATCTTTAGAAATTCATTTGATCTCTCGAAATTCTCATTCACTCCAACATTCTAGCACTCCATTTTTGAGCATTGCAACAACATTGACACTCCATCAACTCCACATTGCAAGTGTGAGGAAGCCATAAAATTTGTAGGCTTGGAGTCTTGTGAGACATCCCTTCATCACTGCGATAGTTGTGGTGACTTTTCCAAGTCCATATCCTCCATTCTCCCTTCCTTGGCTAGTGATCCTTTGGGTGGAGGTGGTAACACTTCATTCCTCAACTTTGTGATTTGATAGAGTACAATTTGTCTTTTGTAGTGTTCATTGCACTTATTTCTATCTTCTTTATCATATTTTCTACTTTTTTGCTTTCTAGCTATTCATGGAGGTGGAAACACCAAGATGGTGGTCTAATTGAGGCAGGCCCCTATATAGCCCCAACAATTTTTCCCTCTTTCTTATGTGCAGGTGGATGTGCATGTGGAGCTAGCTAGTGAATCGATGCTTTTGTGAGATAATCTTTGTCACCCTAGCTTTTATCTTGCTTCAATGTAATATTATTTTATTTTTGTGCCTTCTCATTACCGTTGGCTTTCCTGCTGGGAAAATCAACTAAAATGGGTTGTCCATTCAGTTCAAGTAGTTTTATTGTGCTTTCCATGTTTTTGGCCGTGCATGGACCTTTAGCACACCTGAGACTCTAGCGTGTTGTGTTGTGTCTATATCTTCAATATCAAATAGAGTTGTATGAGGGTACGATTATAGGCTCCCAAAAAACTAGCTCGCCTAGCCCCTCAAACCACAAGTTTGGGTCCTCATGGGTGAAAAAAGTGCTACATGGTATAACTAATTTCCTCAATCCTCATCCCAAGACATCCTTTAGAGTGTGGTAAGTTAGGGAAACCCTCTACCCTTGGCTATCCATGACTTGGGGCCTTGACATGGTTTGTCCCCCTCTCTTACATTTTTGGTGAACCTAACATGAACCATTTTGGTTTTGTTTAATAGTGTTGAAGGGTCCTTTCCTCACATTCTAGGAGCATTGCAGGTGCGATTATTGTCAGGCATTTCACCTTACAACCCTACCTATGACCCATAGTAGGCATAGTTGGAAGGTTTCATAAGTATTGTGGAATGAATCCTTAACTAGGTCATTGTCCTATTTCAAACCTTTGTAGGGCTTTGTGAGAGTATCATTTAGTGTGTGTGATGGCCTATTTCCTACATCTTCCTATCCCCTCTACATAGCCTGTGAGTAATAGTTCAAGTATAACCTTCACCTCACAGGACATGTCGATGGGTTTTAATAGAGAACCATCTCCTCTTTATATCCCTACACAAATCAATGAAAACACTATAGTAGGTGTTCTTGTTGACCCAATTTCTCAGGTGAAAACCATAACAAAGGAGATTATGTTAATTAACTTCCTACATAGAGATGTGTATGATAAAATTGTGAGCACCATCCGTACACATAACAAAATTTTGTACCTCCCCTTGGTAGTATAGTTTTGGAAGTCCTTGTCAGACCTAAGTTAGTAAACCTACTGTTTGACATAATCCTAGGGTTCAAACTCTTCAGAGTGAAGCTAGGTATCCCCTAGCTGGTAGCTATGAATTTAGTTCCCTCAGTTGTGCATAAATGTCTAAAAATTATTCATGAGGGTTCAATGTACAATGTGATCCATGACACTAGCTATAAGCTATCAGTTGCATGTGGTAGTTATTCCTTAAAGGCCACTATTGGCCTGCACCCGTTGGTCTAATTCTATATAGAAAGGACCTCTTGTACCAGACATATGAAAAGTACAAGCAAGGGAACTTAATGCCTAGAGTGAGGTACCCTCCATCACCTTATGTTGTTTCACATAGGGCATGCTTAAAAGATGACAGTGATGTCACCAAGATTTGTAGAAGAGAAGAGAAGCACTCTCGAGGTACCTCTTCTTCCTCTTCTACTATCTATATTGGCACTTCCTCTCACCCTGCTACAAGACCATCAAACTCTACTTTGTGTTTATGAGAGAACCCTATGGTGCTTGCTTGGTGAAAGCACAAGTGTCCTACACTTGAACTTCCTATTCTTCCCACAAAGCTTAGGCCCATTTGATATGGTAGAAGGAATGGTCCCCATGGGGAATCCTCTATGTCTCAGCCTCCACGACCTCCCACCACTCTTACTCCTAGAGCATTGAATGGGAAGAGTTCCACCGCTAAGGCGCTAGAGTAAACTCCCCTCATTATTCCTCAATATTTTCCTCCTGATACCATTCAAGAGTTTTTCCCTCCACCATAGACAACTATGATGGACACCCCTATGATTAAGCATGAACCTTTTGTTCCTTTGCAGCTCCCAACCTCTAGCTCAAAGAGTCATAGAAATCATCTTGCATGTGAGCGCAAGTGTCGGAAAAAGGCTCTAATGGTTGAGCAAGCCACTTTGCAAAGAAAGGAAGAGGAGATGTCTACTCTGAATTTAGGTCCTCCTAATGCATCCTCCTCTCTCCTCCCCTCTACTTCCATTCAATCAAGTTCAATCTCAATTCTGGCTCCTACTATGAGTGTGAGTCTGCCTGACTCTAAAAAGGTGTAGGTGTTTATTGCTCCTTTGGTTGAGCCACCCCTATTGATGTTCCTTCTAAACATCCCACCATTCCTAAACCTGTGGACATGCAAAATACCTCGGTAGTTTCCACCGTAGTTTTTTCCTCCTCCTCTATGCCTCTTGCTTCATCTATGGGGAGTTCGCATCCCCCAAAGAAGCAAAAAGAAGAGGTTGGCCCTTCTAGCAATGGAGGGCATAAGAGGATCCCACCTTCTCCAAAGGGTGGTCCTGCACTAGCTTGTTCCATACTAGTGATAGAGCAAATTTTGGCTTCCCCTAAGTTTTTCACTGCTCTCAAGTCACTCGGTGAGCCAAGCAGTGAATCTTGGGTGTCGTCCTCCCCATTTTTTGAGTTACAACATGGCACTCCTAGAAAGTGCATGTTTAACTCTCTGGACGAAGTTCCTCCCTTGTCGGTGATCTTCATGAAGTCGCTAACCATAGCTCTACAAGAGCCGAGCGAAGAAGACCTTGCGGGGCCTTCTTCCTTAGCCCTTGTTGCAAGGGGGTCAGAATCACCTCCCCATGTAATATTCCACCACTATAGGCTCATCCTCCTTCCCCCTATAATGATCTAGATTGGAAAGCAGATGACCTCTTGGTCAATGAGTGTTAGGGGGAGGCCTCTTCCTTATGTTTAAATTAGATGTGTGTTTATTGTGATGTGTTCCCTCGTGCTTATATGTTATATGTTCTTGGATGACCCTCATGACCCTTGTTGGTGCTTGGATACAAGAGTGATTATGTGTTGTAAACCTTCTTCTATTTGTATCATCATTCTGCCTATGTTATGTGCTTTGATTTTTGGTGAATTGGGAACAATGCAAAGTGTTGGGGGAATTTAGGCTTCCCCTCCATGTTGACTCAATTTTTTATTTTTACTTTGTCTTCTTGTGCATTATTCACATGGTCTGATATAGTAGGGGGTTGATGATAGTTCATCTATATACTATTACTATAAATATATATATTTATGAGTAGCTTTGACCCCAAAATATCAGATCACCCCTATGTCTCTTGTTCATTATGTTGCTATTTCTCTTTCGCTCCTGTATGTTTCTCTCTTCTTTGCTTGAGTTGTCCATTGTATGTGTGACAAATTTTCTTTCACAATGTTTTAATTTTCAGAAAATGCATTCGTTATCAACAAATATTTTCTTGAAAATACTTGCAAGCTTTTTCAAAAATTGCATTCTCGACTTGGACCCATAGCAAAACTTGTTTCCTTCATCATGGGTTCACAAAGAAAGAACTTTCTTCCTGGTTGGGACTAGGTTTCACGGAAGCTGGCCTTGCTGCAAGGCGTTTTCCTTGCCGATTCCTTGATGGTTTGAGACAAAAGTTCATGATATTCGTTTGAAAGAAACATCACCTTTTGCTCTAAACTGACAGTCCCTTGGGTAGATACTTTCCGCTTTAGAGGGTTCTGGACCCTCTTTAGAACCAATTTTATTTCTTGATTGCACCTTTGTTTTTTCCTACATGGCTATGTGTTTTTCGACATGTTTTATGCGTGAGTTCTTTCCGGTGTTCTATGAGCGCTTTCTGAGTCAGGCTCTGTGGAGTCCCTTACACTAAGTTCTTCATGAGAGAATACTTGGGGTTTCCTTCGCAATTTTCTAGCCCTGGTGCCACTTCATTTGGTTCAGCCCCTATGCCCAGGGTTTTCACCCTTCTGCTTGTTCTGCGCGAGCACAGCAGATGCCCATCACCGTGAGATTTTTTCTTTTTGTTGGTTTGAAGGCCAGCTTTGGTGCCCCAATGCAACTTCATAGTTTTGGCGGGGCTATGGGTCATCTTGACCTATAGGAGTACTGGCAGGTCTACACGCCTACACACAGGTTCATCCCGGATGTGATCTACTTCCTTGATGGTTATGTGTACATTTCCTGGTCCTATTCATGATCTGCTCGACACTCCATCAATATTTGTGCTCTCTAAAATGGGTACAAAGTCTTATAGGAGTAATTTGCCTCACCAAGAAATTTCCCTTATACCCTCACCTTGAAGTCGATCAAGTCCATCACCACCCACACCTTTAATCAAAACGATTGCCGAGAAGAGGAATATTTTGGGGACATACTTGTGGTAAAGTGAGGTCCATCACGACACATTGTCGTTCTGCGATGAATTCCTACACATCTTCAAAAGTTGGAAAGGTGTTACACGCAATTGAATTAAGTGTAACATCCTCTTCAACCAACCTTTGAAAAAATTCTTCTCATCCACCCTTCAGAAACATTCTCCATTCATTCATTCCATCTTCTAAATATTCACATTCAATCTCTCAACAAAATTCTCATTCACTCCAGCATTCTAGCACTCCACTTTTGAGCATTGTAGCAGCATTGACACTCCATCAAATCCACATTGCAAGTGTGAGGTATCCATAGAATTTGTGGGCTTGGATTCTTGCAAGACCTCCCTTCATCACTTTTGCAGTTGTGGTGACTTTGCCAAGTCCATACCCTAGATTCTCTCTTCATTGGCTAGTGAGCCTTTCCATGGAGGTGGTAACACTTCATTCCTCTCCTTTGTGATTTGATAGAGTAGCATTTGTCTTTTGTAGTGTTCATTACACTTCTTTCTATATTCTTTATCATATTTTCCTTTAACAACTAATTTCTGTGGAAAGACTAAGGTGAAATTAAAATTTGAGCCCTAATAATCCTTCCTCTTTATATCTGGATGTCAAATATTAGATATAGCAGTAGGTACTTTTGTGAATAATTTTTTGTCTTTAGTTTATCTTTTGTCATCTATCTTCATTTTCCATGCCTAATTTTTTCTTCCCTGTCAATCAGCTATTCAGTTTAATCATCAGTTCTGTGGTGGTTTTCTGCCTTCTTTTACGGCTGTATAAATTCCAACTTGCCTCAATGCAGAACATAACACCTTGAGGGTGTAATCTTGGGTTCAAGGTTATCTTCCTATTTCAAACACAGTTTGAGTCTATGAGTGATAAGTACTATATAATTGCTCTTCATTCTTGGTCTCACGCAAATCACGTTCTTTAAGTGGAGATGGTTAGATATCCCTCTCACTCTTGGTTCTCCAGATTTTCGGGCCCTTGATGTGGTTTGGTCACCTCTCTTACAGTGATTTTGAGAAAAATAATAAAACTATCATCATCAACCTAAAACGAGATTCCTTCTTCCATGTCCTCTTTCCTCAAAACCTTCCAGATTGTTGCATATAAATCTCCTCTAAGAGATCACATTGTAATAAGTTTATTTTTACATATAACTATTTTAACTCCAAATAAAGACTTGAAACAAGAGCTAAAAAAACTTAGATAATAGTGCTTAACCATACAAGTGAAAAAAATCATTAAAACCAATACCAACATTTTATGCACACCCCTTGGCCACCAACTAAGCTTTATAGCTCTCCAAATTATCGTTTATGTCCCTTTTCAATTGAAGACCCACTTTTTCCCAGTGGATTTTTCCCCTTTAGGAAATGACACAAGCTCCCATGTCTTGTTCTTATGAAGAGCTATGGTTTCCTCTTCCATGGAAACTCTCCACTTGCTTGCACATTCATCTTCACAAGCCTCTTGATATGAACTAGGTTTACCAACATCACTTAGTAATGCATAAGAAAAATTACAAGTAGGAGAGTACCTTTCAATATCTTTGGATATTCTAGTGGATCTCCTTACAATGGGTAATATATCACCTTATGGATCATTTGGTTGCTATTCATATTGTTGATTTTCATCTAGTACCTATAGATTATCATCATAAATTTCCACCTTTATTGGAATAAATTTTGTACTTTGTTGTTCTTTAGCTCTTTACATTGATTTTTCATTAAAATAAATATCTCAACTAACTATAACCTTATTGGCAACAGTATCCCACAATTTTTACCCCTTTGTACCTTCTACATAGCCAAGAAAATAACATTTTGTGCGCTTCACATCTAGCTTATTTCTATTCTCTTTAGGAATATGAGCATAAGCATTGGAACCAAATATAGAAAGAAATGAATAATCAACTGTTTTACCTGTCTATACTTATTTAGGGATTTTATTATCAAGATGGGTGATCTATTGATCAAGAAATAGGCTATAGAAATATCCTTAGCTCAAAATTTCTACTCTAGACTAGTAGTGCTCAAAATACATCTAGATCGCTCCATAATTGTACGATTCATACATTCAACAACACCATTTTGTTATGGTGTCCTAACAATCATCAATTGCCTTGTAATACCATACTCACTACAAAACTAATTAAATTACCCAAAACAAAATTCTTCTATGTTATTGTTCTCGAACATTTTTTATTCACCCTTTTGATTCTCTACCAAAGCTTTAAACTTCTTAAAATAAGAAAACACTTAAGACTTCTTCTTGAGAGGATAACTCCACACCTTACAAGAATATAATTTATAAATGAAAAGAAATATGATGGAAACCCAATAGATATTATAGGAGCTTCCCAAATATCTAAATGAATTCATTCTAAAACATCTTTACTTCAAGTGGTACTTCTAGAAAAACTAAGTCTATTTCGCTTTCAAAATAAGCAATTTATTCACAAAAATTAAAATATTTACATTTGGCACTTGGGAGAAGATTTCTATCTAGTAGTTCCTTGAGACCATGTTCACTCATATGGCATAGTCATTGATGGTAGGTTGATAGTGAGCCCATTTCTACATCAAATGCACTACTACAACTTCTCCACTACTAGTTTCCCCAACCAACATGTAGATATTTTCTACTTTTTCTCTATATATGATGCAGGAGCATCCATGGGCTCGTGCAATCTTGCATCAACAAAAAAAATATATTTTTATTTTGTTTGCTTTTCAATAAATGGTTGCCACAAATATTTTTTTTATTAATGTAATAATGTAATTTTAAATTAAATTACATTAACAATTCATATTGAATGATTATGCTCAAAAAAGTAGGTGTTGCAAAGGAAATGGAAGTGCAAAAATTCAAAATTTGGATTTTTGCAAGTTAAAGGTGATTTTTAAGATTTTAATTTAAAATATAATCTCAATTTCCACAAATCCCTAAAAAATAGGGACTATCAAAGTGGGTGGCCATCTGATCAAATTGGCAACTTTGATGAGTGAGTTCAATTTTGGAAACTACTGGTAAAGTGTGTGTGAGACTAGTTGCTTGCACAAGTGAGAAGTTTGATTTTTGATTTCTTTGAATTTCAATTTAGAAATTCTCTCCTTGGATTTTTGGGAAAGATTATTTTTGAGTTTGAAATGGAAATGAAATTGAAATTGAATTTCATTTCATTCTAGTAGATTTGGAAAGTTTGTAATAAAAGATAATTCATTTACATTTTGAAGTTAGTTTTCAAAGGTAGGAAACTCAAAACTAAGGTGGATTTTTCTCTAAAGAGAAATTGCAGCAAAGTGTGAAGGCTTCAAGAATTTTATTGCAGCAATTGTTGATGAGTGACAGATTGTGCATGTGGGTTGGTTGTAGTGCTTGAGAAGCACATAAATTCTATGTAATGTTGCAGATTTTTGTAAGGAATTCTATGATGTTGTAAAGGGAATATGTGGTACCCATATTCTCAATGAGACTTTATTATTTTTTAATTGCAGATTTTCCATTTTAATGAAAGTTTCACATTGTAGTTCTTTCATAATTGTGTTGAAATTCACAATGAATTGATAATTTATGTTTGTGTTGAAATTAAATCAGCAGAGAGGGTTTTGTGTCACCTCCTTCCTGCTTCAATATAGCACAACCAACACACCCTTTGTTAACTTGAGACAACTATTTTCACCACTAGATCAATAACATTCTTCATCAAAAACTCCAAGTGACAACAAATTTTACTTTAATCATAGTACATGTTTGACATGTTGAATAGTCCTTACCAAATTCCATCAAAGATATTGATTCTTATGACATCTTCAACAATAGCTTCATAGGGGTTGTCATTTCCCATGTAAACTATACCTCCATAACATGACCAATAAGTAGAAAACCAGACTCTATGTGGAGTCATGTGAAAAGAGGCACCCAAATCAAGAATCTAAACATGAAGTAAAGAGCCTCTTAGATTAGCAGTTAATACCTCTTTGTCTTCCAATGGTGTTTGAACTTTAGTTATGTTTGCCTCAAATGCTAGTGAACTCAAATTTTCTTTTCTTGCTTCAATTGATTCTTCAAAAGATCATGGAGGATGCCTTGTGGATCCTCAAAGATTACAACAACCACCACATCTTCAAAGAAAAAATTCCCACTTGGTTTTTAGTTATTAAGAGCCATAACCTGTTGATCCCAAGTTTTAGGAAATGAGCATGATAAAATTGTTGCCTTATCTTCTTCTTCATTTTTCACCCCATTGAAGCCAACTTTCTTGTTGGTATGTTAAAATCATTTAGATGATCTATGAAAGATGAATTGTCATGCATTCTTAAATTATACAATTACCTACATAACAAAATTTTATTTTCTAATGACTTTGTCTCATACTGCCTTTCGAGATTAGTCCATAAGTCATGTGCAGTTCTGTCCTCTACAAAATTTCATAGTACTTAATCTACTAGAGATAATTGGATTTTTTCTCTATCCATGCTATCCTTTTCATTCGAGTATACCTTGGTCATGGTTGTAGGTTTTGACACTAGTACCCCTTTGAGAGCTAGGGCACATCCATCCTTCACCAATAAAGCTTGAATCTTTAAGCTTCCCTAAAGAAAAATTAGAACCATCAAAATTTTGTACCTCAAATATGGTAAATGTTTTTCTTGTCATTTTTTACTTCTCAAATAAAAAAATTCTACAAAAACAACCTCACTTTGATAACAATTATAAGAAAATTACAATGCAGAATAAATTGAGATAAATAATAAGAACAAATTCAACACAATATTTACTTGGTAAACTTGGTAAAATTATACCAAGAAAAAACCATGAGAAAATTTATTTTGTATTTTATTTCTCAGGAAATTCCTAATTACAACAACCTTCAAAAGTTACTGAAAATGCGACTTCAATGGAGTATAAGAAATCTAAGTTGTAGACTCCTTGTTGAAGAAAACTTTCCAAAAATATCTAAACTATGACTCATGCAACTACATGTCAAACATTTGTCAAAACTACCAAAAATAAGGAGTCCCAAATTTTGTTTTGGCTTAACCATAAATTCATTCGACGTCACCTTTGATGAGAATGACTTCGATGGGAATGCCTTTGGCACAAACATCATTCAATGTTTAAGGGGCTACGATAGCCCCCTTGGAACCCCTCGTCATTTCAACTTTCATTAGAATATTTCAACTTTCGTTAGAATATTTCAACCTTTGGTTGAATAGTAGGCCTTTGGCCGCATCAAGCACGTACTTGAAGCACTAGCTAGATATCAATGTCAACTATTTTTCACTACTAGAATAACAATACAATTGACTTCATATTCCAAAAAATCTAAGGAATATTACCCCTTAACCAAATATGCTTTATTTTTGTAGGTTAAATATGTGGATATTGGTAAAATAATTCCTAACGTGCTAATATGGAATATAAATAAATATAACATATGGAAGCTTTATCTCATTCTTTGGGTCATTTTAACATAGTTGACTAGGCCACCCCTATGAACTAAGTTGTTAGGTTGGACACTAGGGGAAGACATCTATAAGAAAATGTATATTTTAGTTTTTCACACCCATATTTATTCAAATAGTGTCAAATCGTGTTTAGATCCCAACTCCACTATAAAAATTTATTAAAATCAAAGTATTCAATTTCATTTCTATTGATCTCACATCTATTCTTGCATTTTGAAAGGTGTCAAGTTTGTAGAAGCCACTAAAAATCATCATTGAACTCCCTATAATTTTTTAATATTTGTATTCGGTCTAATGATATGGCTTCCATCTCTAAACTAGGCTATTTGGTTGGGTGTAAGAACTAGATAAGCCTATTAGCTAGGGTGTTAGTGCATCTAGTAAACTTGCCTTTTTCTAACAAATTTATAAAAATTGATAGGTAGGTTCCTCTAAAAATTCTAAACCTTTTTCAATATTTCCACCATGTGTAGATGATTTTGATTAATATTATTATGTTAGCTGATAAGATATAAAATTAAAAAATTAAAACCTAGAGAAGAATCCAAGTGTATGTAGCATATAGAAAATCAAGGTCACTCATAAAAACAAAATTTTAATAAATGAGAATGCAAACCTAATAAAATCCAAAAAGGGATAAAAGAGAATGTAGATTTATAAACCTTAATGAATAAGAATGATAAATCATAGAGAAAAACCCTATGGGGAGTTGAGAATGTTAGGTTCACCAAAAATATAAGAGAATAATATCTCTTTTAAATAAATCTAAGATAATTAAATAAATTCAATCATTAAGTATACAATTAACCTAGATTTACATAAGTTGGGGTTTTATAATTAAATATAAATAAATGTAGTCATCAAAAATGCAGATAAGTGTACTTAACTCATTCTAATGATAGAAAACGGTACTTAAAGATGTCTAATGTATAAAATTAATGTCTTTGGTTTGCTCATTATCTTAGAATTAAAATAGATTAAAAACTCCTTTTAGTCAATCTTGAGTGTTAAGGTGAATCCCAATCAATGTGAGTATATCCTCAAATGCATAATCACCAAACTTCTACAACTAGATTCATTGTACATCTTTGATTTCAAAGTGTGTAAGGATGATCACATTTAAAGATAACTTTGGAGAGGCTATTAACTTGCTAGCATTGGGTACTCCTCAATTAACCCCCTTGATGGACTATCTTTATGATCTTAGGAAAATATTTGAAGATAGCATGTACCTAAGTGTACAAATGACCTATATGCAAATTAAGATGTTATGAATTCCTCTTAAGCTTCAAGTTGAAATGTTCCTAGAATGTTGGTTCCTTAAATGACCATCTAAATTAATTTCATATTGAATGTCTTTAAATAACAAGACATAACAATTAGTCACATAAAATATGTACCAAGTTGGCTCCTACTAGCTAGTAGGAAAAGGATGAGAACTTTGAGAATTTAAATTTGAAGAGTAGAATTTTGGAGTTGAAATTGAACCCCTCGAGATCAAGCTTGAGCATTGTAGGATTTTCTTAGAGAAGGAAAATGCAAATTTTTTATTAATAACATGCGTATGAAAGTCTATGTTGGTACTAGATTGAATATGTAAAAAAGGGTACAAATGAAGTTAGCATAAGAACAAATATAAGCTAATCTTACTACAAGAGTACACTACTTGTCAATATAAACATGTTCATTGTTCATTCTAAAAAAATCCAGAACTAAATAAAAATTGATATAAATATATAAATTTTAAAATTACACTTTTATAACCTATATAAATATAATTATATATCTTTAGTATCTTTTATATATTAATTGAACTTATAATACTTTAATATAATATTTATACTAATTTTACCAAAACATTTTTCGTTCTGTTGGACAAAAACATTCTCTTAAATAAAGACAAATGTCAGTAGTCATATGAAAACCACCTTTCCTTGCTTTTGGCATGCTTTATGAGTGTAGTCTTTTCAATGTCATTTCATTATGAATGGAATCTTGCTTATCAGTTTCATTATGCATACCACCACATGTATGAATGGAATCTTGCTCGTCGGTTCACATTCACAAACATTGGACTCGTATCAAAAGTATTTCTTTTTCCCCCAAAAGTTTCGCAAAATGACATGCCAGTAGAGATAGTATCCCATAAATGAATGTTAAAGAGACTTTCATACAACAAAATATCTCTCTCTCCCTGACTCCCTTCCTTTAGAAGGTGGGTTTATGTAACACAATATAATTAATTTCATAGATCAAAATCCTACCAAATCTAAACATAGATCAATATATACTTAAACCTTACCAAATATTAATATAGAACAGTGATTCATAGACCTTATTCTGATGATGAAATTAATTTCATCTGTAGTAGAAATGGCGGACTGAAGATCCTTGGTCTAACAAATGGTACACCAGCTTTGATTATCCTCATTCCGCTGCACGTAGAAGACTTCATCGGGAAGAGCAGTAGGAAGACGGTACGCAGGCCACGGTATATCTGTTTTGCTTGAATATTCTGAACATCCACAATATTCTTGAGGTGCAAATGATGGGGTATGCCCCATGCAGTGGGGACACTGAGGGAAGTATATAATCTCCCGGTGGATCTCTACTGTAGGCGGTGGTGGTGTTGGCGTTGGTGGTGCCGGTGCTGGTTCTGGTTCTGGTTCTGGGTTTGATTCCGGTTTCGTATCTGATTGTGGTTCCGGTTTCGGGTCCGATTGCGGTTCAGGTTTTGGTTCCGATTCCGGTTCTGGTTTAGGTGGTTCTGGTGGTGGTGGTGGCGGCGGTGGCGGTGGGAGCAGTGTAGCACACCTGAATTTCTTTCTTATCTGATTAACTATGCAGATTGGATCTGCATCTCCAACGACAGTTAAGGTCCTCTCCCTCATATTGATAGAAATCTTATCTATTCCTGCAATCAAACCATAAGCCAAAAAAGAAACATCAAACAATCTTGCAAGAGAGAACTTGTAAATGATGTAACCTTTTGCAAGAGGTATAAGGTAAAATATGAATCCTTTGACATCAGAAATTTGGAAAATAGACACTATGTCGGATCTAAATCCCAAACAAATTAGAGAGAAAGCAAACAAATTAGGATTATAAGCATATCTTTTCCATTACCTCACATATTTTTAGAAACACATAAGATCCAAGTAACCAAGCTATTTAGAAAGAGAGAATTTCAAGAGAATGGAATTTCAATAAGGGGAAGAACACTAATTTTCATTAAAAAGATCTGCATTAACATATGGAGATTTGATGATAAAGTGTATTAGAAAGAATCTGTTAAAGGTGTGACTCTGAGAAAGAAAAAGGTTGACAACATAAAGAAACCAAGCTATTTAGAAAGAGAGAATTTCAAAAGGGTGGAATTTCAATAAGGGGAAGAACACTAATTTTCATTAAAAAGATCTGCACTAACATATGGAGATTTGACGATTGTATTAGAAAGAATATGTAAAAGGTGTGACTCTGAGAAAGAAAAAGGTTGACAACATAAAGATCTGAAGATTTAGGTCAGTAACCCAAACAAAAGATTTTGCAATAGCTTTTAATTCTTTATAAAAAATAATGTAACCGAGTTAAAAGTAAGAAAAACATGAGTGAAACACTATTCCTCATTAAATTTTCTTGGGCTGGTGTGATTTAATAAAAAAAACATTCTAGACCAACTTCCTTTGTTTAAATTCTCTTATTACTTAAACCTATTTTGAGTTGAAGCAAGATTAACTTGGTATAACAAATTGTACCATCCATTCCTGCGACAGAATGCAAGGCAACTTTCTTGCATTTGTAGCAGTCCATGTCCACCCTCATAACAGTCGTCTGCAATGTCAGAGCAAACAGTACACCATGAGATTAAAAATTTGTCCTTCGCAATACCTAGTTAGAAAACAAAAAAGTTTACAAGTCTAGACAACCGCCTTACATTAGACATCTTGGACAATCTTCCTGCAAACCTAATTGCCTGCACAGAGCCCTGCTCGACCTGTTATTACTCTTCGGATAGGAAAAGAGTGCAAATCTAAGACCACCATCCCACGCCTATCTTCTAAATATCTCCGTCAGATGCCTCACATATTCCAATCGCCAAAAGCAAGACTGCACAGCTTTTGGACTACAAACAAAGGGGTCACACACTTGAGCTATACAACACTAATAAAGCAACGAATTGAAAAAGACCCACACCAGAGAATATATGTAGAGCGAGTGGATCACGTAATTCGAAAAAGAAAATTAGATTGGTATGGACAGTAAGTGGACCACAATCTATCGTACGATATGAGTTATGACCACTGTAAATTTTGGAATTATCTGCCCACAAGATTCGAGTTGGTGTGATTTAATTAGATAACTTAGGATAGGAGTAATCTAGTTGGTATGATTTAATCAGATAACTTGAGCGAACTTCCTTTGTTTATATCCTCTCATAACCTAATATATTTGCAGCTGAAACAAGATTAATTTGATATAACGACGTTGAAACATCTATTCTTGCGATAGAATGCAAGGCAACTCTCTTGCATTTGTACCCGTCCATGTCCACCCTCACAACAGTTGTCTGCGATCTCAGACCATAGATTAGTAATTTGTCATTTGCAATACTTTAAAAACAAAAAGATTACATGAGACAAACGTCTTGCATTAGTCATCTTTGGCGGTCTTCCTACAAGGCTGTTTATCTGCTAAGAGGGCTGCTAGGCCTGTTATTATTCTTCAGCGGTGAAAAATGTACGAAATTAAGACCGATCTGTCATGTTTATCTTCTAAATATCTGAGTCAGATGAGGGACACATTTCACTCCCCAAAAGCTAGACTGCACGCCTTTGGGAACTAAAAACAAAGCGTGCTATCCGGCAGCATCCAACCAAAATAGGGGTAAATCGTGAATGCATGGATGCACCCGAAGACAGTTTTTGGACTGTCGTAAATTGAAATGATTACCTATCTACCATTTTACTAAGAGGGCAGGCTCTTTAGATTATTGACCTTTTTTTTAAGTAGGGTACAACCCCACCCTTTAAGATTTGTTTTGGTTTATGTATATGGGACTATCTCATACTTTCACTATGTAGGAGACATCCAACTCGTGGTTCACATTACTCAGATGTACATTGCAACTCAAGTGTACAAACCAACTCAGAGGAGTTTCTCATGTAACTTATCCTCAAGTGTACAAACCAACTCAAGAGAGTTTCTCATGTAACTTATCCTTAAGCATGGATATGGTACATGCCTTAATATGGTTGATATTGCACCTAATCACCCTTTTATTTATTTTTAAAAAAAGTATAAGTTGTTTATGTTTTAGCTTTTATTATTATTTATATGGGAGAACATAAGTTTTATTTATTTTTTCAAAAAGTATAAATTGTTTATGTTATAGTTTTTATTATTTATATGGGAGGACACATGTTATATATCTTGTAATTATGTTATGTATTTTGTAATTATATATAGAATGTATGTGTTATAATTAAACAAGTATCACATAACGGTGATATTTGTCTTTGTAGTATTGTAATAATAGTATGTGTTGATTGGAGGATAGGTGAGTTATTACATATCAAATTCTTCCAAATTGTATGTAACACACTTTTTTTGGGTCAATAAAAATTATAGTATGACTTGTGTAGTTGAAGTCGAATTTGTTTTTATACTATTTTTTTGTTAATTATTGATGATCAAGTTATTTGTTAGTAGAGCTGCTTTGTAAATTGATTAGCTGATTTATAATTATTAAAACTATAGTTGATAGTAATTAGTTAAAGAAAATAAGTATTGATTGTTGTAATTACTTTACAACATGATTGAAAGTATAGTTAATATTAACTAGTTAAAATTAGAAAGCAATTTTATTTTGCTAATGAATATTATAAATATTTTATAATACTTAAAGTATTATATTAATTTAAAAATTTAAACATGTAATAATTGTAAAATTATAAATAATTGTTAATTTTTTATAACTACAAAATATATAATTATTAATATTGCATAAATTTAAAATATAATTATAAATTAATAAATATTTATATATTTAAAGAATAAACAAGTAATATAATTATAACTAAACAAAAATCCAACGAATAAAATAATTTTTAAGAAGAGAAAAATATAAATGACATATCTTTTAAGTTGATTTGAGAAAATTATGTTATAACTCAATTACAAATAAAAAAAGTTATACGAATAATTTTATAATATTATAATTAAAAATAAATAAAAATCAAAACTAGAAAAAAGTTAATTCTAAATAAAATTATATATATATTATATATTAATTTTCTTTTAAGAAAAGTGAAAGATAAAAACAAATAAAAAACCTTATGTATATTTATGTATGTGTGTGTTGGGGGAGGGGGTAGGAGAAAAGGGAGAGGTTCAGTATATTTATTTATGTTTTTCAAATTTAGCTTCATTATTAGAGAAGATAGGTAGACGTTTAGAAGCTACCCAAATGAGGACTTCCATATTATTTCTAATGATGCAACCACTACCAACAATCAAGGGATTTCCTTGAGAGGCCTTGTCAAAGTTAAGTATCATTCTATAATATGTGTTTAATATTTGTATAATATATTAATATTATATATTATTAAATGTATATAATAGAATTTATTGTCATATAATAAATATATTACATAAAATAATAAATATAAATGTGATACCTCTACGATTTGTTATGTTTTCTTGACAACTCAAATACTTTGTTAGACTTTATTTTATGTTATTATTATTCTATATGACAGTGGAGTGATGATAGACCTATATTGATGTGATGAAACATTATATGCATGGTGATTATGTTTAATAAGCTTTATGTTTGCATATATGCTTAGTTGTGATGACATTGCTATATATGCTTATTGTAGTTTAATTATATATTATCTTGTCAGTTGATGTGACATTGTATTGGTGAAGAGAACATACTGCATCACTTTGCAAGTGCCCTGTGATTTCCCTTCTCTCTTCATGTGTATGAATTACTATATGTATACATCTATGACATTTGCTTGTGTTAGCTTTTATAGGTTCAAAACAAAGGCTTACTTTGGTTTAGAAACAGTAATATTGGGAGATAGTAATGGGCTACCTAGTCATACCTTTACCCTAACAGTGTGTCTTAGTTTGAGTCTTAACTAGCCTTAACCCTTATTGTTTTGGGTATTTTATTATTGTAAGTTTAATACTAGATTAAAATATGTATTTGATTAATATTTAATTTATGGAATTATATGGAAAACTTTAGAATAAATAAATAAATTTAATTATTATGTTATTAAGTTTTTAATTATTTAATTAATGGGAATTAAATAAATAAGAATTTAAATTTGTGGAAATATATTAATTGTTTTATTTTATTTTAAATGCATAGGTTAAAATATATGGATTGTTGAGGGAAAAGATATTTTTTATAACTGCGAGTTAGAAATTTGTTATCTTATTGTTGTAAATTGATTCTCATAAATATTAAAAAAAGCCTAAGGAATTTTTAACCTAACCATTTATTTTTGTTGAAAATTTACCCTATTGTAAATCCTAATTTTATTTTATAACTATTTTTGTAACTCTAGGTAGTTGTAAACTAAATAAAATTGATAAACTTATACTAACATTTCCTAAATTTGAAGCCTAAACAAATACTCAACAATTCCGGGGCAACAACACTCTAAAAACCTAATTTTTTTTGATGAGTTTTAATTGAAAGGTTGATATTACTATAATCAATTTGGAAACTGTTTAAAAAGACTAATACCTAAACTCTTTTTCTTTCAAAAGATTGTCCAAAGTTAAAACATAGAAAACAATGGTAACCCTAAAATTTCATTTAAAATATCGAACAAAAGGATAATTATAGATCTCTACAAAAACATTATTTTAACCCTTTCCCAATTAAACTATTATCCAAGAATATAACCGCATGAAAACTTAGCATGTGTAAACATTTGTCAAAATCTTAAACAATGAACCCTAATTAATTACACTATAAAATATACAATATACAAATTATAACGTTAAATAATAATTATCATAAATTATTTCTATAAAAACACTAAATTCCCTAACCCTAACCCAAACAAATTAACCAAACCATAACCAAATCCCTAATATGTAACCTTAAAAAACTAATAAAATGAATTTCTTTTTCTTGGCCGAACTAACCCAACCAACCCAACCATGGGTCCCGCTGTGAAACACTCCCCACATCTATGTGGGGTGGAGCCTTACCGGCGGGTCATGGGAATAGTCACCGAGAAAGGTTTGTAATCAATGCGCTCGAAGTATATGTTTTGTATATAATTATTGATATTGGGTTTATAATGTATATATTATATATGATATATATATTATATATATATAAATATTATAAGTCATATGTATATAATTTTATTTATTAAATAATATATTTATTATATATATATATTGTATATATTTATATATATATATATATATATATTAAATATAGTTATTTAAATTGTTTTATTAGAAGTTAGTAAATGATTTTTAAAGGAATATTAAATGGTTAAGTGCATGCAAGCACCAGTTGTTATTTTATAATGAAGTGATTTTATTAGTAAGATTGAGATTTGTTTTTATCTATATTTTTGGATTTGGAAACTGAACTTTTGTTTTAACCACTATGGATTTATTGAATGGAATTATGTTTAAAAGGTTTATTTTAAATATGCAATTTTGATTGATTTGGATTTAGGAAATCCGAATGATAACATTTGTTAATTGCTTGAAGTTGTATTTATAAAAGCAAGTGTTTTGTAACTGTGTACTAGGGAAAAGTATTTGTTAATGTGAAAATCTAAGTCTTCCAGAGTGGTAATTGTGAAAGGGTTGTTGTAACTTTAGTTCACCCTTTGAGTTTTCTTGGGTAGTGCACGTATTGGTATTCAGTATTGTACATCCGTAGGGATGTGTTGCCTTTTGAGGTGTGTTGATTATGTGTGGTCAATTTTAGTGCACTGTCTACCCTTGGGTGTATTATGAGTTTATGTGTTGTTGATAGGGGAGTGGCTTTCAACAAGGGTTGGGACACAGAGTGGTCCCAGGACAACTTGTGTGGGAGTTAGTTTAACCAATGGAAATTAAATAACCTATTTTTAGGGGAATGGGTAGCTTAATACATTAAATTTGTAATTTAGCCTTGTTCATTGGCTCAAGGGCTTGTGTTAGACTTGAGATGAGTTGGGAAGGCCTAGAATGGCATGATCATTATCTTGTCTTCTCGAAAGATAATTGATTTTGCTCTGGTGTGCATGTGGGGCCAAAGTTCATAAGAGGTTACTGGGATAACCCTAGAGGTGGGTCAGGACCTAGGAAGATCTCCTTTGGATAACCAATGCAACCATTGTGATGACACTCCTCCTATGACAAAAGTTAGTTTATTTGTATTATGTTTGTAATTGATTCAGTGATTCTATAAGCAATGTGACCATAGTTCTTGTTTACTTGTACTGTGAGTATTTCGTATATCGCTTGTGTCTAGAGGTAGTAGGATTGTCTTGGTTACCTTTTACTATCTCCTAGCATGAGGGATGGGCCTACGGGTACCATAAGGTTGGGTGGCGTGCATCTTATACTGTTGAGTTCTCTTCCTGTTCGTGATGGTGAGATCTTCTTGTTCGAGGAGCTCATGTGGTTCTCTGGAGTTGTTCTTCTCTTTCTTCATTGTAACTGTGGATCATTATGTATAATTGTAGTACCTCATTTGTGTCGAGGTGAACCTTTGTGATGTAATTGTAATAATATTTATGATCTATTCATTATTGGATTTAATGGTGTATTGGATGTTATGTGGTGTTGTATCTGTGGAAATATGTTCAATACATTTCTATGAGTTAGTTTTATTTTGAAATGGTTTAATGCTTTGATGTATGTTGGATCGTGGTTTAACTTTCATATGCTATGGTTGGTTTAATTTTATAAGTAATGGGTTTACATGTAGACACATTGCGTGGCCTAGATGATGTATGTGGTTAGAGTAGGGTACTTTATTCATCTTGTTTTACTTTTTAAGAAAAAAAAATTGTTGGGCTTCCACAGTGTTGCATCATTCTCTAGGTTGTGGGATGGGGTTTTACACTTGGTATTAGAGCCTAGGTTTAAAAATTGGGTACTTTGGGTTAATGTTGGAACCATTAAGTTTTTGCATAGGATTTAAGTTGCATATCTTGTCTTACACCTTGGTGTGTTTATGTAGGATCATGCCACCTAGGAGAGGTCGAGGCCGCAGTCGTGGCCATGGAGGTAGACATGGGGGTAGTCAACAGAACTCATCTCTGGATGTTTCTCATGATTCTGACCCTGAGGAGCAACAGGCTTCTCAAAACATTTCAGGAGGCAGTATTCAGGATCTAGATCCACCAGGGATTGAGGGCACATAGTTGTGTTAGTTATTGGAGGAGACTCTTGCCAATCTTGGGCTAATGTAGGAAGTAGATCATATTGTTGTTAGAGAGAGGGATGTACCAACTCAGTCAGATGCAGTTGTAGCCGCACATATGAGGGATTTACTTAGGGCTCGACCCCCCATATTTGGTGGATCATACAATGACTTAGAGGCGGAGACTTGGTTGATTGACCTGAACAAATGCTTTGCTATGCACCCATATGGCAATATTAGAGCCACATGTGGGATTATGCACCTAAGAGGATTTTCCTCCACATGGTGGAGATTGGAGGAGCAAAAGCTCCATATTGATATCGGTATCGTATCTTGGGAGATGTTTCTTGAGAGGTTTTGTGCCAGATTTCTCTTAGATCATTGGTGACAACACTGTGGGGATGAGTTGCATACTCTATGACAGATGACTATGTTAGTGGAGCTATACGAGCGTCATTTTTAAGAGCTCAAATAGTACATAGGCATAGGTGACGATAAGGGCATGTTGGTGCAACACTTTCTTAGAGGCTTAAATGCCCGAATTAGTGGAGGTGTGCGGGTTTTCGAACCCAAGACCATGGAGGTGGTGATAGATAAGGCCAGACTTATTGAGGAGCATGAGGAACATTTGAGGCAGGTATTGCAATGTTTGAGGGATAATAAGTTGTATGCCAACTTGTCTAAGTGTGAGTTCTTCAAAAATGAGGTCAAATACCTTGGTCATGTTATATCAGGAGAGGGAATTGTAGTGGATCCTGTAAAGATCTAGGAAATCATGGATTGGCCTGCGCCCATGAATGTGGAAAAGATACATAGCTTTATGGGGCTTGTAGGTTACTATAGGCATTTTGTTCAGGACTTTTCTAGGTTAGGACACCTTATTACTTCTCTTCAGAGGAAAGGGAAGAAGTTCAATTGGTCAGAGTAGAGCGAGGTTGCATTTTAGACATTGAAGGAGAGGTTGACTATCGCACCGATCCTTGCAATACTCGATCCTACATGAGACTTTGTTATATGTGTTGATGCTTCTTTAGAGGGGTTAGGAGCGGTATTGATGTAAGATGGTCGAGTCACTGCATACGAGTCATGTAAGCTCAAGGATCATGTGTTGAACTACCCTACACATGATCTTGAGTTAGCTGCAGTAGTACATGCTTTGACTCGATGGAGGAATTTTCTATTGGGGCATCATTTTGAGTTACACAGTGACCATCAAAGTCTATAGTATATCTTTACACAACCTAACCTTAATGCTAGGCAAAGGCGATGATGGAGTTTCTCTGTGAGTACAATTTTGAGGTGAAGTACATCCAGGGAAAGGAGAATGTAGTGGCCGATGTTCTCAGTAGATGGAGGCATGAACTATTTAAGATGACTCTTACTATGGATTTGAGGAGTCAGATTCTTACTGCACTTCCTACAGATAGCTGGTACCAAGAGGTAAGGTCTGAGATTGAGTCAGGTAGGACTTTGGATGGCAGGTACTCAGGATATTCTTTGGAGATAGATGGGTTATTGAGATACATGGAACATATATTTATTCCATATTTGGAAGGGATTCATACCTTGATTTTGATAGAGGCACATCAGTCACCTTACTCAGCTCACCTTGGAGTGAAGAAGATGTATGTTGATCTATGACCGCTTTATTTCTGGGTAGGTATGGAGCGGGATATAGCCGATTATTTATGATGGTGTTTGGAGTGTTAGCGAGTTAATGCTGAACACCAACATCTGGTTGGTCTTCTACAACCTCATTTGGTTCTTGAATGGAAATGGGACATCATTTCATTGGATTTCATTGTTGGTTTACCCAAATATTAAAGACGACATGATGCGATTATGGTGACAAAAGATAGGTTGACGAAGGTGGCACACTTCTCACCTATCCGTTCCTCCTATATAATGCTTCGTTAGTTGCTAGAGTGTTCATGGAGGACATTGTGAGGTTGCATGGTATTCCGCGTCAGATTATTTTTGATAGGGATCCTATGTTTACTTTGACTCTTTGGACATCATTACAGCATGCTATGGGGACACAGTTAAACTTCAATTCAGTGTATCACCCAGAGACAGATGGATAGATTGATAGGGTCAATCAAATCCTCGAAGATATGCTTCGTATGTATGTCATGGACCAATAGACACGATGGGAGGATTATCTCTATCTTGTAGAGTTTGCTTATAACAACGAGTTTTAGAGTTCTATTGGCATGGCACCATTTTAGGCCTTGTATGGATGATTGTTTCTGACTCCATTGAGTTGGGACAGATTGGAGGATAGGATTTTATTGGGTCCAGATATGTTACAGGATATGGAGCAACAAGTGGTTTGGATCAGAGAGCATTTGGTAGCTGCATAGGATAGATAGAAGAAGTATGCAAATGCACACAATGTGGATCATTAGTTTGTTGTAGGTGACTGAGTTTTCTTGTAAGTGCGACCAAGGAAGAGTCTCATCCATTATGGAAATGGTTCTAAGCTCACACCTCATTTTGTCGGGCCTCACTATCTTATTTGATTACAAAATCCGACCAAAATGTCTGAGAAAATATGTATAATTTGATGTATCGTCGGGTGCTTGTAAAATTTGATGTGTAATTTTCAATTTTTTGAAAGTTTATCCTCAACGTTTGTTGAAATTTTGATGAACCTAGGGTTCGTTGAAATGTCAACTATCAGTTTCATCAAAATTTTGACAAACATGAAAAATGGAAAAAAATCAAATTGTGGCCGACATAAAGAAAAGTGAGTACACTGATTTATTGCGACAGTGTTTTTCTCTACTTGAGATAGTTTGTGGAGAACTAAGGATAATTTTTTGGGAAAAATTAGAAAAAAATTCAAGAAGATATCACCAGGTTGAGGGTAGTCATTGTCTTTTTGCAGAATTCAGTTGTGAAGTCATATTTGTAGTTCTAGGCTTGAAAATCATATTTTAAAGCAACATCTCATCAGATTTCATTTTTAGAGGTTTAGGGTTTTGAGAATTTCATGTTTAATTTTTTGTGTGGAATCACCATAAGATCACAATGAAGAAACATATTCTTGTGATTGTAATTATGTGATCCATAACTCTATTGGTCATGTGGCATAGTTGTGCTATAACAAATACAAGATGCATTCATGTGTGACCCAAGTTTAATGTGGCTATGTTGTGATAGAAATGGAGGCACTCATATAATGTAGTTAATTCAGGTTGTATAATGTAGGTGTCAATCATCATTGGGTGCATTCAGGTTGTCTCAAGTTTAACAGGTTAGGATGTAATTATAGCATGATCGAAGAGTGATTACCTCTTGCTGCAATAAAGAGCCTATAACTCTGGTTGATATGCAAAGTGGTTGTGTTATATCAATTATGTAGTGCATTCAAGCACAACCCATGTTTAATGGGCTATTCTAGAGAGTGATCAAGATTTTCTAAACCTTATGAATGTTACTTAAAAGTGTATAGCTTAAACTACAAACCAAGTTTGTTACATACTTGAATGCAATATTGGGTTACTACAAACTATAATAATGTGATCTGCTAATAACCATTATAGAAAGTATTAAAGCAAGACCCATGATATATAGGATACATTTCCTTGATCAGGGTTACATACCTTAATGATCAAACACAAGCTTCCCACACACTCTAGGATACAATCCAAGATCATACCACAACTTTGTCAAGACAACCAATTTTCTTTTAATACTAACAAGCATTGGTAAGAGCATGATTAGGGTACAAACCCTAGGCCTCCATAGAAACATAAACAATAACTATAGCAGATTAGTGAGGTTGCAATACCAGAAAGATTGAAACATTGTAGGTAATAACAAAATCTTGCAATCTAAAGATTGTAGCCAATAACAAGCACACTATGTAGCTTAGTGACATTTGTAAATGAAATCTACAGTAAGAAGAATGATAGTCACTTGAGATGTGAAAGTCAAAAAGAGGCTGAGTAGTGACAAGATAATAAAGCTCAAACTTTGCATAGTAAAGTGGATATTTTAACAGTGAGTTTGCTTACGGTTCCCTTGCTAACCTTAAGGGTTTTCAAATGCTTTTGGTAGTGTTAGACAAGGCAAATGCAATCGGGGAATGATTGTCCAAATGAATTAATAGTGGTAATCATAGGTTGATTGTTTCTTCTTAGCCATTAATGTATAATGGAGGTGGTGGATTGCATGTTTGAGTAGTGTTTTGAGACTCACCAAAGATGGGAGAATAGTGAATAATACCTTGTGGATTGTGAAGTAGTGTCAATAAGGTTGAAGGATCTTAAGAATTACAATACCATGAAACAATGAGTCTCTTGTAGTAAGTAGGCAGTCTATAGGGCATAGTTTGATTTTATAGAAGGATGCTCATGAAAGGAATCTTCAAGTGATAGTGAGTGAGTTGTTTGAGATTACAGCTGAGGGTGCAATACCCAGTCTTAAAGGAAGTTAGCAAAGACGTAAATGTGCAAGAAAATTAAATCGTACACAACAAACAATTCACAATGTTATCTTGCATAATTCCTTGAGTTTAAAGACAAAAATCTCATTATATCTTCATGATGAAAGTGGTGACCTTAATGGTAAATCACTATAAACCATGATTTTAAATCATGCTATTGTGCTTATGGAGGCAATATTTTAAGTAAGGCAGTGAGTGGTGGTTTGGAACAATGGCAAGTATGAAGGACTTGCTTTATATTCATACTATGCAGTCTAGCTTAAGATACCATTCTTAGAAGAGATTGAAGGTGGATTATAGAACTCAAGGGTTACCATGAAAAAGATTAAAACAAAGACTGAGATCTATTTAAAAGCCATGGTCATGAAGATATTAAAGATGTCGCATGCAAAACCCTAGTAGCTGGAGTAATGAATACAACTCCAAAAATGATAGTGTGCTGGGGCAGATTTAGGAGATCTCCACATTATCTAATTACAGGGAAATAAATCATTTATTTATTTTTTTAATTAAAAGAAATCATTTCAAACCCTATATAAGATACATTGATACTTCAAAAGCCTCTCAAGGAATTTGAGATTATGCAAATATATGTCAAGTAAATACCTAGATTACAAATAGTAGCAGGAACAATGTAAGATTTTTTGAGCAGAGCAGGAATGAGATAAGCAACAATGAATCCTATGCCTCCTTTCACACACATCTCCTTATCATTCTCTGTCATTCTTTATGGAAACACTTCTCCATTTTGGTGGTCTATGCTTGAAAATAATGTTTTGATGAAGGTTTTAGAGTATGTTTATTAAAATGAAAACTCCATTCTGGTGGGCTACGCCTGAAAATAAGATTTTGACAAAAGTTTTAGGGTATGTTTAATATTAAATTTTTAGAGTATTTTGGCAGGTTATATTCTTGATTCCTTAAATAATTTATTCAAATGGATTGTGAGTAAATAAATGACTAACTATTTAGTCATTTTTATTTGTGTGGCTAAATATTTTTTAATCAATGACCAAACTAGTAATTTATTTACTCATTTATAGTTGAGTTGCAAAAAGTGAGCAAAATTTAGTCAATTTTAGTTGTTGTGACTAAAATTTTTAGTCACCTAGTCATTTATTTGCCAAATTCTACTAGTGTGTGCTTCCTTATGCGATTAGGGCTCTCTCAATGTTGAGGGCCCTAGGGATAAGCTCGTCATAAGAAGTGACACATTGCATCTTTAACTAAAATGATAAATCTGTATTGACATTAGCAATGATGATTCCAACTTGTTGCTCCTTAGGAATGGGTTACTTGCTCTTACTAGCTCACTACCTCCATTGTTGTAGGAAGTTGGCGATCAAGTTCAATATTATGATTTCAGGAGTCTTAATAGTTGGAAATCATAGTAAAATTAGAATTTAATAAGTTTTGGAATTAGCATTTTAAAGTGTTTTTTGGGGTCATTAACTTCAGACTATCTTCTTTTTTTGCAGGGGTGGTTGCATGCCAATTTTTTTTGGTGTAAAATATCAGAATTATTAGATTTTGTTACGTGTCTATGAATAAAAATTATTGGAGTGTGAGTTTGATATTTTTTGAAGATCTAAATAGTCAATCTTAGTAAAGAAAAATCATGTCAGATAATATTAGTCCAGAACAAAATGAAGAGACACTTGATAGATTGTGGGCTAGATTGAAAAGAAAGGGTGATGGGAATGTTATTGTCCTTGCAATAATTGCAAAGGCTTAAAGATGAGATGACTTTTAATCACAATAGCTGAGAAAAATTGTAGGTAGCATGGTCATGTTGAAAGGGGGCATGATTATCATCCATTGGTAAGTTGTTCATTATATGTGTTTATATTGATTGAATTTGTAAATGTTTATATCATTTTAACATTATATATATAATCACTTGATGATGATTATGGTTTATTTGTGTCTATCATTATTATAAAGGTGGGGTGCCCTAGGGTAGATGATATGGATTATCACGGCCTAAAGAATGTGGTTTTGCAAGCAGACGAACATGGAGCTATGAATATCGAAGATGAAGTTAATGATCCTATGGAAGAAGATGATCATGCGCTAGAAAACATAGTTAAAGATGATGGCACAAATACATTGATCCATGACACATTTAGTGGCAGAGCTGATCATGATGATCAAGATGACTTTAATGATGTTCATGATTTACCTATACTTGAGAAGGCATACAAGCCCCTTTATGAAGGCTCCCAAACAACTCTTCTCTCTGCTATATTGTTGTTGTTGAACTTGAAGGTTATGAATGGTTTATCAAACATAGCAATCTCACAGATGTTAAGGTATGTCATATATGTCATATTTTTTCATCTATTTTAATTGTTGTTAGTTCATCACTAGTAAATAAATGATGAAATATATACCATTAATATTCTTTATATTAACAAATTATTTTTTGTTGTAGATTGATTGGTGAATTTTTGTTACCACCATCAAATATTTTACCTCGCTCATACCGATATTTATCTACCATTATAAAAGATATCAGAATGGAGTATCAAGCAATAAATGCATGTTCCAATGATCATATTATATATCATAAACAACAAGAATTTGCAACAGAATGTCTGAAATATCATATCAGTAGATATCAAACAAATCAACTAAGAAAAAAGGTGCCTCACAAGGTTCTTCGTTATATTCCCATTATTCCACGTATGCAATGATTATTTAGGTGCGAAAGCTTAGCGCAATTTATGGATTACCATGTACGAAATAGAAGTGGAGATGACATTCTTTGAATGTGTGCGGATGGTTCTACATTTAGGGACATGGAGGAAAAATGGCCACACTTTAAAGAAGAACCTCGTAATCTCAGACTTTCATTGGAAGGGGACGGTGTTAATCTATTTGGAGAGCTGAGATCTATTTACTCGGTGTGGCCTATTTTTATTATCAACAATAACATTCCTCCATGGATGTCAATAAAGAGGGAGCACATAATGTTGTCAATGATTGTTCCAAGTATTTGTTTACATCAATTTTCTTTAACATAGTAGCAACTCATTTGTTTGATTTGTTGCATAATGACTTATATTTTATTCATTCAATAGTCATGTACATTAATTTATATATATTGCAGTAAAATGGTTATAATAATTATGTAATGTTTATGTTCATTCAACTAGGTAAGTACCAAATTAAAAATATGAATGTATATATTTAGCCTCTTATCGACGAATTACTAAAGTTATGGAATGGCGTCACTATGTATGACGTCTATAGACCAATAGGACAAAGACAATTTCAATTCCATGCAATGCTTGTATGGACAATTCATGATGCCCCGGGGCTAACACATTTTTGTGGTATGTTATAACGTTCGACTACACTTTAACAATATTTAATTTGATGAAGTAGATATCATGTATGTTTTTAAAATAATCTATTCATTATATATAATTATAAAAATTGATATATTTAATCCAATTATATATGATCTTGTAGGTCTTCAAACAAAGGGAAAATTTGCATGTCCAATTTGTGGTCCCAAGATGAAATCTCGTTGTTCAACAAGTTTAGGAAAGCAGGTGTTTGATGAGTATAGGCACTTCCTCCATAGAAATAATAAGTATCTAACTACTGAAAAATATATTTTCAACAGGAAAGAGGAGACTACATCAAAACCACGAAGAATGACACCTCACCTATGGAAGTTGGAATATAATAGAATTAATCGTCAAGGTTATACATCAGATCAAATTGTTTATCTATCATATATGATATGTTTTGAATCTATATTTTTATATTGTGTTGTGTTTGCTCATGTTGTAATTGACAATGATTGTCGTTGTTAATTTGTTTAACTTATATGCTTCATGAAGGTCATCGAGGCATTAATGGTCAGCTTCCATAGAGACTGAAAAGTTATGCCAGAAAATTTAGTAGGTTGCCCTACTATGAACAGCTACAAATTATGCATTTGTTTGATACAATGCATATCAAAAAAAATATAACAGAAATGTTAAGGAAAATATTGGATGGAAGGCATGACAAAGAAAAAATTGTCAAAATTTGTAGTGACATTCATGAAGCCAATCATGCAATGAAAAATGTCATTCAATTAAATAGTGATGGAGACCAAATTAATATAAGTGTCCTTCTTTGGTTATTAACAGAGCAGCAAAACAATGTTATGAAAGAAGTCACACAAAAAATTTGATTTCCCACAGGATTTGTTGCGAACATAAACAATATAATAACAAAGAAAGGTGAAGTTGGGTCAGGTATGAAAACCCATTATTGGCATACCTTCATTAAGGTAATTATTCTGGTATATTATATACACTTGTATAATGCATGTACTTTTCAGTGTATTGTGTTTACTACTTTTGGAAAAATAATGAAAAGATCATTTTATAATTGTTGCAGTACATTCTACCTCTATCTCTCCCAAACAACTTTGACAACAATGTCAACCAAGTTATATATGATCTTGGAAAATACATGAGGTAAGTAGCGATATTTGTTCAATTCGTTGTATACATCTTATAATTGCCATTTTTTTTACTTGTTATGTAATATACTATATATTTTGTTAAATCTCATTAATATATTTGCGCCTTGAATCACTTGTAGATTGCTATCATTTAAAGAAATCCATAAAGAAGATATAAATTATTGGAAGAGAAGAATTCCTCATCTAATTTGTGAAATGAAAAAGTGTCTACCTTTAACTTTTTTGAATGCAGAAGAACACTACCTCATACACCAAGTTGTGGAGATTGAATTATGTGGATCTGTACACACAAGGTTAATGTGGATGGTTGAGAGGAACTTTAAATTTTTGAAGGCTTTGGTTAGGCAAAGAGCACATCCTAAGGGCTCTATGGTGGAGGGATATATGGTATACCAGACCATGGTATACATTAGTGAATATCTTCCTAAGTTTGCAGCAAAGATCCATGTAGATCGCATTCGGGATCCCAACTCCATTAACAAATTCAAAGGGGAGTACCTGATGGGGAAAGGTAGATTGAGGAAAGTGAGGTAATTATAAGATGGTCATGGAGATTAATTGGAATACATTTTACATATAATTTTTATGTATATTGTACTTATTTAATTTTTAATCTTCAATATACATCAATTATAAATTAAGGTCGTATACTGTGGTATTTAACTAATTATACGTCGTTTGTGAATTTCAATTTTTTTTGATACAGTTGGTCAAAAGTGGGATGCACTACATTTGTATGTCGCCAACAATCTTGATTGGATGATTGTATGGATTGAACGATGTCAACAATCTAGTCGCACATTAACATGGGAAGGTGTGGCTTCATTGGTTAAATAAGCTCATTGTAATGGAGATTCCAATGTTACACAAAGGGAAACTGATTTAGCATGTGGTTTAAGAGATAAATAGGTACGTATAAATATATTAATCACCCATATTATTTAATTATTTTCAATTATATTGATGTATATATATGTTGAGATTGTTTTCTTTGCATACATTCGGCCAAGAATAAATATGTTTATCAACTCAACGATATTACAATAATTTTTACATGTTTGACATATTGCAGGTGAAACACCACAAGGCTATGTGGTGCAATGGTTGTAAATTTTGAATCAAAATGTTAGATGACATGAAGAAAACTTGTGATTCTGGTATAACTGCAGTCTTTCAAGTGACTAATGTTTCATCTAGAAGCGACATACATCCAGAAGTCTTAAAATCGATACTATGGGATTTTAGATGATATACTTGAGTGTGACTTTAAGTCCTTCAGATTAATTTTGTTCATTGTCCTATGGTACAAGCTACGATTAATGAAAATGATCCTGAGAGAACTGTTATTGAACATGATAATGGATTTACCATGGTTAATACAAGGTTGATCGAGCGAGCTGGAAATGAGCCCTATGTTCTTCCAAGCCAATGTGAGTAGGTATTTTACTTAGAGGTTCAGGTAAACCGGTTGGTCATTTGTTGTTAGACATGATCTAAGAGGAAGGTCGTAAAGTATAATGTGGTGGAAGAAGAAGATACCAAAGAACTAGAAGATGATGTAGATGATGATCAGGATCAACAGTTAGTTGATGATGTCCCCATGAAGATGTCAAAGAGGAGGAACTAGATCATGATTATGTAGGAGTTAATGTTCATGAAGATGATATCCGTGTGGATGATGACATTATCAAAATTGATATCATGATGATGATGATGATATGACCAATCCTTACAATGTCGAATTTGGATTGGATGATATAGACAAAGAGTTGGATGAAGAAGAAGATCAATGACATTGAAATGTATGAGTTATGCAATTATATTATCTATTTGATATTAATTTCTTGATAGAATTATATTTGAATTATGTGGTTACATAATTAATTCATGATGTTTTTAATTTTTATGCCATTACATAATTAATTTAATGATGTAATTTTTAATGTTTGAAAGGTCAAAAAATTAAAATATTTCAATAGTGATGTTAACAACCTTGAAATTAGTGTGCTTTATGTTTCATGTGATCATAAAAGATTAAAAAGTCAGTTGTAGAGGTGGTTTTTTAGTGGTTGACATGTAAAGACCTTTAAAAGGCATAAAGTGATCATTGTAATGGTTGTTGATGGTTGAGGATTTAAAATACAAGCTCTTGACATTCGAAAATCTGTGTTTTTCTTCATTTTTTTTGTATTTTTCCTGTTATACAGCACTATATAGTCATATGCAGCCATAAATATTTTGATGTGAAATCAATTCCAGGTCATGAAGATATGTGTTAGCTTTGATTTGAATATGATTTGAGGGCTTAAGGCATTGATTTGAGTTAGAAAGCTTCATTACCCTATTTTTTGAGGGTTTTGTAGTCCAAACATTATATAAAGGGGCTCTTACACTTTTTGTGATTATTGTAGCTTGTGTAAGAGGCCCCATGGAGACTTTTGTAATTTTAGGATGCATGAATAGGACGTAGGATGAGAAATAAAGAAGTTATAGCTATTGTCCTCAAGAGTTTTGTGAAGAAAAGCATGTGAAATGAGAGGTTCAAGCCTAGGTTTCAACAAAACATGTATGGGAGATCTGATTTTATGAATTTTTATCTATGTGCAGACGTAATGGGTTGTTTCTAAACACTGAATATATATATATATGTATGTATGTATGTATGTATGTATGTATGTATGTATTTTTAAATTTAAATGTAAATGCAATTACTGGATGCTCTCCTAGAACAATAAATGCAACATATTATTAAAGAAATATATATCTATGTATATAAATGTGTATTTCTAAATGCAAGTGTAAATGCAAAGAGCATATGGTTTTGTAGTGTTATAGATACAACATATCCATAAATTAATGTAATTGAAATTGTAAAGTCTTCAACACATATAATATGAAATCGATCAAACTATTAAACTACATGAGAAATAAATGAAAACAGTAAATGCATATGTATGTGTATTTGTAAATGTAAGTGTAAAATAAATAAGAATAATGAAAATTATAAAAGAATACAAGGAAAGGTTTAGAGTTTAGAGTTGGAGAGAGATAGAGGGTAGAGGGTTGAAGGGTTTAGAGTTTAAGGGTTAATGGTTTAGGGTTTAGGGTTAAAGGTAGAGGGTGTTGGTTTTTTTTTTACACTGTAACCAAGTTGGTCTTCTAATCTACCTATGGGATTGCCAATTCCAATCAAGGGAAGCTTGAAGGATCTGGACTAACTGACGAGGACTTTAAAAAGCCTCCTACACTTTGGGCTATGCAAGACCCGGGAGGGTGATCCCTTAATGTGTTTACAACCTCTACACCAATATCATAAACAACATTAACACATAACAGATAATCCCATTGAATAGCTCAACACAATAGGATAATATCGAATAAAATTGGCTATTCACCAATAATATAAACTATGTGGAGCATGAGATAACTACAACAAAATCTATAGTAAAATATAGTCATTAATTTTCAATTTGTAGCAAGCTCTAGGCAAAGACAAACAATTATTAAACTACACAAATAAGTACAACTTAGATCAGTGCCATAAATCCATTGCAGGAGTCAAATTCATAAGCATCTAAAGGTTTATGACATATTTAAGACATAACATATAAGATCCCTGATAATATTGCATTACAATTTCATCAGTATGCATTCTCACCCAATACTACTTATCAAATCCTTATACAGAACATATCCGCCTATAATACCATTCAAGCTTTTTAATTAATTCCTTGAATTAAAGCTAAATAAGGATTATACACACCACAATAGTGAGATGAATGAAACAACCCTTAGTCATCTTATTCAAAATTCGGATATGCATGTACAATGGAGAGACATGAGTTTGAATTTATCATTTCAACTCAAATGCTAGTACTGTTATACAACATTAAATCCCCATAAATTCAAAACTAATTATAGAATAACTCAGAACCTAAATTGTATTTCTCTCTAAAACCATCAGACTTTACAATTTTCTCTGCAACTTCACCTAGACTCGACCAAAAATTATCTAATTACTTGCTAACCCGTACATCTAGCCTTGAAATCCTTCTTATAGAAAATGAAGGAGCAAACAACCATCAAGCCAGAAAGTACACATGTCACCGGCCAAATGAAGGATCTGGTGATATTCCAAAAATCGTTACAACCATCACCTTGGAGAATAATCCTGTTCATCATGTCAGCTGAGGAAAATTGAGGCAACAAAAAAAACCATAAGAAACCCATGTCGAGACTGCCATCAAAGAAAAATCGAAGGCCATTGTAACCATAACATCTGATTTACCACCTGTTAGTAATTCATTCTTTTATTCCTCCTCAATCAAATATTTATTTACCCACCCTTGATATTCTTTGTCAGCTTGCTAATCAAAATTAATTACCTCATTCACCTTGGCATTATAAGGTGTGTATTTTACTGCTACCTGATTTGCATCTCTTTCAAAAGATTCCAAAAATGAGCTGGTACTAATGATTTTATCCATACAGCTCACCAACAAGTCATAATCTGAGTCATCACAAATTAATTTAATTTGATCATTGATGACCTCACCTACCTAACCTTGCCACTACTGGAATGGCCTGATTTTCCCTTGCTCATCAATTATATTAGGTAACAATGTGTTACCCCAATCATTGAAATTCTTCACCAACTCCCTAATCTTCCTACTCAAGTCATTTGGTAAGGTCTAAAAACCTTGCAATTATTTTACTAACACTTGAGTAGGCTTTAATGATTGGGGCCTATTGTTTGTATGAAACCTTTAGGCCTTATACATGACATCTAGATCACTGGCCCTAGGGATCCATTTTTCAATAAATGGTATCACTACCTCCTGATCCCTATCAATATTATTTATTGCATCTAATAGAAAAAAATATAAAGAATGTATAGATAGAAAATTATTATCAACCTTTTCATTCAAATGCCTTAAAACAGTAGTAACAATCTTTTTTTCTTTGAAAGAGATCCCTCCTCACTTACCCTCAAAGATTCATGTAACTCATCAATTCTTTGCAAGAGTTGCTTCTTTGTAGGATCAACAGAGCACTCTGTTTCTTCATCAATTTCCTCTAAAGAAGGGGTGAAGGCAGGATTCTAACTGGGAGACCCTAGTGTGGAAACAATTGGAGAAGCAAGAGGCACTGACCCTGTTGTGGAAGGTAATGTATTGGTCCCTGGAGTACTTGATGTCTCCCCAATCTATCTATACCTGAACCTTTCCACCTCAGTTTGCAACTCAACATTCCTCTATTGCATCTTGTTGTATTCTTCAATCAAAAGGTTATACTTCTCCATTAGGCTTTTCTTTTCAGCCTCCTCCCTTTCAATAGTCTTTTGAGCCAATTTGGCCACATTCACATTTAAACTAGTGGCCTCAGTGGTTGAGGTATCTAAATCTCTCTTTATTATTAATCCCCCTCTGAAATTTGGATTAATGTTTGTAATATTTGGCTTTCTCCCTTGTGTGGCCAATGCCCAAATTGCCAAGGTTTCATACTCTTCACTGAAAGTAGAATCTTGAAGTGCTTCCTTGAATTCTTCAGATTCTTGCAAGGGATTCTTCGACTTAATAATAGCATTAAAGGGCACTGCATTTGCAATGTCCCATTTAGGAAGAATCAATACACCACCCTGACTTCACCAATTGTCTGCCTTCCTTAGGAGTGATGTTCTTAAATTCTTCCATTAATTCAACTTTCACTTCCTCATCATTCTCCTGGTCTGACCTATCAAGTCTTAGTTCTCTTCTCTCCTTACATTTATTTTGATATTCTTCAAACTTCATCCTCCATACCAATTGCAAGAATACATGAGTCTTTACAAATGCATTATCGCCTAGAAAATCCTTACATTCTTCCATTCTTGCATCGTGTAAACTTTTTCCTTACATATCTAAATCAGATAAAACCAATTCAGCTGGCCTAGGAGGGGAAGGCATGCCAACCTACATGTCCTGATCAGTAAAAATAATTTCATCCATCAAACTCTCCTATGGTTGATCAATTCTTTTCCTTTTAGGGCTTGGCTCATATGGTGGTGATGGGGGACTATCTTCTGGTGATGACTATAAATCAACAATCTGAATTTCCCCAGACACTTTGAATTTTGGACCTGGTTGTGAAAGAAACTTCATAATTTTCTTCCCCTTTCTGTCTACTTCTTCCTCATCACTACTGCTATCCTTTTTTCTCCTGTAAATGGGACACTTTTCTATAGGATGGTATGTTGGCCTTGTTTCAAATGGTCTAGAACCTTGTTCTTGTACACCCAGACTTAGCTCTAAGTTTACCTTTTTGGTTCTCAAAGTGCCCATAATATCTTTGAAGTTCTCCATCAGAAAATCAAATTTCTTATAGTGGGGACTGAAATCCAATAGTGGATCATATTTCGGATCCATTTTGTGCACAATATCTAATAGCTTATCATAAGCTATCCATTTCTCCTTGTTCAACTCCTGCTTATTTAGGTCGAACTAATGCACACAATTTCCAACCTTTATTAGTTATCTAAAAGGGTAAAGAAACCCTCAGGATCATGCTGCCACTTTGGACCATATCTCAAATGATAATCCTCAAAGAATTTCTCAAAGTGCACCCAGTCTCCTTTTGAAAAGGAAAAATGTTCCCTTACCCCTCCCTGTGAGGTTGTCCTCATGGATGCAACCTATCTTCCACATAAATTTTTCAAACCCACTCTTGGTGGCACATTGTATGGAAGTATATAAGGGGCTCCTTAAAAACCATATACCCTCAAAACAATGCTAACTGTGTATGGGATAATGTCACCCCAATTATGGCTGAATTTTAATTCTGGTTTCCTCTCCTTTGGCTTGAGGAAATCATGTAATTCCTCAGGAATCCTAGGTACATTCACCATCAATCTAGCTCTCAACCTGGAAGCAAAACAATTATCAAATTGCACATAACTAGTGCTTTCCTTATTACAAGATAAATCTGCAGCCCATATCTGTATTGACAATCTTTCTCCATCAACCAATTGCCTTAATTTCATCTTCTCAGAGAAGAAGCCAACATTATTGAATAAAAACATATGCATCAGCATAGAATACCAAAAGAATTGAGTGCCGGTATCATTTTTCTGTAGCTTTGATATCCCCTCATGTATCCTTTCAACAAAGAAAGAAGCAAAGTCATATGTGATAGAGAAGTTAGGGTGTTGTATTTGCACCTGCATGAACATGTATGCAATGGGAATCACGGCCCCATGACTGAAACCCAAAATCTGACACAATGAATAAAAAGTGGCCAGGAAATAATTTGCAAAACAATTTAATCTGAAAAGTTCTTGGTCACTGAGGTTGATATGAAATCTTGAACCTCCTTCCCTAGCCAGATGAGGTGGAAGCAATTTAGCTCTGAAAAGAGACTTCAACTTTGCATATTCCTGCTTCATTTCCTCAAGGTTGATAGGAACCAAGTCCTCACTCGGTTCACTCAAGTCAAAAATCTATTAAATATCATCTCTGTTAATGCTTAACAAAACATTTCCATCATTATCCCTAATTACCCTTGTGATAGGGTCATATCTTGCAGCTACTGCCCTAAGTAGGTCTACATCAGGGAAAACATTCGGTACCACCAGCTTCCCCATATCATACATCCATCCATTTGAAAAAGGGTGAGGAAAATTTCTCTGTCCATACCACAATCTGAACATTTCCAAACTCGTGAGAGGAACCCTAGCATTGGCTATGTTGGAACAATTGTATACTAACCCCTCCCCCAGGATTTTCCCTCGCATCAGAACCAATCCCTTCTTTCTATCATTTGTTGACAAGGGCAATTGATCCAGGAAATCATCATACAGGTTTCTTTTTAAATAGTCAATCTAGCCAAAATGTTGCTTGGGTGGTACCATCTTAGATAAACTAGGGCTTCTTATAACTTCACACTTCAAATAGTTAGGACTAAATAGAGATATGAAATTAGAGAACAAAATATTACAATTTCTCAAAATTTAAATAAACTATAGCCCTAAAAAATTTATCAACAAGCCCTACAATAAGTACAACAAATATTTTCCTTAATTCAAGCGCAGAGTGACTAGGAAACACAAAAATTAACTCACGGCTCTTTTCACAAAAATCCCAAATTTTGGCTGTCAGGATTCACAACCTTGCTCTTGGCTCTGAAACTGCTTCGCAAAATACCTGAATGCTTTGTGACACACATAAAGTAGGGAATTGATTTTATTTCAATGAAATTATGCCAATAAATGTATCATATTCCATTAAAGCTCACTCACGCACTACACGAACGAATCCAACCATATTTGATACAGATTTAAATTTGAGCCGTCAGGTGATCCCACAATAGTGGTTTACAATTTTTGGCCAAACTTGACACTAAAATAATTTTTTTATCTAAATCTTCACTTTCGAGCACCTATAGCGGCTAAACCGTGAGGAATTTGAAGATGGTGCAAACTAGAATTTCGTGAAATTTTGTCTATATATTCTAAATATATTTTTTTCAAAATTTTTGGAATTATATTGCACTTCTTTTTCCATCTCCCTCAAAAACTAGTTTTTTTTTTCTTCAGAAAACAACATTTTTAAAAAGTGGCGCTCACTGTATAATGCATAACTTTTTTTCCATGAAGGATAAAATTCTAATTCTTTCAAATTTAGATTCGTAACTCTAATATATAGTGCTTCCACTTGGTTAGATAGTTTTTTATTGAGTATTTTTTCTTTAATCAAGTTTCAAATTCAAACCAATTATAATTTAGACATAACGTGACCGTATAATGCGTAACTTTTTTTGTATGTATCAAAATTCAATTTTTTTTCCTTTGGTAGATCAAGGACTTCAATATATGGTGCACTAATATTTTTAATTTTTTTTTTAATAATCTTCTATTTTTCCACATATGTAGAACAAAGAGCTTGATTTTCGGTGAAAAACCTATATTCACAAGAAATAAAAATAAATATAATAATAAAATTAAATTTATTTAAAATCATACATTTTGGGAAGCTTATAATAAGGACTACATACTTACAAAAATAAAATTTTAATGAATTCATTTGATCCCCCAAAAGGTAAAATCGAAAGTGGTTTTTTATCAGCATTTTGATAGGTGTAAAGGAGACTCCATTATAGGTATAGTTTAAAACTAGTGGGGTTATATCCAAGCGGGTTTGATTTAAGGTAGTTTGATCAAACCCTCTTCAATTGGAATTATTTAAATGAAACATTTGAAGGCTTAAATCATTATATTTTCTAAAAATATGTGATTTCAACAAAAATTAGTTCCTCCCAGAAATTGTAAACCAGCTTTGTGGGATCACCCCGTTGATCCTCCATTTTGATCAAATCATCGATGGCTACCTTCAAAATAGGCTGAGACAATCGCAAACATGGCCATAAGGGGCCCACCATACCATACATTGTGAAGGAAATCCACATGGCGGTTGCCCGTGATATCGCAATTGGTAAAAATCTTGCAACTTTAGATCATGCGATGGCGGGCAACCATAGATCTTGAGCATCAATGATCTCATTCCTTCAACATAGTCATCGGCCCTATCATTAACCCTCAAGAAAATTTTCCATCAAGATTATAACACATCCATCAATTTGAATCACGTGCATCTTAAGAGCACTTTAGTAACCCGCCTTTTAATGTATTTAAGGCTAGATTAATGTTCCACGATATTTCCTTTATTCTTTTGGCTTCATCAGATGAGACATACATGTGGCGACCGCCCATGATATCATGATCAACCAAAACACTATGGTGGGGCCATCGCGGGATGGTGGGGAACAACTGAGATCAAATGGTAGTTGATCAACAGTCTCACAATTTCATCCCCCAAAAGGACACGTGGTGCCCACCCGCGATATCGCAATTAGTAAAAATACTGCAACTTCTGATCATGCGATGGCGGGAAATCGTTCATATCCGAAGGAAATTTGATCAACGGTAGAATGAATTTCATCCCTTCTGGAAAATAAAACATTCATTAAAAAGGACGAGGGGACATCATTAGGCCAATGGTAAACAACGACATAAGTTGTTTTTTAAAAGATGAAACATGGGGCCAACTGAGACTTAGGAAATAAAACCTTGGAGAGGAAATAAAGTATTAAAATCAAAGTTGGGTTTTAATTTTAGTCTGGTCACATAAGCCTAAGCCATTAACCCCAGTGGTCATGTCACCGACAGCTTATCCAAATCCTTTCATTAAATACTAACCGTGCAATGTGTAGGTTTTTTAGATTTGAAGATATGGGAGAAGATCTCGATCGTACCCCTCTAGCTTGCAGACCTAAGGTGTCGCCCTGTTATTTGGCGCAAGGTCAGCAAAAGGAAGATGTGTGTCTTGTATGGAATGTGGCACCCAATCTCCACTATTGAGCTCATAACCCGTGGTTTTAGATTGACAACCAAGATCAAAAGATAATGTAAATCTTTGTCATTCCCTGCTAGCTCGTAGGAGGAAGATGAAGGTTGGTTAAAAGCTGTGAGGTCAACGAGATTGCGATGCGTAGCTCCAACCATTTAGTTTGCAAAGTGCATAGGACCTGCTAACATGGTAGTTGGTTTTTGAGATGGATTAATGTTATTGGTCATGAGAAAGGTCAACGTTGCTTCATTGGATGTCAAATTGAGTTAGCCTGAGATAAACTGTTTGATCTACCAACTCTTCAGGAGATCAACGGGTAGTATTCAAAGTTGGAAAATGACACATGGTGGTCGTTTTATCATACAACTGGTGAAGCATTAATGATCTCAGTCTGTGTGAAGATGTTGTTGTTGGAAATCATGAAGAGTGATCTATGGATTCTCATGTAGCTCAAGTTAAACGGTGACAGTACATATGTCGCCAAATTGCCATGTTTGCACATACATTTTTACTAAGCATTGATGAAGGTTGCCATTACCTTGGACAATAAATACAAGAGGAATTAACTGCTAATTGTGCCATTCTTGTAGCAGTTAGAGCACTTTATGGGCTAAGTCTAATCACGTTTGAGTGCTTGTCTGACAAGAGAAAATGAGTAAGTCAGTAAGGAGGTTTGTTCGTTTGATCTCACAAAAGTTCGGTCCTGCTATTCAGGAAGGTGCTTTGGTTGAAAAGCCTAGACTTGTGCTCACTAGATGCAGTAGAAGGTTGCAATTCTAGGACATTGTTTCTCAGCTAGTAGATGACAAAGGCAAGCAATAGGTGTGCTCTATTACTAGTGTCGGTAGGAAAATACGGTATGGGAATGGCTCCTTTGGATGCCAACACTCACCCATTAACCTTACGAGCAACACTTTTGATGGTGTAACTGAGACCGACTCTGACTATTGTCGGTATTTACCTTGCTTCAATCATGGTCTGCCCTCTGATGAGGAAGTGATATATGTGGTGCCATTGGCGGTTAAAACCCCAAGTGGACAGACTAGAACCATATTGGGCAAGGACAAGAAAGAAGAGGAGGCTGAGGTTTCCTCTCCTCCTCTAGTAACAACTAGAAGCGGGCGTGTATACTGGGGTCTGAGTGTTGGTAAGGGAAGGGTGGCGGGTAAATAAGAAGTTGTTGTGTGGGATGTAAAATTTTGTGTTGATGATGTTGTTATTGTTGGTGGTGTTGGTTTTGCGTGTGTGGCACATTTTGATGTCGATTATGTGCCTTCGTGGAAATTTTGTTGCCTGGTTTTTTGTGTGGATAGCGATAAAGGGGATTTTGATGATAATTTTTGTTCCCTTTTCTGATGGTAGTTACAACTTTAGCTTTCCCCAGTTGCACTATGTTTTGCAGATTCAACGTGTGGGAAGTTTTGAAATGAAAGTCATATGCAATGGATATTTTGTTCAAATGAAAATTTGTGGTGAAATTACATTTTAAGCCAAAGCTTGTTGCTCCCTTGTCATATAAAATGGAATTCAAGGCTCATTTGTAGGGAGAGAACTGATGAAAGCTCTAGCTAGGTTTTGAGTTGAATATATGGGTATAAAGATAGGAATATAATAGATAGCCTGTTTTGAGTTTTGGATGAATATATGCAAATTATCTTAAATTGTATGCAGATATGACTTATAAGCATGAATAAATGTATAATTCTAATATATTTTCTCTCCTTATTTGGATTTGAGTGATTTTTGAATGAAATATTAATGATGTCATTCTTCTTTTGAGAACTTGTTCAATTGTGTGTCTATGTTTTTACTTTGATTCAAGAAAATCAATTAAATGCTTAAATGGAGTAATAAGTTTACAATTATTTACAAAGCTTTTGATAAGTAGTAATATATCAGAGAATTGAGCTCCATAATGCAAGGTATTATATGAGTAGTCCATTCTATTAAATTCTTGGGTCATTTCTACAAATGGTAAATGGGTAACTAAATATTTAACTGATGAAGAATAAAAGAATAATATGTAAATGGGTCACTCACTCACTCCGTCTATCTCTCTCCCCTTAACCCTAAACCCTAAACCCTTAAACCCTCTACCCTCTACCGTTAACCCTCTCTTCCTTTATCTCTCCCTCTCTCTCAAGTCTCTCCCTCCTAGCACCACTCCCTCTTTGAGGCCTCTCTCTCACTCACTCCCACTCACTCACTCACTCACTCTATCTCAAGTCTCTCCCTCCTACCCCTTCTCCCTCTCTTAGGTCTTTCTCTCACTTTACTCAATCCCTCTACCCATAACCCCTAAACCCATAAGCCTTAAGCCATCCTACCCTCTACCCTCTACCCTCTCTCTCTCTCAAGTCTCTCCCTCCTACCCCCTCTCCCTCTCTCAGGTCTCTCTCTCTCACTCTCTCTCTCTATTTCTCTCCCCTCTACCCTTAATGCTAAACCTTATACCCTTAACCCTTAAACTCTGAACCCTCTACCCTCTAGATCTCTCTCCCAGTACTCCCTTCCTCCCTCCCTCTTTATCAAGTTTCACCCTCCTACCGCCTCTCCTTCTCTCAAGTCTCTCTCTAACTCACTCACTCCTATGTTTGTCCCCTCTGCCCATAACCCTCTACCTTCTACCTTATGCCCTCTATCTCTTCCCACTCCCTCCCTCTCTCTCTCTCTCTCTCACTAAATCCCTCTATCTCTCTTCCCTCTACCCATAACCCTAAACCCTTAACCCTTAACCCTTAAACCCTCTACCCTCTACCCTCTCTCTCTCTCTCAAGTCTCTCCCTCCTCCCTCTTCCTCGATCTCTTAGGTCTCTCTCTATCTCTCACTCACTTTCTTATCTCCCTCCCCTCTATCCTAACCTTCTACCTTCTACCCTTAACCCTCTACTCTCTATCTCTCTCCCACTCCCTCCCTCTCTCTCTTACTAAATCCCTCTATCTCTCTCCCCACTGGCCTAGGCCTTCTTGTAAACCCCCAAACCCTTAAACCCTCTATCCTCTACCCCTCTCTCTCTCTCTCTCAAGTCTCTCCTCCTACCCCTCTCCCTCTCTCAGGGTCTCTCTCTCCTCCTCTCTCTATCTCTCTCCCTCACCCTTAACCCTAAACTATGTAGAAGCCCTTAACCTTAAACTCCTAAATAGAGCCCCTTAACCCTTAAACTCTAAACCCTTAATATTAGGCGTGTATTAAAACATTATAAAAGTATAAATTTTTGGAGTTTTATTAGGAATTGAATGATAAATGACAATGAATGGGAAAATCTAAGGCACTCTAATATTTTCAACTAAAAAGTTAGAGTTCAATTAGGATTAGTGTTCACTTAGGGTTAAGTTTAGGGTTCAACTAATGTTCAATTTGGGTTAGGATTGAGGATGAGGTTGGGGTTTAATTAAGGTTATGAATTTAATAAGAGTTGAAATAGGGTCAAGGTTACGGTTAGGGTTGGGGTTAAGGTTCAATTAGGATAAGAATTAGTGTTAGGGTTAGGATTAGAGTTCAACTATAGTTCAAAGTTAGGGTTATGGTACAATTAGGACTAGTGTTCAATAAATGTTAAATTAGGGTTAATACTTAATTAAGGTTAGTTTTAAAGTTCAATTAGGGTTTGGGTTAGGGTTGGGATTATGAATCAAGTAGGTTTGGGTTAGGGTTTGATTAGAGCTAGGTTTAGGGTTTAGTTAGAGTTAGGGTTAGGGGTAGGGGTAGAATTCAATTATGTGTAGTGGTCAATTACAATTAGATTTAGTGTTCAATTAGGGTAAGGGTTAGATTCCAAATAGGGTTATGGTTTAACTAGGGTTAGGATTAGAATAGAATAAAGTTTTGTGTTGGGCGGGTGCATGAAGTTGGGTACCAATTTGGTGGCCACTTTTGAATTTTTTTTTGAAAAATGCGCTCGCGTTATTTTGTGTTAAAAAAAAAAGAAAAACGTGAAATTATTTTCCTTGGGATACCAACCCAAAGGCTTGGAGGGCATTCCCAACAAGGCCAGAGACGTGTTTTTGCAAATTCTACAATTTTTCACATAATCGGGTTTGTGCTCACCATTAAGATTGCATCTAGTTCAATATCGACAAAATTGAACACATGGGTAATGTTAGGTTCTCTCTTAGCTATCCAACGATTTTTTTTTTTTTTCACTTTTTGACAATGTTAAGCCTTTCCATCCATAATTTCTTTTTGTTTTGTATATACATTTTTTTGGTAAAAATAGTGTTTGGTATTTTTTGTTATAAAATTAACCATTCATCAAAATTCAAATAAATTACATTTTTAGAAACTAGACTCCCTTCTACAATTTTTTTTTTTTTAAAAAGAAAAAAATCAATTCCAAAATTTTGTAGCAGGAGCATGGCCAAAATTCTGCTTTTGAGGAAGTGCCCACTTAGTAAATTAGTAAAAAAATAAATATTCAATAAAAAATTATTAGAAAAATTGTGCATCAACTAGATGTTGTTAGCTAACTTCTGACTATAGTGATTTTAAAAATACTACAAAAAAGTTCACCACGCTCAAGTCGTACAAGAGTTGCTATGCTATGTTTTTTTGACAAAAACAACACCAATTTGTGTACATCCCTCTTTTGAACCCATTAATCTCAACCATTTTCAAAATAAATTAGTAGTTTAGAAAGTAGACTCAGAGCACTTCGATCCTTGTTTTTGTTCCATCTCAAAATTTTGAGTGTAACTATCCTCAATTTCACATCCAAGGTCAGCATTTCCTGATTAAAAAAAAAAAGTGGCCACTTAAGCCCCCTTTTTGGGAACCATCTTGGTGCACTTACCCTGTTTAATTATGATATCTAGAATTTATTATAATTTTAGAAAATGAAATAATTTGGACACAAAGGAAAAAAATAGAAAAGTTGATTTTATATAGATCTTATTTCTTAATTTATTCTAAAATTTTAATTAATAATTGTTTAATTAATTAAAAATGAATATTTAATTTAATTTAATTTAATTGTATTAGATAATTAGTAAAACTAAATAGATAATAAATATTTTATGGATATTAAAAATTAGAATTTAGTTTAGTTTTATTTGAAATGTCAAATATTAAAATTTTAGATTGAAATACTTAATTTATTTTAAAATATTTATAATTAATGTTGAATTTATAAAGTAATATTAAGACATTAAAAAATATAACCCTAATAATATGTTATTATTGTTGAAAAATGAGGTGTTTTCTTAGCTTAATACTCTATAAAACTTTAATATTGCTGATCTAAGTAAGCTCTTTCTTTGTTACATATATTATTTGTGGGTGATTATCTTGATTAATTCATTTT
>VDFB02072274.1:81257816-81270240 GCA_007258455.2 Sequoia sempervirens | reverse complement strand
TTTCATGAAGGATAAAATTCTAATTCTTTTCAAGTTTAGATTCGTAACTCCTGATATATAGTGCTTCCCACTTGGTTAGATAGTTTTTTATTGAGTATTTTTTCTTTAATCAAGTTTTGAATTCAAACTAATTATAATTCAAATATAGCGCGACTGTATAACACATAATTTTTTTTTGTATGTATTGAAATTCAATTTTTTTTTCTTTGTTGAATCAAGGACTTCAATATCTAGTGCACTGATATTTTTTAATTTGTTTTAATAATCTTCTATTTTCCCACATATGTAGAACAAAGAGCTTGATTTTCGGTGAAAAACCTATATTCACGAGAAATAAAAAATAAATATAATAATAAAATTAAATTTATTTAAAATTATAAATTTTGGGAAGCTTATAATAAGGAATACATACTTACAAAAATAAAATTTTAATGAATTCATTTGATCCCCCAAAAGGTAAATCGAAAGTGGTTTTTTATCAACATTTTGATAGGTGTAAAGGAGACTCCATTATAGGTATAGTTTAAAACTAGCAGGTTTATATCCAAGGGGGTTTGATTTAACATAGTTTGATCAAACCATATTCAATTGGAATTCTTTAAATGAAACCTTTTAAGGCTTAAATCATTATATTTTCTAAAAATATGTGATTTCAACAAAAATTAGTTCCTCCCTGAAATTGTAAACCAACTTTGTGGGATCACCTCATTGATCCTCCATTTTGATCAAATCATCAATGGCTACCTTCAAAATAGGCTGAGACAATCACAAACATGGCCATAAGGGGCCCACCATACCATACATTGTGAAGGAAGTCCACGTGGCAGTTGCCCGTGATATCGCAATCGGTAAAAATCCTGCAACTTTATATCATGCGATGGCGGGCAACCATAGATCTTGAGCATCAATGATCTCATTCCTTCAACATAGTCATCGGCCCTATCATTAACCCTCAAGAAAATTTTCCATCAAGATCATAACATATCCATCGATTTCAATCACGTGCATCTTAAGAGCACTTTAGTAACCCACCTTTTAATGTATTTAAGGTCGGATTAATGTTCCACGATATTTCCTTTATTCTTTTGGCTTCATCAGATGAGACATGTGGCAACTGCCCATGATATCGTGATCGACCAAAGCACTGTGGTGGGGCCATCGCGGGATGGCGGGGAGCAGCTGAGATCAAATGGTAGTTGATCAACAGTCTCACAATTTCATCCCCCAAAAGGACACGTGGTGCCCGCCCGCGATATCGCAATTAGTAAAAATACTACAACTTCTGATCATGCGATGGTGGGCAATCGTTCATATCCAAAGGAAATTTGATCAACGGTAGAACGAATTTCATCCCTTTTGGAAAATAAAACATTCATTAAAAAGGATGAGGGGACATCACTAGGCCAATGGTAAACAATGACATATGTTATTTTTTAAAAGATGAAACATGGGGCCAACTGAGACTTAGGAAATAAAACCTTGGAGAGGAAATAAAGTATTAAAATCAAAGTTGGGTTTTAATTTTAGTCTCGTCACGTAAGCCTAAGCCATTAACCCCAGTGGTCATGTCACCGATGACTTATCCAAATCCTTTCATTAAATACTAACTGTGCAATGTGTAGGTTTTTTAGATTTGAAGATATGGGAGAAGATCTCGATCATACCCCTCTAGCTCGCAGACCTAAGGTGTCGCCCTGTTATTTGGCACAAGGTCAGCAAAAGGAAGATGTGTGTCCTGTATGGAATGTGGCACCCAATCTCCACTATTGAGCTCATAACCCATGGTTTTAGATTCACAACCAAGATCAAAAGATAATGTAAATCTTTGTCATTCCCTGCTAGCTCGCAGGAGGAAGATGAAGGTTGGTTAAAAGCTACGAGGTCAACGAGATTGCAATGCGTAGCTCCAACCATTTAGTTTGCAAAGCGCATAGGACTTGCTGACATGGTAGTTGGTTTTTGAGATGGATTAATGTTATTGGTCATGAGGAAGGTCAATGTTGCTTCATTGGATGTCAAATCGAGTTAGCCTGAGATAAACTGTTTGATCTGCCAACTCTTCAGGATATCAGCGGGTAGTATTCAAAGTTGGAAAATGACACATGGTGGTTGTTTTATCATACAACTGGTGAAGCATTAATGATCTCAATCTATGTGAAGATGTTGTTGTTGGCAATCATGAAGGGTGATCTACGGATTCTCATGTAGCTCAAGTTAAACAGTGATAGTACATATGCCACCAAATTGCCATGTTTGCACATGCATTTTTACTAAGCATTGATGAAGGTTGCCATTACCTTGGACAATAAATACAAGAGGAATTAACTGCTAATTATGCCATTCTTGTAGCAGTTAGAGCACTTTATGGGCTAAGTCTAATCATGTTTGAGTGCTCGTCTGACAAGAGAAAATGAGTAAGTCAGTAAGGAGGTTTGTTCGTTTGATCTCACAAAAGTTCGGTCCTGCTATTCAGGAAGGTGCTTTGGTTGAAAAGCCCAGGCTTGTGCTCACTAGATGCAATAGAAGGTTGCAATTCTAGGACGTTGCTGCTCAACTAGTAGATGACAAAGGCAAGCAGTCGATGTGCTCTATTACTAGTGTCAGTAGGAAAATACGGTATGGGAATGGCTCCTTTGGATGCCAACACTCACCCATTAACCTTACGAGCAACACTTCTGATGGTGTAACTGAGACCGACTCTGACTATTGTCGGTATTTACCTTGCTTCAATCACGGTCTGCCCTCTGATGAGGAAGTGATATATGTGGTGCCATTGGCGGTTAAAACCCCAAGTGGATGGACTAGAACCGTATTGGGCAAGGACAAGAAAGAAGAGTAGGCTGAGGTTTCCTCTCCTCCTCTAGTAACAACTAGAAGCGGGTGTGTATACCGGGGTCTGAGTGTTGGTAAGGGAAGGGTGGTGGGTAAATAAGAAGTTGTTGTGTGGGATGTAAAATTTTGTGTTGATGATGTTGTTATTGTTGGTGGTGTTGATTTTGCGTGTGTGGCACATTTTGATGTCGATTGTGTGTCTTCGTGGCAATTTTGTTGCCTAGTTTTTTGTGTGGATAGCGATAAAGGGGATTTTGATGACAATTTTTGTTCCCTTTTCTGATGGTAGTTACAACTTTAGCTTTCCCCAGTTGCACTATGTTTTGCAGATTCAACGTGTGGGAAGTTTTGAAATGAAAGTCATATGCAATGGAGATTTTGTTCAAATAAAAATTGTGGTGAAATTACATTTGAGGCCAAAGCTTGTTGCTCCCTTGTCATATAAAAGGGAATTCAAGGCTCATTTGTAGGGAGAGAATTGATGAAAGCTCTAGCTAGGTTTTGAGTTGAATATATGGGTATAAAGATAGGAATATAATAGATAGCCTATTTTGAGTTTTGGATGAATATATTCAAATTATCTTAAATTGTAGGCAGATATGACTTATAAGCATGAATAAATGCATAATTCTAATATATTTTCTCTCCTTATTTGGATTTGAGTGATTTTTGAATGAAATGTTAATGATGTTGTCATTCTTCTTTTGAGAACTTGTTCAATTGTGTGTCTATTTTTTTTCTTTGATTCAAGAAAATCAATTAAATTCTTAAATGGAGTAATAAGTTTACAATTATTTACAAAGATTTTGATAAGTAGTAATATATCAGAGAATTGAGCTCCATAATGCAAGGTATTATATGAGTAGTCCATTCTATTAAATTCTTGGGTCATTTCTACAAATGGTAAATGGGTAACTAAATATTTAACTGATGAAGAATAAAAGAATAATATGTAAATGGGTCACTCACTCACTCCGTCTATCTCTCTCCCCTTAACCCTAAACCCTAAGCCCTTAAACCCTCTACCCTCTGCCCTTAACCCTCCCTTCCTTTATCTCTCTCCCTCTCTCTCAAGTCTCTCCCTCCTGCTTTACCCTCCCTCTTTGGGAGGCCTCTCTCTCCCGGTCAGTCAGTCCGCTCATATCTCAGTCTCTCCTCCTACCCCTTCTCCCTCTGCCCAGGTCTTTCTCCTTACTCCTCCCTCTACCCATAGCCTAAACCCTTAACCCTTAAACCATCTACCCTCTACCTCACCCTCTCTCTCTTAAGTCTCTCCCTCCTACCCCTCTCCCTCTCTCTCTCTGTTCTCTCCCTCTACCCATGCTAAACCTTATACCCCTTAACCCTTAAACTCACGAACCCTCTACCCTCCTATAGATCTCTCTCGGTGCTCCTTCCTCCTCCTCTCTATCAAGAGTTTCACCCCTCCTACTACCTCTCCTTCTCTAGGGTCTCTCTCTCTCCTCCTCCTATCTTTTGTCCTCTACCCATAACCCTCTACCTTCTACCCTATGCCATCTATCTCTCTCCCACTCCCTCCCTCTCTCTCTCTCTCTCTCACTAAATCCCTCTATCTCTCTCCCCTCTACCCATAACCCTAAACCCTAAACCCTTAACCCTTAACCCTTAAACCCTCTACCTTCTACCCTCTCTCTCTCTCTCTCAAGTCTCTCCCTCCTCCCTCTTCCTCGATCTCTTAGGTCTCTCTCTATCTCACTCGCTCTCTTATCTCCCTCCTCTATCCTTAGCCCTATGCCTTCTGCCTTGGCCTCTGCTCTCTATCTCTCTCCTCTGTCCTCTCTCCAACAGATCCTCTATCTCTCTCCCTCTGCCCATAACCCTAGAGCCCATGTATAAACCCCCAAGCCCTTAAACCCTCTATCCTCTACCCCTCTCTCTCTCTCAAGTATCTCCCTCCTGCCCCTCCCTCTCTCGGGGTCTATCTCTCCCACTCCTCTCTCTATCTCTCCCCTCTACCCTTAACCCTAAACCTTAAACCCTTAACCCCTTAGCTCTAAGCCCTTAAACCTTAGCCCTTAAACTCTAAACCCTTAATATTAGGTGTGTATTAGAGCATTATAAAAATTATAGAATTTTTGGAGTTTATTAGGAATTGAATGATAAATGACTAGCATGAATGGGAGAAAATCCTAGCGCTTGCTCTAATATTTTCAACCTAAGTAGAGTTCGGAGAATTAGGATTAGTGTTCACTTAGGAGGTTAAGTTTAGAAAGATTCAACTAATGTTCAATTTGGGTTAGGATTGGGGATGAGGTTAGAAGGAGTTTAATTAAGGTTATGAATTTAATAAAGAGTTGAAATAGGGTCAAGGTTAGGAGTTAGGGTTGGGGTTAAGAGTTCCAATTAGGATAAGAATTAGTGTTAGGAGTTAGGATTAGGATTCAACTATAGTTCAAAGTTAGGGTTATGGTACCAATTAGGACTAGTGTTCAATAAAATGTTAAATTAGAGGTTAATACTTAATTAAGGTTAGTTTTAAAGTTCAATTAGGGTTTGGGTTAGGGTTGGGATTATGAATCAAGTAGGTTTGGGTTAGGGTTTGATTAGAGTTAGGTTTAGGGTTTAGTTAGAGTTAGGGTTAGTGGTAGGGGTAGAATTCAATTATGTGTAGTGGTCAATTACAATTAGATTTAGTGTTCAATTAGGGTAAGGGTTAGATTCCAAATAGGGTTAGGGTTTAACTACGGTTAGGGTTAGAATAGAATAAAGTTTTGTGTTGGGTGGGTGCATGAAGTTGGGTACCAATTTGGTGGCCACTTTTGAAAAAAAGTTTTAAAAAATGCGCTCGCATTATAATGTGAGCGTGTTTTAACGCACTCGCATTATTTTGTGTTAAAAACAAAGAAAAACGTGAAATTATTTTCCTTGGGATACCAACCCAAAGGCTTGGAGGGAATTCCCAACAAGGCCAGAGACGTGTTTTTGCAAATTCTACAAATTTTCACATAATCGGGTCTGTGCTCACCATTAAGATTGCATCTAGTTCAATATCGAAAAAATCGAACACATGGGTAATGTTAGGTTCTCTCTTAGCTATCCAACGATTTTTTTTTTCACTTTTTGACAATGTTAAGCCTTTCATCCATAATTTCTTTTGTTTGTATGTCTATTTTTTGGTAAAAAATAGTGTTTGGTGTTTTTTTTGTTATAAATTAACCGTTCATCAAATTTTCAAATAAATTACATTTTTAGAAACTAGACTCCCTTCTACAATTTTTTTTTAAAAAAAAAAGAAAAAAATCAATTATTTTCCAAAATTTTGTAGCGGGAGCATGGCCAAAATTCTACTTTTCAGGAAGTGCCCACTTAGAAAATTAGTAAAAAATTAAATATTCAATAAAAAATTATCAGAAAAATTGTGCATCAACTAGATGTTGTTAGCTAACTTCTGACTATAGCTATTTTAAAAATACTACAAAAAATTTCACCGTGCTCAAGTCGTACAATAGTTGCTATGCTATGTTTTTCTGACAAAAACAACACCAATTTGTGTACATCCCTCTTTTGAACCCATTAATCTCAACCATTTTCAAAATAAATTAGTAGTTTAGAAAGTAGACTCAGAGCACTTCGATCCTTGTTTTTGTTCCATCTCAAAATTTTGAGTGTAACTATCCTCAATTTCACGTCCAATTGACATTTCTGATTTCAAAAAAAGTGGCCATAAAAGCCCCCTTTTGGGAACCATCTTGAGTGCACTTTGTTCCAATTATGATATCACATAGAATTTATTATAATTTTTAGAAAATGAAATGATTTGGACACAAAGGAAAAAATAGAAAAGTTGATTTTATATAGATCTTATTTCTTAATTTATTCTAAAATTTTAATTAATAATTGTTTAATTAATTAAAAATGAATATTTAATTTAATTTAATTGTATTATATAATTAGTAAAACTAAATAGATAATAAATATTTTATGGATTTTAAAAATTAGAATTTAGTTTAATTTTATTTGAAATGTCAAATATTAAAATTTTAGATTGAAATACTTAATTTATTTTAAAATATTTATAATTAATGTTGAATTTATAAAGTAATATTAAGACATTAACAAATATAACCCTAATAATATGTTATTATTGTTGAAAAATGAGGTGTTTTCTTAGCTTAATACTCTGTAAAACTTTAATATTGCTGATCTAAGTAAGCTCTTTCTTTGTTACATATATTCTTTGTGGGTGATTATCTTGATTAATTCATTTTACTGTTATAGAATAAAGAGAGAAGTTGATAGAAGAACTAGATAGGATATTATAAATATCACACAAGATATAACATGGAGAAACCCTCTCAGGAAAAAACTCCACCAAGAATTATTCTATTAGTCAATCTTTGAATTACAATACCTCCAATTCTTGCTTGAGAATGCTTCTTCTATCTTTGTCAATCTTCTTCACACCTGCAATAACAAACTCTCACAACTCTATTCAACTTGCTTGAGATAAATAGGCTTTAATCATCTTTGTAAACTCAACATGAGTTACAATTACAATGAACAAGCCCTATCCCTAAAAGGTATGCCATATCTCATGCAAATAGGGTTATCTCATGAAGAACAATGCTAAAATATGTGCTTCATCCATTTGGGCATCCCAAACTGAAGCTACAACTCAACCTTCATTATGTTGATAATTCCAAAGCTCTTCCTCAAAGTTGGCACCCTTAAGTAATCCTACTTAATTGATCCTTCAGAATTATCTTATCATGCATGAGAGGTAAATCCAAGAAAGAATCTTGGGTGCCCAAGTTGGCTCCAAGTGATTTCTAGTTAACTGAAACATTTACTTAACACCATTCATGCAAGAATGGTCATCCCCTGTTAACTGGAGGTAGTCTCTGTTATATGTCATACAACTCAATGTTATTAGCCATGCATTCCAAGTTAACTAAAACTAACTACATGCAACTCAAAATAACCAACAGGCATGCAACATGTACTTGCATGCAACTGAAGATAACTAAACCATAACTGAACTGAACTGAATTGAACTAAACTAAATTGATTTTGAACTAAACTAAACTGAACTGAACTGAACTGAACTAAACTGATCTGAACTAAACTAAACTGAACTTCAAACATGCAAACATCAAATCCTAACTCCTAGGATCTTTACATGCATTCAGAAGTGTTAACTATTACTCTATATAGTTAACTGAACACAAGGTAGAGTGTCACCTTACCATGTGTGCACCCACATGTTCCTATTATTTAGGAATAACTACAAATGTCAATTTCTTGATTTATTTCAGCCAAATAATTAATCTCCTCCTAATCTTAGTTTTTTTGAACACATTCCAAGAACTTAGGAGATACATGAAATAATTAATGTTTAGGATTTGTAATTAAATGGCATCCTATTTCCAACAATTAGGATTAGGGTTAGTGTTAGTATTAAATTAGGGTTAGAATTATGGTTCAATTGTGTTAGGGTTTAATTAGGGTTCTAAGTGCTCATTAAGGGTTAGGGTTTAAATATGATTCAATTGGGGTTAGGGTTCAATTAGGGCTAGGATTTAGATGGGCTTAGGGTTAGGGTTAGAAATAGTGTTTAATTAGTCTTAGAGTTAAAAATAGGGTTCAATTAGGCTTAGGGTTAAAATTACGATTCAATTAGGGTTATGATTCAATTATGGTTAGGGTTTCGGTAAATTATAATTATCTCACATATATGAGTTTGGTGTTAGAGCTAGGATCTTGATTTAATTAAGCTCAACCTTAAGGTTAGGGTTTAATTAAGCTCAAGGTTAGGGTTAAGGTTAAGGTCAGGGTTTGATTAGGGTTATAATTAGAGTTAAGGTTGTCATGAGAACTATGGTTAGTGTTAAACTAAGGATTATGAATAGCATTAGAATTATGGTTAGGGACTTAGAATTATAATTAAGATTATAATTAAGGTTAGAATGAGAAGGGTTAGGATTATATAATTATAGATAGACTTAGGGTTGGGATTAACATTAGGGTTAAGGTTATGTTAGGTTTACCATTTAATTAGAGTTGGGGTTCTAGGATAAAGCTTGGGTTCAATGATAGGGTTAGGGTTGGGGTTAGAGTTAAAGTTCAATTACAAATAGGGTTAGGGTTCAATTAGGTTTAAGGTTAAGGTTAGATTAGGGTTATGATTCAGTCTCAACAATAATTCTCACTCTAACTCTAACCCTAAAGTTAATAAGTAAAACTAACTGACACTGGTACTAACCCAACCCTAACTAAATATATATCTAACCCTAACCTTAATTCTATAACTAAAAGTAATTATAATCTTGTCTTTCAAGTTGTGTTGAAAATGCTACTAGCATATATATATTATTTAATAATATATACAAAATACGCCAAGAGATATCTTTGTCGAGGCACCTATTTTATAATAGTACAATAGATGCATCAAAAGGATATCTCTCGACATATTTTATATATATTATTAATAAATAATATATATGCTAGTAAGTACTTAATAAATAAAATTTAAAAAAATCGAAATTTTACAATATAATTAATAAAGAATAATTAAAAATGAATGAATATTATTTTAAAATTATTATATATATATAAAAAATTCATTAATAATTATTTCATTTTATTTCACAATTATTTTATTAATTGTATTTAAAATTGATATATTTATTTTATTTTTATATATTAAGTGAAGTATCCTTTAAAAATTATTTTTGTACATATATTTTAAAACTTGATATATTATTAAATTTGTTTATTATGTGTATATATCAATTTTTAATTAATAAGAATTATTTTATCAATCATATTTTAAAATTGATATTTTTTATTTTATTTTATTTATTAAATGTATATAACAAAATATGAATAGTTACTTCAAAATGATTTTATTAATTAGATTTAAAATAATTCAAAGTAAAACAAAATTATTTTTTAAAGAAAAAAAATTATTCTATATTTTTAAGAATTTAAATATAAAATAGTTTTTAAAAGTTTTAAAGTAGAGAGATAATTTTTTAAAGAAAAATTATATTGAACATACTAAGGAAGTACACAACAACTAATTAATGAAATGTACATTAACTGACATTGACAGCCATTAACAAAAGTGCGGCAGGCATAAGCCATGCGGATGCCCATGCCTTTTTTTAGGCTGGGTAGCCATTGCCCCACCATACTACTCATTGCCAAGGAGATCCACGTGGCGCCTGCCTGTGATATCGCAATCAATAAAGAATTCACAAATTTTGATCACACGATGGCGGGCAACTGTGGATCTCAACCATCAACAATCCTGTTCATTCAACACAGTCGCCAGCCTTGTTATTAACCATTGAGCACCTTTCTAGCTGAGATTATAACATCTCCGTTGATTTAAAACATGTGCATCTTATAACTGTTTTAGTAATCCACAACATAATGTATTAAAGACGCATCAAAGTATTTATCATTCCTCTGGCTTCATCGGATGAGACATGTAGTGTTCGCCCATGATATTGCAATCAATAAAGACCTCACAACTTTTGATCACGCGATGGCGAGCAACCGTGGATCTCAAACATCGGCAATCCTGCTTGTTCAACATAGTCGTGAGCCTTGTTATTAACCATCAAGCACCTTTCTACCGAGATTATAACATCTTCATTGATTTAAAACACGTGCATCTTATAACTGCTTTAGTAACTTGTGGCATAATGTATTAAAGATGCATCAAATTATTTATCATTCCTTCAGCTTCACCGGATGAGACATGTGGCACCCTCCTATGATATCACAATCAATAAAGAACTCACAACTCTTAATCATGTGATGGCAGGCAACCGTGGATCTCAACCATCAAAAATCTTGTTCGTTCAACACAGTTGCTAGCCTTGTTATTAACCATTGAGCACCTTTCTATCAGGATTATAACATCTATGTTGATTTACAACATGCGCATCTTATAACAGCTTTAGTAACCCATGACATAATGTATGAAAGACGCATCAAAGTATTTATCATTCCTTCTGCTTCACCGAATGAGACACGTGGAGCTCACCTGTGATATCACGATCAACAAACACAGTGTGGTGGGGTCATCGCGGGATGGCAGGGAACGGCTGAGATCACACGATGATTGATCTACAACCATGTGAACTTGTCCCTCTGCAAAATAAAAACATTTATTAGTGGAGAGGGTGCACTCAATCGTGATGATAATACCCAGTCTTACCACATATTTATACTATATATTGTAAATAAACAGTCCAAATGTAAATAAAGAAAAAACCAAATGTTGATAAAAAAATGGACCCAAACTTGAACACATGAGAACCTCTAAATGTTATATGAAAAAAACATAAATACATTCATGAAGAATTGAAATAAATATTTTTTGTTTCAAATAAAATATCACAACTCTCCACTATAAGTATATCATTTAAAAAATAAAATGCTTATTTAATAAAATAAGACACTCATTTAAACAAGTATTGTTATCATAGTGAAAAAGTGTTGTTCTTATGTGTAAAACAATTGGGGTAGCAATGTACAAGCATTGGATAATTTTATATTAATATTTTTTCCTATCACAAATATAAAAGGTGAGCACAATAAATAACATGTATTTTCCCATTAAATGTGAAGGATTTTCAAAAAGTTTTAGTGTTCAACTATTCGTCCATTTTTGTTCAATAGAAGTTGTATTTTAAATCATATGTGTTGTTTTTATAACAACAAATATATTTTTTGTGTTCAACTATTAGTCCATATGTGTTGAATATAAAAGGTAGAGATATAAAATATTTATGGTTATCAATAAGTATTTGGTCCACTTAGGTTGTATATTAATTTTAATTTAAATACAAATATCATATTCTACGAGCAACAAATGATATTTTTTTGGTTCAACTATTGGGGGTTCCATGATTAAGTTTTGGTCAAACCTTTAAAAATTCAAATTTTAGACACTTCTCAAAAGATCTGCCGATGTGGCAAGTTGCATGATGATTCGTTTTCCAAACCTTAGTTATAGATAAATAAGAGACCAAGTCTACATTTTCAAAAAAATGAAGGTTCTACGATATTCCAGTCAATTGATACATGCTGAGAAAGTTAGCCTGCACGACTATTGGGCCCTCTCCCCTAAAGGAATAAGGGGACATCACTAGGTCGATGACAAAAAAATGACATAAGTTGTTTTAACGAGGGCGGGACCAACAAAAGACTTAGGAAAAATAAAGTCAGGTGAAGGAAATAAAACAATAAAACAAAAGGGGGCCCAGCCTCGACGAAGCGATGGGGCTTAAGTCATTTTAAATCCTTCCCAAAAAGTAATGGCCAAATAGATCCCATCCAATGTGTAAGATGAACACTAGGGTTTTACATGAAGACGAACCTAAAACCCCAACCTTAGGCTTTTCCCAAACACTATAGATTACTAGAGACACAAGGCAGGATAAAATAGAACACATAGAACAAAACTTTGAAGTTCCATCACTACCTATAACCCTAAACCCTAGACCATTAACCCTTTTAACCCTTAAACCCAAAACCCTTAAATCCTCTACCCTCTCTCTCTCTCTCAAGTATCTCCCTCCTAACCCCTCTCCCTCTCTTAGGTCTCTCTCTCTCT
>VDFB02072274.1:81206945-81257796 GCA_007258455.2 Sequoia sempervirens | reverse complement strand
CACTCTATCTCAAGTCTCTCCCTCCTACCCCTTCTCCCTCTCTTAGGTCTTTCTCTCACTCACTCACTCCCTCTATCTCTCTCCCCTCCACCCTCCACCCTAAACCCTTAAACCATCTACCCTCTACCCTTAATGCTCCCTCCCTCTATCTCTCTCCCACTCCCTCCCTCTCTCTCTCAAGTATATTCAATATCCTACCCCCCCTCTCTCTCACACTCAGTCTCTCTATCTCTCTCCCCTTAACCCTAAAACCTAAACCCTTAACCCTTAAACCCTCTACCCTCTACCCTTAACCCATCCTTTATCTCTCTCCCACTCTCTCCCTCTCTCTCTCTCTCTCAAGTTTGTCCCTCCTACCCCCTCAACCATAAACCCTTAAACCCCATCCTCTACCCTCAACACTCTTCCCTCTTCCTTCCCCCTCCTAATTCTCTCTCTCTCTCTCTACCTCTCCCCTTCTTTCCCTCTTCCCCTATCCCTTCCCCCTCCTAATTATTTCTCTATATATCTCTCTCTCCCTTTCCCCCTCTCTCTCTCTATCTCTCTCTCTCCCTTCCCCCCTCCTAATTCTCTCCCCCCCCCTCTCTCTCTCTCTCCACCTCCTAATTACTCTTGGGTATATGTGTGCAAAAATTAGATATCCAATTTATAGCACCAAAATATTAGATTTTAAAATGCTTTTCAAATTAGATATTAGACATGAATTGGATATTCAAAACAAATCAGATATCTGATTTGTAGTACTTTGGCTTGGGCATTTCTATAGAGCAATGTACTGACAACCAACCCAAAAAAAATAGTCAACTTGGGATTTTTGCATTTTTTGGCGAGTTCAAAATGCTACTTTTTTCATGTTTCCACTTTTTGGCCCATCATGATCCTGCACATACCCAGGTCTAAATCAGGTAGTTGTTATTGCTAAGGTGGATCACTCCTTTCTTCGAAGGCCATATAGTTATGATTGGGTCAAGTGTTCTTTTCTTTAGAAAATTCCTATTGCCTTTTTGATAGGTTAATTATGATTTGATTAGATGGGTTATGAAGCACTTATTTCAAAAAAATATCTTTGTGAAAGAAGTATATTGGCATGAAATTAAATATTATTTGTATTCCAATGTAAAAACTACAAAGAATGGAAACAATTCTTTCAACACATAAAATATTATGTAGTAGTCAATTAAAATGAAAAATATTACTCTATATTAGTTAGGATACACAACTAAGAAAATGATTTAAAGTGATTTATTTATTCTAGAGGAACTAAGTATATAGTATACAAAGAAAACCAACAAACCCACAACTACCCCTATTTTGAAGGAGTTTAGTTTTCTCCCCTTCCTAATGTTGCTAATATTTTCTAATTATTTTAAAGAGATGAAGGGTCATAACACAACTTTATTCAACCTAGTAAATAGCTTGGTTAATGAAACATGACAAAAGCAACAAAATAATTGCTACATTTGACATTTCATGTTGAATGAAGAGTGGTGAGAATAATCTACTTATAGTTTAATAAAACACTATTTTTATAAGAAGGCTTGACATTAGAAAGATAAGTGTTACTTATAGTTTAATAAAACACTATTATAGTTTTATGCTTGCATGGCTTCTTAGCTAATATATGGGGAGATAGAGATAGATGGGGAGAGAAAGAGAGAGAGAGATAGAGATATATGGGAAGAGAAAGAGAGATGGAGATATATGGGAAGAGAAAGGAAGAGAGGTGGAGATAGAGAGTTGATGAATAGGGGGGATAGAGAGGGAGAGATGGTGAGAGATAGAGAGAGGGAGGGAGAGAAAGGGATATAGATAGAAAGAGATAGAGAGAGGAGTGAGAGGGAGATAAAAATAGAAATAGAGATAGAGATACATAGTAGGAGAGATGGAGGGAGAGATGGAGTGAATGAGAGAGAAAGTGGGGAGAGGGAGAGATAGATCAATAGATAGAGGGGGGAAGAGGGAGTTCCATAGATAGTGGGAGATATAGAGATATAGAGAGTGACAGGGAGAGATATATCAATCACCCTCCCTATATCTCTATCTATTCATCCTTATCTCTTTTTCTCTCTACCCCTCTCTATCTCTTTGCCTCCCTTTTTATTTGTATGTTTGTCATTATCTCCCTCTCTCTCTATATTTTCTTCCCTGTATTTATATTTGTCTCCTTAAGTGTGCAATGGGTACATTGAAGAGGTCTTAAAGGAGAATTATCATATCTTTAATCAAATGGCATGCTACCTTGAGCATAACTCCCCAAGGAAACATGCCATCCTTGGATTGTTGACATGAAACAACCAATCAAAATTTAGTTTCTCTCTCTCATATAATATATGTATTAATATATATTATATTAATTATATTTTGTATTATATAAAAATATACTTATTATTAATTATTAATTATAATAATTTTATAATTATTTAATAATTTTGTTAAAGAATATAATATATAATTATAATAAGTTGAATAATTATATTATTTATTATGTAAAATATAGCTAATATATACTTAACTATATTGTAGAATATTAAAACCTAGCTAAATGGAACCAAAATTTTAAATTTAATTAACATACTGTAAAACCTAATGAAACCAAGTTGTAGCTTGTAAAATTGGAGAAGTGAAAGGTCAATACTAGCGCCGAGGAAGATTTTGGAGTAGTGAAAATAAGGTCAATGACAACATCGAGGAAGAGTTTGGAGGAGTGAAAACAAGGTCAATATCAACACCGAGGGAGAGTTTGGAGGAGTGAAAAACAAGGTCAATACTAGCACCGAGGAAGATTTTGGAGTTAAAACAAAGTCAATACCAGCACCGATGAAGATTTTGGAGTGAAAACAAGGTCAATATCAGCGCCAAGGAAGAGTTTGGAGGAGTGAAAACAAGGTCAATACCAATGCCGAGGATGAGGTTGAAGGCACTCAGGGAAAATTGACGACCAAGGGGCAATGAGTATTGTAAGTTTGGCACCCCCATTCTCTTTAACCTTCAATTTTCATGCCTAGTTTCCAAAGATATTGTCATACATTGGCACCCGCATTCTCATAAAATGGTATAAGATAAGATAGAAAAAATAAAATAGCTTAGTCTTTCACATTTTTATCCACCAGCCTTAGGTCTTGGAAAAAATCCCATAATCTACCCATATCTTGGTTGAGGTCTAGGATTTCATCAATCATAGCCTTCATCACATGAGTCTAAAGCAATTGTAGACTTAGCTCAAGTATATGCTAGGCTAAGGTAGATCTAATGAATGGAAATAGAGGCATACAATTCTTCTTTAATACCTCCACCACAAACATATGCAAGGTGTTGGTTGTTTTTATGGTAAGCAGGTTGATCTTCTAATCTACCTATGGAATTTCCAATTCCAATAAAGGGCAGCTTGAAGGACTTGGACCAACTGACAAGGATTTGAAAGACTTCCTACACTTTGGGCTCTGCAAGACCTGGGAGGGTGATCCCTTAATGCATTTACAACCTCTGCACCATCATCATAAAAAGCATTAACAACAACAGATAATCTGATCTAATAGCTCAACATAATAGGATAATACCGAATAGAATTGGTTGTTTATCAATAATATCAACTATTTTAGAGTATAATATAGTCACTAATTTGCAATTTGTAGCAAGCTCTAGGTAAAGGAAAAAAAATACTGAACCATACGAATAAGTACAACTTAGATCAATGCCATATATCCATTGGAGGAGTCAAATTTATAAGCATCTAAGGGTTTATGATAGATTTAACACATAACATATAAGATCCTTGATAACATTGCTTTACAATCTCATCAATATGTATTCTAACCCAATACTACTTATCAAATCCTTATACAGAACATATTCACCTACAATACCATTCAAGCATTTTAATTAATTCCTTGAATTAAACCTAAAATAAGAATCATACACACCACAATAGTGAGATGAATGAAACAACCTTTGATCATTTTATTCAAAATTCAGATATGTGTGTACAATGGAGAGACATGAGTTTGAATTAATCATATCAATTCAAATGCTAGGACTGTCATAAAACATCAAATCCCCATGAATTCAAAACCTACTACAAAATGACTCAAAACCTAAATTGCATTTTCTCTAAAACCATCAGACTTTACAATTTTCTCTATAACTTCATCTAGACTCGACCAAAAATATCTAACTTGCTAACCCGTACTTCTGGCCTTGAAATCCTTCTTATAGAAAAAGAAGGAGCAAACAAGCATCGGACCAGAAAGCACACATGTCACCAGCCAATTGGACTGCCTTGTGATATTCCAAAAAGTTGTTACAACAACAATCTCCTCAAAGAATCTTCTTGTTCATCGTGCCCGCTGAGAATGGTTGATGCAACAACAAAAGACTTCAATAATTTTGTGCCTAGACTGTCACCAAAAAACAAAACTAGAATTTTTGTTAACTGCAACAACTGATTTTTCAACCGTTAGCAACCTACTCCTTTTCACTCTTCCCTAGTTAAATATACATTTACCCATTTCTGGTACTCTTCATCAATTTTCCAATCAAAATTGATCATCTCATTCACCTTGACACTATAAGGTTTGTACTTAACTACCACCTAATTCAATTCTCTTTCAAAAGACTCCAATAATGAGTTGGTGCTAATGATTTTTTCCATACAACTCACCAACAAATCATAATCTGAGTTACCCTGTTTTTGAGGGTTTTGTAGTCGAAACATGATATAAAGGGGCTCTTACACTTTTTGTGATTACTGTAGCTTATGTAAGAGGTCCCATGGATACTATTGTGATTGTAGGATGCATGAATAGGGCATAGGATGAGAAATAAAGAAGGTATAGTTGTTGTCCTCAATAGTTTTGTGAAGAAAAGCATGTGAAATGAGAGGTTCAAGCCTAGGTTTCAACAAAACATGTATGGGAGATCTGATTTTATGAATTTTTATCCATGTGCAAACCTAATGGGTTGTTTCTGAGCACTGAATATAAATGATACACACACACACAAATATATATATGTATGTATGTATGTATGTATGTATATATATTTTTAAATGTAAATGTAAATGAAATTAGTGGATGCTCTCCTAGAACAATAATTGCAACATTTCATTAAATAAATCTATATCTATGTATATAAATGTGTATTTCTAAATGCAAGTGTACATGCAAAGAGCATATGGTTTTGTAGTGTTATAGATACAACATATCCATAAATTAATGTAATTGAAATTCTAAAGTCTTCAACAAATACAATATGAAATTGATCAAACTATTAAACTACATGAGAAATAAATGAAAACAGTAAATGCATATGTATGTGTATTTGTAAATGTAAGTGTAAAATAAATAAGAATAATGAAAATTATAAAAGAATACAAGGAAAGGTCTCCTCCCTTCTTGGTAGTGATAACCTCCTCCACACACAACCCTTAAAAATTATGAATAGAGGAATATAATATTTGGAGAACACAAAGTTGATTCTCTCCTACCTAATTAAATTTGTCATTTTATCCTTACAAACATTTATAGTGATTACTAGAGGCAGATAGACCAATTCTTTGTAATAGAAGAATTTGATCATACTTTTCCAATAATGGCATTATGAGAAAACCTTCGATTAAATGAATAATTCCTAGCTAAGTTCTTTAAATCATGTCCAACTGTATAAGAGAAGACCGCTGCTATGTGTACATGGATACCATGGAGAAATGATCTTTGGGCTCTTTCATCAATCATCCTACCTTAAAACATACCAAAAGACTCCTAGCAATTAGACATAGGAAGATTTAAGATGACTTAAATTTTTTTTATTTCCAAAGCATAAACTTATGATGACTTAACCAGGCCTAGCATACACTTCCTCCCTGTTAAGCACTTAGACATTTGGAAATTAAATGTAAATTTTCTGCTATTTTTAGTCATGTAGGTGTCCAATAAACCACTTGGTGGTGTTTCCCTTCAAGTTTATTTACTTGAATGAAGAGAAAAAGTCCTTTGATTACAATTAGATAATACATTTGAGGCCTTGGTTGTGTAACTGGTGGACCATAGTCACATTTAACACTTGTTACAAAGTTTGGGAGTTAAAACGTTAAGTAGATTTGATTTGTGATGGACACATTTGGACGGTAGTAACAATAACTTGCAATCTATCAAGACTTGATTACCTTATAACCTGTGAAATTCTAGCGATGAAATGATAGATTAATCATAAAGTCACCTTGGGATCACATCACCATGAAATAAATTCATCCAACATCCTTATGAGTGTAGGTACCACCAAATAGGTATTTTTCAGATCTGTCTTCCTCGAGTGAGGAAAATTCAGGAAGAGAAGAGGAAAGCGAGACATGTAGTATGTCTAAAAGAGGGAGATCAACTAGAGGTCAAAATATTAGAAGAAAATTTCGTAAATGCATGGAATTTTTTCTTGCTGAAGGGGGGTCATGTTCTTCTGATGATGAGAGCATAGGAGATATCGAGGTGCCCTTTAGGTACAAACATCTATGAAAACAATGGGTACCCAAGGAACTTCCTCCAATAAACACTAATTTTTGTGTCAATGAGAGGATATATCACATAACACCATTGTCATTACATGGTTTGGGCCTATTTTGCATGAACAACATAAAGGTCTGTTATGAAAAATTTACTGAATTGATGGAGTATGTCAGACCCTGTTATAGTTATAAAGATTAGATGCAACTGGTTCGATATACATGAAGTATGCGTAGGTATGCACTGCCAGCAAATTATATACAACTAAAAGATAAGGATCAAAATAAAGGAGTGGCTATGTACATTGACAGAAGGCCAAAAGCATCAGGGAATATTGTAGGGTTTATAAACAGTACATGACTTGGGTCAACAAATAAGCAACCTAATTGCATATTCGAGGCGCATGAGGGAAACCGTGTATTCATATGTGCGATAAAATCAATAACTGCAAGGGGAAGAGTTGCTAATCAATTACAATTTGAATCGCTTAGTTACAAACATAGTTACTATGGGGGTGGTATGTACTATGTACCATTTTACCCAACCTCCAATTAATGACTCCAATATACCATTTTATTCTTATATTTTTTTCGTAAGTCTATTGGTTTCATTTCGGTAATGTTTTTTTATATTTAATTTTTGTCACAACGGGACATTGATCGTACAGAGAAGGCTTTGGCCCAGAGCACAGGCCATGATGTATCTTCAAGCACTTCTACCCGACAGGTTTATGTCATTGTAATTGTACAAATTAGATACGAGCAAAATTTTTAATTATTATTTTTTTTTCATAAGTTTATTGGGTTAATTTTGATATTGTTTTTAATATTCTTGTTGTAATTGACTAATCAAGGAAAGGCACCAGCAGTAGATGAGAGCATCCATGGTGAGGTGCAATCAATATTTTGTGATGATGACATCACTTATTCAACAAACCCTCTCGATATGATAAGGAAGATCCAAAAAAATGCAATGAAGAAATCATTAAGTTGATATTCATAATGCCTCAAACAGATGAGATAAGAGAGGGTTAAACTATTGTCTAAGAGATTACAAAACTTGCAAGTAAGCTGTCATGAGGTCTTTAATTATAACATAAGTTCATTCATGGTTTTATATTTTGTACTCTTTTATGTCATGAACTGAAATATTTATTGTTTTTAAAGGGTTATTTTCCTCCTCATGATGCTCCTAGCCATGATCAGGGTACTACAAGTGATGTCCGAGGAGTAGGGGTTGGTACAAGTGTCCATCCTGATCTTTCTGCACATACATCACATCATTTGACCCCATCATCTATGCCTATATTGTTGTCTGAAATGTCAGCAACACATACCATGCAGGCATCCATTAATGCACCCTTTGGTAGCGAACACATGCCACAACTTGCGTCAAGACATGTACCTGGGGATGTAGAGGCCACTAGTACTGGTGATGTTTTAGCAGCATTTCCTAGATCTTCCCGTATTACTAGTATGGGAACATTGCCAGTCATACTTGTGGTGACTGACGATTTCGTTCCCATAAAGATAGAGAAGGTCCCAGGTACTTTAAAATGTTTTAATTATTATTATATATAATCCAATTAAAATTTACTTATTGATTTCTCTTTTTAGACTATTGATCCCATGATTATTTTGCAAAAATTGATGTTTTTTATAAACATCTAAGTGATATTACATTGGAGCTCTTCGGACCCACCATACATACATGGTGGAATGACCAAAATCAATATTTAAAAGATGAGCTCATTAACCGTTTAGTGGTGTTGTTTGGTGATAAAACATTCAACTGAACCAAGGTCCTTAAGAAAGCTAGTACCTATCTAAAGTATGCGAGGGACCAATATAGGTCACATTTAGAGAAGAAAAAAAAGCACGAGCATCCCCCATGATTCCAGAGAGGGAGTGGAAGGACCTGGTGTCAGATGGAAAGGAGAAGGATGAAAAGGAAAAAAGGAAAGACACCATTAGGCCAAGGAAGGTATGTGATACTATCAACAATGTAATTATATAATGATTGCTCTTTCTTTTTACATAATCTAACATATTTCAAACTTTTCATAGGCTTCCCGACACATCGAAGGAAACAAAAGAAAGACTAGAAAATCATTGGAAGTACAAACTTGGCTCTGGTAGTTATATGAAATTAGTCGCACAAATTGTAAGTATCAATAAATGAAATATAGTATCCAAATAATAAATTGAAAACAATTTTGGTTTTGTCACACCATAGAAGCAAAATAAATGATCTTATGCAAAAATGTAGGGCTATGAATTCAACAGAGTTCCCACAGAAGATGACTTGAAGATTGCCTTCCAGCAAGGCTATGGAGTCGTGGCTGAATGCCTAAGAGTATTGACTGGGCAAACATAACCTTCCACTACATATGACATGCAAGTAAATAAACTCAATAAAGTTTATTTAAAATTGAATACTTGTGCAATCTATTCAATTTTAATTTCCACCATAAAGTAATTACATGCCTATTTGTTTTAAATATAAGCAATGATAATACTGCACATGACATTGGAATGCAACCTGGTGAGGGTGGAGCACAACCTACAGATGAAGGTCATGGTGTGCTTCATGGTACTTTAGAGCATGTAGAGCATGATCAACATGTTGAACATGATCAGGCTAGAGAAGATCAGGAACATGATGTGGCCCCATGAGGTAAAGAGGACCACTCTAAAGTTCTTTTAAACATATTTAATTATAATTGGTGTATTAATTAATGTAACCTTTTGTGTTTCAACTTTAGATCATGTAGAGCGTGATCAACGTGTTGAGCATGATCAAACTAGAGAAGATCAGGAACATGATGTGGCACCATCAAGTAAAGAGGACCACTCTCATGTTCTCTTAAACATATTTAATTTCAATTGGTGTATTAATTAATGTAACCTTTTGTATTTCAACTGTAGATCAAGATTTAGAGGGTGTTCAACATGTTGAGCATGAGTCTATAAAAAAAGTTCAGGAACATGATGTGGACCCATCAAGTAAAGAGAACCACTCTAATGTTCTTTTAATTAATGAAATACTTGTAACAATAATAATTAAAGATATCAGTTTAACATTTCTTTCTTATTACAGCAGACCCCCCTTGTAGCAGCGTCCACATCATGAGCACACAACTAGGCGTACATTAAGATCACGAGTAGAGGGTAGAACAACTAAAGCGGGGAAAAATATTGATTTAGAAAATGATACTCCACTTCAGATTTTTGTAGCTTTAAAAAAAAAAAAAGTGATTGTAATCATATCATGACAACCATATTTTTGATAATATGTAAAAATTGAAAGAATGAATATTATATGTTAATGAATGAATGTGAATATGTTAATTAATGAATGTTATATGTTAATGAATGAATGTTATATGTTATTAATGGATGAATGAATAAATGTTATATGATATTAATGGATGAATGAATGATTAATGTTATATGATTTGGTATGGGGAATTGAGAGTGATGTGAGGGGGGGTGGGGAGAGGCCAAATGAGCTTCCACCATCACATGGTTGGCCTTGTTAAGTAGAGAATATTAAACTATTCTCGAACCAAAGAGAAGCTCAATAAGGTAATGCACTTTTCAATATAAGAAATACATCGTTTGAAGCATCAAACCAATATGCAAAGATGAGAGAAAGTACTAACTTTTCACTATGGTGGCAGAAAAATGATTCTTTATACCTTGAATCCATGCTCTACATCATAATTTGAAGTTGTTTCCATTCCAATGTTCTGAGTTTAGTTTGTTTGTATGGCTTTGTATGAATACCACATTGTGTTGTGTGTGGATTTGGTTTCAAAGTTGTGTTTCTTTTGTTTTTAGTGGTGACATAACTCTAAAATTTGACTTTTGCACATAATAGGTTAGTGGAAAAATTGACAGCTCTGAAGGGTTTAGAGGCTCGATTGATATAGATAAACAGATATTTGGATCTTGTTGTTGATGGGAGGCTTCGACTTAACCATGCAATTTTGTACCATCTGCAGGTATGGAAAATTTTTTCTACTTACATTCATTCTTGATCATAAATGTTGTAAATGATATTAATGCTTCAAACTTAAGATTCATTTCATTGTTATAAGACTAAAGGAATAATTCTTGGGGAGAATTAGAATGTCAGTATGACTACATGACACCATAGCAACATATGATCTATTGGCTATCGATGAGACTCAGAACATTGATGAGACTGTGTGACACCAAAGCGATATGTAATATTGACTATCGAAGAGACTCATGGTGTTGATGAAACTACATGATGTCTCAGCGGGTGTCTAATAAACATGGATAATGATTGAATAAATTAATTTCCAGAGATTTGAATACGAAGGATGTCACTTGATTGATCTCTCACCGATGGTACATTTCAACAAATAGTTTTAAAAAAAAAATTTGCATTGTTTCGTCGAAATTTTGACAAACACAACCGACGAATCACTGAAAAGGTCTGACGAAGTTGCTATAGCTATAATGAAGGCTTCGTCGTAACTCCTTGTCCATTTCGTAGCAATTTCAATGAAGTCCATTGATGAATAACATAAAAGGTCCAACGAAGTTGCTTAGCTGCAATGAAGGCTTCATCGTAACTCCTTGCCCATTTCGTCGCAATTTTTACAAATGCCACTGACGAATCACATAAAAGGTCCGACGAAGTTGCTTAGCTATGACGAATGCTTTGTTGTAAATAGTTGTGCATTTCGTCCAAATGGCAATGAACTTCTGGTGTTCTTTCGACGCTTCAGAAGAGCCATTGCAATTTCATTTTGGTTGTAATTCATCAGTGGATACACAAATATTTCGTTGATATTCCGACTAACATCCGAGTCATTTTATGATGTCGATGATCGACAAATCTGCACCATTATTTTGAGATTTAATTGGTCATTAGGATATTTTGACATTTAATGAAGTTTTAACCAAGTTAAGGTGGTCAGATATACAAGTTTTTATATTTAAAAAAAAATTGTAATAAAAAATTCATAATTAATTATTTACTTGGAAAAAAATTACAAAAAAACATGCATCACACTAGGTCATGAGTCCTCTACTTATATCTAAAATCTTATAAAAAAATATTATCATTTTATTGTGGTTAGGGTGGTCAGACAGACACCTACTTCTTATTTTTTCCTTGAAATTTATATGCCACTGCATTGAAATTTCAAATTTTCACCAAATAGATTTGTTTTTTGAAAAAAACCTAGTAGTTTAGAAACTACATTCAATTTTCTACAAATTCTATTCTTACATATTTTTGAAATAATATAAATAACTTATTCAATTTTTTACTTCAAGTTGCCTAACTCTAATTTTTCTGAATTTTTTGCCACTTAAGGGTTTGTTTTTTCCATGATGATCCTGCACATACCCAGTCCTTGACATCCAAGAACCTATTTTATTTTCCCAAATTATAATTCCTAATTCATACCCCACATCCTTTTTCCCATGTAATCTAAGTCATATGAATTTTATCCTACATCCCTCATATCAAACAAATAACTTTGTGATATTTCTATTTAGATTCAACCATGTAGTTTTATAATTCAAACTCATTATCAAACAAATAAATTTTTCTATTTCATATTATCCATAATAATTACACCCATATCCTTTTATCTATTATCCATATTTTGATGTGTTCTCATTGTTCAATCATAAACATCACATATTTGAGTTCAAGGGACACACACCCTTATTACACATTATTCATTGTTCAATTGGCTCAAAACCTTATACATCCTTGAGTCAATTCTAAATATTGAAGACCCTTATGGTATTTTTGGTCATTAAACCATCACTATACTTCGAACACACCATACTTATAGTCTATTTCCTATCATTATCAAAATATTTCCTTAGAAACATAATTTGAAATCATCTCCTTTGGCTCTACTTTGATCAGACCATAACCTAATCCATCCATTTGGAATCCTCAAATCTATGCTAGGAACCCTTGTCTAATATTTGGAACTCTAAAACCATACATGGATTCCAAAATCTATGTCAAATCAAATCATCTTTAAAATACAAGATATTAGCATAGAGTTTAATGTAAATTACTGAATCAAATCCAGGTAATCCACCTACTCACATGCTCTCATTTAGGATCATTTTAACCATCTAATTTGTTTCCAATTCATCCACAAGAAAACTTAAGGATATCCCTCATTTTATAAATTGAATCCCTTTTTTGACATAGTCATCATAAATATAATTTTTTCCAAGTCCTCCATATCTATCCTTTTCCACATTATACTAAAAAATAAAACCAATAGATCCTAGCATGTAAGATGACACCATATATGAAATGACTAAGGAAAATATTTTTCATAATCAACCCCTCATAGAAAAGTTTCCTTTCCTATGAGAACCTTCTCAATCTAAACATGATGATAATGAAACTAGTGATGACAATCCCAACCAACCTAAATACACAATCGATCCTAATACCATCCTCAATTCTAAACAAGAATGTGATATCATAGAAAGATTCATTGAAATAAACAAAGATTCAATTCTTTGACAAGTTATATAATCAATTATAACCTCTCCCACCTTGATCACATAGTACATATTGATCCATTGGAATATGATCATGCCCATGAAATGGTTTCAACCAAAACCAATAATTACTGTCATCCCAACTATGACCAAACCAATCCTTGTTTAGACTAAAATTTTCCTTATGTAAAACATACATTTCCAATATGGATAAACCCTTATATCAAGAGTATATCCCACCTAAGGTAATTACATCCCTTCAAATTGGGATGAAAAACACCTTATTTTCTACTCAATTTATGTCCAAAATAGACACCCAAATTAGAGATAAACCTAGTCTGCTTCCCATATAGACTCCATGTCCATTATCATTACTAGTCAAAATATCTTCCATGTCCCTACTTCCATTATGACTATTCCAAATTTTAGACCTCCACCTAAGATCAACCCCAACTCCATGAGTAAGATCATTTCATAAAAAAATTTGATTCCTCATAAGACTTACAACATGCAAAATCATCAGTACAACTCTCCACAACCTACCACCACCTAATTAATCTTTTGATCAAGAGTGGGAAGCCATGAAATATTCCCTTAAAGGAATCTAAGGAGGAACTCACTATAATAAATCATATGCCTATGAGGAGTTATTCCTATATCCCTTTTATTGATCTATATTCCAATTCCCACTCCTCGCCTCTTTTAAAATTACTATGCATGATAAATATAAGAGAAAGGGAGATCCTAGAGATCACATATAAAAGAATTATCTATCAAAGAAGTGGCACACAAATATATATATATATATATATATATATATATATATATATATATATATATATATATATATATATATATATATATATATATAAATATAACACTTATTCCCTTGTAGCCTAGGTGAATAAGCACTCAAATGAATCTTGCACCAACATATGGGTTCCAAGAAGTCCTTTGGAGATCTAGTAGAAAAATTAATCAAGTACTTTTCCTATAACATGGAGCATTAGATAAACATGATGGACCTATGTGATATAAAAAAATAGGGATTTTTTCATCATTCCTTCAATGTTGAAGATCACTCTTCCATTAAAAGTTGGATAGAAGCAATTGAATGTATCATTCTCCATCATCTTGAAATCAGATCAATTTTGTGTGAAGTTGGGCTATCTATGGCTATGCTCCATGAATGTCGTCCTCTCGATCATTCACAAGTGCTTGAAATTTCTATTTGATAATGAAGTTTTTATAGTGCATCATAGTGGATTTAATCCTTTTTTCTTCTTGTGGGAAATTTTCATTAGATTTATTTTGGCATATTTACCTATTGAACCTATTACACATTGTGAGGATTTCTTCTTTAAATCATATCAAAAGTTCAAACCAAAGAATATAGTAGAGTTATCTCTTTCCAATATCTCACTTGAAACTAAAATATCTATAGTTGTTCCTCCCATTCCCATCATTGTGGATGAACCTATGATTGAAATAAAATATTTCTCAAATAATCAAACTAATTATGATGCTATTTTGCCTCCCATGTCTTACAAGAGACCAAGAAATAACCATATAATTCCATTTGTGCCTCCTAAAACCAAATAAGTTTATAAAGCGAAATAGAAAGTGGTTTCACAACCTACGGAGGTCCCTTCTATTCTTCCCCTCATGGAAGAAAAGAAATAGATGGTTGATAAACCAACTCCTACACCATCAAAACTTGAAAAATATGCAAGAAGAAACCAGAATGCTAAAGAGCATAGGAATAGATGTCGTGTTATTGCTCATCAATTAGAAGAAAAGAATAAACCAATAATCCAATATCAAGAACTAACTCAAACAAAGCATGATGATTCACCACCTTCACCACAACATGAAACTTCTCCACCACAATAGAAACAAGAATATACAATGGAAATTTTCATCACACCTAATTTTGTGATTAACTTGGATGATGATGATGAGATTGCTAAAATTGATGAAATAGTGCATAATTGATTTTTTTTGTTTTCCAGTTCTATGAATTTAAATTGGGGAAACTATGATGATTCTCCTAAAGTGTGTGACCCACCACATGTTGAGCCTAGTGATTCTCCTAGTATGACACTTATTGTAGTCCCTTTCTCTTGTTATTTTCCTTTCATATATGATGAGAAAAAATGGGATGTGGACGACTTGCTTTAGGTTGTCTCGCATATGACATACTTTATTCCTTTTCATTTTATGTTCTTTGTGATTGTATGTATGTAATGTGATCCCCCGTATCATGCCGCTTGGTGTGTATTTATATTTGTTAGTTTTCTTTGGATGACCCTTGTTACTCTGTTGGTGCAAGGATACAAAGAAAGTGAATCCGTTGTGACATTCTTCTATTTTCCATAAACATTATCTTTTCTTTTACCTTTTGTTTTCCTTTTGGGGATGATGCAAGGTACTGAGAAATCTAAGTCTCTTCCATGTTGACCCAAAATATTTTATTTTCTTTCACTCTCTATGTGGCATTTTTTCTTTTTGTTTCTTGTTGTATGAGTATTTGGGGAATGATGATGGTTCTAAGCTATATTATATCACTGTAGAAAATATATACATTGAACCCAAATCTGTGGATCCCTTATGTGTTATATTTTGAGATTGTATGTGGGGAAAACCCTTCTTCATGAAGCAACTTTATTTGGAAACATATCATTGGCATAAGGATTTCCAAATAAGCTCTCATTTCCCTTTTATCAATTAGCATTTATCATTTCTACTTTAAAGTAATTGCTCACAACATAGTGTTTAGTAATTACTTAAAAGTGGGGGCATACATTGGTATTATTTCATTTTGGCATTTGCACCTCCTAAGGTGAGGTTTATTTTTCATTTTAACATTTTGCTTCACTTTTTTTCACAAGAGTTGGACTTAGTTTAGCATTGACATAACATCTTGATCATTTTGTGGTACCTTATCAAAGTTATCAGGTTGTATTTAACTTTTGGTATGGTTGATGTATGGGTACACATTTTGTGATGAATTTTCCCATTTTCCACCTTTTTGTGGATATACACATATTGTAATGACTTAAGTGTGTGTTTCTCATCTTTTTGTCTTTAGTGCTCATCTAGTGTATATAGGACTACACTAGCTAGGTTTGTGCATGTATTTTTTTGGACAAACAACTTAGGCTTGATCCATTCTTGTTGGACAAATAGTTAAGGCCCGATTCATTATTTTTTTATTGTTTGCATTGGCTTTGACATTGTATGCTTGTGTATCTTGTCTTGCTACACAAATCTTATATGCATGTGTGTCCTTTATGCTTATGTTGGTTTGCCATGGGATCTTCAATCCTGGGGGATTGATCACCCTCATTTATCTTTGTCATCCCATCTCATTAACATTTGTGCACTTGGAAGCCGAGGAGTTGATGAACACCTTGGAGTAGTGTTGCTGTGGTTGTTTCTAGCTTTTTGGCGGTCCTTTTTTGGACCCTGTTGTCTCTTTTTGCTGTCGTTTCCTTTTTGGGACATCTGTCTATTTGTTCGAACTTTTAATGCTCTATATTTGTTTGTTTTAACTTTGTTGTTTCAATTCCCTGTAAAACCTATTTTTTTCTTTTCAAAAACATTTGTGCACTTGGACCCCTCTTGACACATATTTTTCTACTTTAGTGTGAGTTTGAGCATAAGTTTATACTCTCACTAAAGTTGGGGCTAAATGCAGTGTAGAAAATTGTATACCTTTACAATTCCACAATATGTTAGGGTCCCTTAATTTATTGGACATAATTAAGCTTCTAATTTTCCAAATTATGCATTTTAAAGCCTTATTCTTACTATTTTTCGAAAGGATAACCAACATTAAATAAATGCATTTAATAATTAAATCACCATGGAATATGTGTGTCTTGGACTTATAGGCCAGGATGCCCATGGGCGAATGGGTCCCCTTTAAGTGTTAAGACCCCTTTTAAAATATGTTTTTGGTGGAATTTTAATGATTCAAATTTAACTTGCAATTGTTGGATTCAAGAATCTAATTTTCAGGAACTTAGATAAACACCTATAAATACATAGTCTTTTTATCATTTGAAATCTAACACACATGATCTAGCAAGAGGTGAATTTTAAAGAGGAAATATTATTTTCAAGAGCATTCAAGAGCAACATTATCAGTCATTTGTAGTAGCAATCAAGATCCTAATATCATGTCCAATTTTATGTGTGTTCATGTTGTCTTGTAAAGGCTAATATGCATTGTTGATCTTAAAGCATCCAAGAATTTCAAGTATCCAAATCAATCAGGCAAAGAAAGATCAAATTCCTTAGGAGAGATGTGTTTGAATTCAATTCTCTAAGGGAAGTAATTGAAGGGTGATGAGTTGTAGCAGGAATTGTTCATTCATCATTTCCTTCTTTTTTCATTATCTTTCTATCAAGGTTTAATTACCAAACTTGGAGTTTGACCAAGGAAAACCCCCATACAAACAAAACAATTTTTTCTCTTTGTGTATGTGTAGATTATAGGTTGATGGAGAATTGAAGATATCTTGGAGTAATTTTGCATTATTGTACAAGTTGTCAGCATTATTCTCAATCCACATAAACTAAGTTGTAGAATTTATTTCTGACTTTCCAATAGTGGGACCCGTGTCAAACAAAAGCTCAGATCTTGTACCATGTAGGACCCAAAGAATTGGTTTGGACCCTTGTACAAATACCCATTCACCCATGGGTGAATGATTCCTTGTAGGCACCTCAAAACCAATATTTCTAGAGCATGTTTTCTATCCTCTACACTTCGTAGATCCACTTACAGACTATTTTTTCCATCTGTCATTTGTGGGGATATTGCATTTTTAATACTAGGGAATATAGGTTCATTAGTTTAATCATTTAAAAATATTTCCAAATCCACTACCACCGCCCAATAGATGTAGATCTAGGTTTGATTGGCTCACCTTTAGGTCTCAAAGTCAATCTCTTGCACCTTGTGATCTACATCTCAATGAAATTTATAAAAATGTGGAAATGGCCCTAGGTTATGGACAATAATCTTAGAGTCACCACATTTTTATGTTTCATCCATTTTCCTGAGTCCAGTCTTCTTCTAGACCCTCCTTCATAGAAAATTGTAAGGATAAAGGGGAATCCAGATCCCCAAAGCCCAACAAGGTAAGAGAATAATGCATAATCTTGTTTTTGAAAGAGGAAAAAATGGGTTTGACAGGGACCCCAAACCACAAAGTTTAGAAAAAAAAAGATAAGATCGTTAAAGATACAAATTTTTTTTTTATGTAAAAACAAGACAAGTCCACAGCCTCCAAAAAGGCCAACAAAGGCCACAAAACCAAAAAACCAAAAAAAAATCCAACAACAACTAAATATGGGCCTTTAATAAATCTGCAGTCTTAGCTTCCAAACAGTTCATATCCTGAACCCCCTTCTTTAAAATATGAACCATCTGGGTAGTAGGAGGGGCTTTCCTCTTTTTGAGATACCTTGGTCCTCGTTCTTGCTTTTATCCTTTTCCTCTTCTAGGTCAATGACTTGTGAGCCCTATTGCGTCTTTTCCAAAATTTCAAACATTGCATTGATGATGATGGCATTATGCATAACCATTTTATGGTTTTGTTCCACAACAATTTTCATGTTATTTTTTATTTTGACCATTTCAGCTTCCAGAGTCTTGTATTTATCCTCAATGTCACCTTCTCCCATTCTAGTACTATTCTTTTTCAGTTTTCCTTCTTCATTGTTGAGAGTAGTCAACTTTAGTTCTAGTTCCTCCAACTTTCTATACAAAGCCCTATTTATTTTATTAAGATCATTAATTTCTTGATAGGCCCATTTCAAAACCTTGAAAATGTCACCAATGCCATTTCTTGTAAAGGCAAGAATATTGCCATATTGAACTTGATCTAAGATGAGGTTAACATCATCTAGGTTGGGGGAGCTAGGAAATTTGGTACCATCAGCTCTGAAAGAGGCAAAAGGGGAGGGCATAGAGTTTCTGCTAACTTCAGGGTTCTCATCTTTGTCCTACAAAGAGTCTGCAGAGTAGGAAACCAACTTGTTGGTAGGGGAGCCCTTGAGAATGGGATTTTTTAAGGGGACAGGGCGTTCGGGGTGGGTCTCAGGGTTAACTTTAGTCAACTGGGGTTTTCTAAGCTGGGTTTTCTTACCAGACAGCTCAGAGGATGGGTGGGCTTCAACAATTCTCTCCTAGTAAGGTTGATTCTCCGAACCCCCACTGTCTGTGTCATAGTCCTCAGATGTCATGGAGGCAACATGTTTAGATAAAGTCGACATGCTTTGATAGTGTTCATATATTAACCTAATAAGACCAAGATGAAGAATAGGGTATCTCCTGGGATTTTTCTTATGGTCCTCAAGGCTATTACTCAATGAACATAATAGATAGTGAGGTAGAGAAAACTGTACCTTATGGCAGAAGTGGTTAAGAATGAAAAAATGATGACCATAAACTTTGGTGAATCTCCCACCCAGAGTGATATACTCTATAATAACACGAAGCACCTTTCTCCACAACACCTTGATGGTGTCAATTTCGAAATAGCTGTTGGAGATTTTAACCAGTTTCAATTTCTCCTTATCCTTCTTAGGGAATTTGATTACCACCTCATCAGAAAACCTTCTATCACAATAAAACTTCACACCCTCAGTGGACATTCCAGTCACCTCCCCTATAATTTTCTCATCCAGTTTCACCTTTCTCCCAAAGAGGATTATTTCACCATTGTTTCAGTTCTTCTCAAAATAGTCTATGGCCATAGTATCAGGCCATGAAGTTTTTCCAGAAATGGAACCAACCCACCTCTTACAATCTTTTCCAGGCCTTATCATTCCTTGTGTGCACCTCATAGCTTTTTGGCTCAACCCTTTTCCTGTCCCCCCCCATTTTAATTTGCACCTTACTACAGTCTCTACCAACACCAAGCACCTATTGCAAATTTATGCAGCCATTCCAATGTACCCACAAAGTGTGCCGCTTTTTCTTCCCAGCTAAGTAATATTATGTGACCCCATCAAATCTCTTGATTTCGATGTACTTAGCCCCTTCCCTTTTAATCATTAAATTAATTTTCCTCTTTTCGATGTGCAACATCATAATCTAGTAAGCCCTGACTTCAGCTCTCAAGTCCCTACAATTCTGCCACATGTTCAATCCTTGCTTCCTGACCCCTTCATTCACAAAGTAATCTACCACGCAGTTAGCTTCCATGTAGACGTGTGAGACTTTTACTTTATCGAAATTGTCTAGAATAGACTTTTCTTCATCAATCCAATTCTTTATCAACCAAGAGGGGGGTTCCTTCCTGAGAAACAATCAATGATATTTTTAGAATCCTCTTCAAGCCATAAATTTTTTATATTCAAATTATGAGCTAACTTTAAAACTTGAAAAACTCCTATAGCGTCCACCACATGGTTGGTTTGATGACCTATGGAGATTGCCACAAGAGCCATAAAATTACCATTTGAGTCCCTTAACACACCTCCACTTCCGGCCATACCTAGATTTCTCTTCACGACACCATCAAAGTTAGCCTTAGACTAGCCATTTGGAGGAAACGTCCAACACACACCCTCCCTACTTTTCTTGGCTGGCTTGGAGGAAAAATAAACATCCACTTTAATATCCAATCCTTTGCTATCATTAGATCATAGGGAGTACACACCACTGCTTCAAGGTTAAGAGATTTGTGGGGAATTTCATTAACGTTTTCCTTTATAAGCCTAATTTTTTTTCAAATACATTAATCTCAAACATCTCCTTATCCCTAAAAAGTCTATTATTATATTCTTTCCACACTCCCCAAACAAAAAAAGGGAATATAAATTCCCATAACCTTTGAATGAAGGGATTTTGAGTAGGAGCTTTCCATGGTAAAAAGAAATCTTCAATGGACTAGGGAAATACCCAAGAGATATTCCAGAGGGAAAATAATTTTCCCCAGATTATGGAAACAAATGGGAAGTGGAGGAACAAGTGGTTAGTTGACTCTGCCTCACACTTGCAAAGGTAACATTTGTTGGGAATTTGAAATCTCTGTTTACAAATATTTTCCACCGTAAGCACCTTATTCTGAAGCATAATCCAAAAGAAGATATTGACTTTAGGAGTCAGGTGTTTTATCCACACTTTTGACTAGAAGGGATAGGGAGCTTGAGAAAGGGACAACACAGAGATAACTGAAGATACAAAGTAGTTACCTGAAGGGTTGTCCATCCAAACAAGAATATCATCGTGTTGAGTCTATCCCAAACTAACAACCTTTAAGGAAGATTGAAGTTGAGCCAACCCCTGACTAATCACACATAAGTTCACCCAGTCTCCCTCATACCAATAATCTTTGACAAGCTCCCCGAAAGAAGCTTTACATAACTCAACCCATCTATTGTATCTTTCAATTTTGATGAGGGGTTCCTTAAAAACCCATCTATCCTCCCAAAATATGGCTTGATTGTCACTTCTAATATGCCATCCTATCCTTGATTCCAAAAATTTTCTACCAGCAATCATATCATTCCATCAAGTTGAGCCACGAGGTAGGATAGGAGAGTCTAGCAATGCTTTGAGGGACATACGGTTGGCCATATATTTACTTCTTAAAATGTATTTCCATTCTCCACTAGATGAGAAGGATCTCCATATTTGTTTGGCTAGAAGAGTCTTATTCATAATTCTAATTTTTGTAAGACCTAAACCCCCAAAGGTTTTTCGTCTGCAAACCAAATCCCACCCTATAAGAGGCATTATCTTTCTATCCTCCACTCTAGACCAAAGGAATCTTTTTTGGATCTTTTCAATGGCCTCAACATATTTAGCAAGAATTTTGAAAAGGCTTAAAGCATAAACTGAGAGGTTCTGAAGAGAAGCTTTAAGAAGTTGAATTTTGCCAGCTTGGCTCAAGAGAGTTCCTTTCCATCCTGCCAACTTCTTTCTGAACCTATAAACCAATGAACACCAAAAGGAATCCAGATGTTTAAGGCATAACGAAAGTCCAAGATAGGAAGAAGGTAAGGATTCCACTCTACAACCAAGGATTCTTGCAATCTTAACATGTCTATGCTCAGTGGTATTGAAGAAAAAAAGGGAACTCTTCTGTTTGTTGACCATCTGCCTAGTTTCTTTCTCATACACGTCCAAAGTTTTTTTCAAATTCTTAGCCTCATTCACCATAAATCTTCCCATCAGCATAGTGTCATCAACAAACTGTTGGTGAGAACAAATCAAATTAGTGGAAGAAGGGCTAAGACTAGCAAGAGACCTCTGTTCAATCAATCTTTTAAAATTCCTCCCCAAGCTTTCAACCATTATTGTGAATAGAATAGGTGAGATAGGATCACACTGTCTTAAACCTCTTGAATTTTGAAAGAATCTGGAAGAAGATCCATTCACAATAATAGATGTGGAAACCATAGTAACCAAATGATTCACCAACTGAATGACTCTGTTGCTAAAACCAAACACCCTTAGAATTTTAAATAAAAAACTCCCAATCAACGTGGTCATAAGCTTTTTATATATCTAGCTTAAGAAGAAACCCTTTAGTTTTAGATTCCACAAGTGAATGGATATTCTCATGGACTATGACTATAGAATCTAAGATTTTCCTTCCAGGTACAAAACTATGAACTACTAAGGGGAAACCAAAGAAGGAAGGATAAAAAGGATCCTTGAAGTCAAAACCTTAGATATGATTTTATAGAAAGAGTTGCAGAGACTAATGGGTCTGAATGCCTCAAGCTCCATAGCCCTTGGTTTCTTAGGAATAAGGACCACAAAAGTAGCATTTATTTCCTTAAGGAGCCTTCTGGATCCAAAAAATTCCTTAACAACATTCATGACATCATTTTCAACAATATCCCAAAACCATTGAAAAAAGAACATAGGAAATCCATCAGGGCTAGGGGCCTTATTTCCTTCAAAAGAAAAGACAACTTTCTTGATTTCTTCCTTAGAGGAGATGGCTGCAAGCTTTTCATTATCTTCCCCCTCAACAACCTTAGGGATAGTCTCTAATAAAAAGTCTTGGTCATTTTGATTGATTTCCCCATTTGCTGAAAGAAGGTTGTTATAGAAGAGGAAAACTTGCTTTTTGATGTCTTCCTCTTCCTTAAATCTCGTACCATTAACTTCTATAAAAGAGATTCTATTGGCAGCCCTGTGTTTAGAAGTAGATAAATGGAAGTGCCTAGTATTTCTATCTCCAGTTGAAAGCCACAACACCCTCGATCTCTGCCTCCAGAACTCCTCTTAAGCTATTATGTCATGCAATTTCAGCAGCAACTCATTTTCTTTAACCTTATTATTTTCAATGTATCCTTGCTTCTAAATTTTGTCCTAGATCTCTGCAAGCTCCATTTGAAGTTCAAATTTAATACCAAAAATGTTTCCAAAGGATTTATTTTTCCATCTTCTTAAATTGTGTTTGACTTCTCTCAGTTTTTTAGCAATTTTGAACATAGCAGTACCTGGAACATCAATATTCCACCATTTCCTGATTTCATCAAAAATAAGGGGGTGGGACAACCACATTCTTTCAAATCTAAAGGGAGAGTTTTTCTTCACCTTTATGTAAGACTTGTTGTGGTTCTCCTGATGTAAGACTTCTTCCATGCCTAAAGAAACACACAAACCCCTTCCAAATTTGTCTTTAAGGCCTTTTGAGGGGAGGAGGGAAAATCCAAAACATAGTTATTGGATTTTTTCAGAATTAACTTCATAATGTTGGGTTTGAGGGAAAAACTCCTTAGAGGAAGCTAGTAGTTCTAGTCCTTTGTTATTTTCTTCACTTTTGCATCACATTGTATCTTCAATTCCAACACAATCGAGAGGCTAGCTGAGATAAACTCAACTCCTCATTCCCATTCTCATAGAGGTCCTTCTCCACTAGGGGCAAGGGAGAACAACCTCATAAATTGCTTTACCTTTTTGTGTAGTTTTTTGTAGTAGTTGCTAAGATGTCCAAACTTCCTACAAAGCTGACAAAAAACAACATTTTCATATTCTATAGCTTGATTCCATATCCCAAACCTTTATTTTAGGGTTATTGAAGATGTCAAGACTTTATTAACTTCTATGTTCACACATATTCTTACAAAAACCAGCCTTGGCAATAGTTAAAAGACTCTCAAAAGAGTTAACAATTCATTGGTATACTTTTTTTATTTTTGAACTCCAAAGGAAGTCCCAAAAGCAAACCCAGGTAGGGGCAGCCAAGACAAGATCCATGGAGGGGTCAAACCCAAGCTTCCACTTGAAAAGGGAAAGACAATTCTTGATAATTTTATCCAAGGCCCATGGGCCTCTAGTGAGAGTCATAATTAGATCTTCATTATTCAGAAAAATAAAGAGAAACAAACCATTGGACATGATGCTAATGCTCACATCACTTTTAAGTTTCAAATTTTAATCAATCCATATTCACACTTGATCAATATTTGGTCTAAAGGACAAAAACTTAACTATGAGGGATAATTGAAGACTCACAATAGTCTCATCCATGATTTCACCTAGTGCTTCAACCTTGAGGTTGTCCATTGCACAACACATGTTTGAGGCGCCTAGAGCCTTGGAGTACTTCTTAGATAAAGGACCATCTTTGACCCTCTTGTCCACAAAGGAGACCGGGTTTTCCTTTGCAGAATAAGAATTGAGCCCCAAACGGGGGGGAGGGGGCGGTAGAGCTGTTTTAGCATCTCAAGAAAAGACACTAGAAGATGATAGGGTAGTCTTGACTTTCACCCTAGAGTTACATGCCATTCAGTTGGATTTCCCACCATCAATTGTTGACATAGAGGATGCAGTTTTCGAAGGGGACATTAGATGGGCCCCCCACCAGACTGTGCCATGATAGACCAAGTGGGAACATGAAAATTTTAAATTTTACAGAGGGCTTGGAAAGCGGGAGTGGACAATATATATATATATATATATATATATATATATATATATATATATATATATATATATATATATATCATATTTTTATAAATGTAATTATGCACTTTTAATAGTTTTATAGAATCTAAAACTGTTTAATAGTAATTTAACTTATAATACTTATTATCGGTAAATATAAAAAATTATACTAATTCACGAAAGCTATGTCTTTGTTGGACAGAAACATTCTTTTCAACAAAAATAACAATTCAGTATTCATATTTTGTTGACAATTTGAATTTATCTAAAATACCAAATTGCGGTATGAGTTCAACATAGAAAACCACCTTTCCTTGCTTGAATTATGAATGGCACCGCATTTAGGAGTGGAATTTTGCTGGTCGGTACAGTGATATTTGGTAACCACATCCACAAACATTGGACTCTTATCAAAAGTAGTTCAACTTTGTTTCCAGAAGTTTCCATATACCGATATACCAGTAACCTATTAACCCAGACAGCATCCCATAAATGTATATTAGACATTTATCTTTTTCATAGAACAAAATATACTTCCCTCCCTCCTGTTAGAAGATGGTTTCATGTAATACAATATAATTAATTTCATAGAAGATGGGTTGTATATTAGACATTTATCTTTTTCATACGATATGAGTTATGCCCACTGTAAGTTTTGGAATTATCTGCCCACAAGATTCTACAAATTTTTACAGAAGATTAGTTTCCAAAATATGAGTTATGCCCACTGTAAGTTTTGGAATTATCTTGTTTTAGTTTGCAAATATGGTACATGCCTTAATATGGTTGATATTGCACCTAATCACCCTTTTATTTATTTTTAAAAAAGTATAAGTTGTTTATGTTTTAGTTTTTGCTATTTATATGTGAGAACATATGTTTTATGTATTTTTTCAAAATGTATAAATTGTTTATCTTATAGTTTTTATTATTTATATGAGAGGACATATGTTATATATCTTGTAATTATGTTACGTATTTTGTAACTATGTATAGAATGTATGTGTTATAATTAAACAAGTATCACATAACAGTGATATTTGTCTTTGTAGTATTGTAATAATAGTATTTGTTAGTTGGAGGATAGGTGAGTTATTACATATCAAATTCTTCCAAATTGTATGTATCATGATTTTATTGGGCCAATAAAAATTATAGTATGAATTTTATAGTTGAAGTTGAATTTGCTTTTATAATCATTTTTTGTTAATTATTGATGATCGAATGATTTGTTAGTAGAGCTACTTGATTTATAATTATTAAAAGTATAGTTGATAGTAATTAGTTAAAGAAAATAAGTATTGATTGTTATAATTACTTTACAATGTGATTGAAAGTATAGTTAATATTAACTAGTTAAAATTAGAAAGAAATTTTATTTAGCTAATGAATATTATAAATATTTTATAATATTAAAAGCGTCATCTTAATTTAAAAATTTAAACATGTGATAATTGTTAATTTTTTATAAATAGAAATATATAATTATCAATATTGCACAAATTTAAAACTTAATTATAAATTAATAGATATTTATATTAGCGATAATAGATTTCCACAATCCATGTAGATTATTGCAAGAATTTCTCGATTAGATTGTGTCAAAAAAATTTACATCAACGTTTCGAAACACACTTGTGATTCATTGGGACAGAAGAGAGCATAAAAATAAAATTATAACTAAAAAAAATCTAACCAATAAAATACTTTTTAAGAAAAAAAATATAAAAGAAATCCCTTTTAAAATAAATTTGACAAAACTATGTTATAACTAAATTACAATTTTAAAAAATTATATAAATAATTTTATAATATTAAAAATCTATTTTTTTATTAAAAAAAAATATATTGGAATTATAAATAAAAGTTTATATATATTATATATTAAAAAAATAATAAGAAAAATTCAAGAATAAAAAAAATAAAACAAATAACAAAACTCATATATGTGTGTAGGGGAAGGTATTTAAATTTTCTATATAATTTAAATATATTAAAATTACATATATTAAAATAAGATTAATTAATTTACCATTATTTAATGCAATAAAATAATTATATGGGGAGAGGGTGGGTGGAAGGTAGTTAAATTTTCTATATAATTAGAATATTTAATTTATCATTATTTAATGTAATACAATAATTATATGAATAAAAATAATTATATATATATTATTAATATTTGATTTTTTTTAAATGGATAATTATTATAAAAAATATAATAGTCAAATTCAAACATAGAAAGAGATTCAATGTAAATATTTACATTATATTCTTTTACATTATTCTTTATGATGCAAGACTTCGAGAGGTCATAATTTTTGACTTTGAAGTCAGGTTAGATTTTATAGGGAGATGCATTATGAGGAGTCTTTAGATTGTCGACTGAGCATAGCTCCATTAGAACTCATTTTTAGAAAGTTGTTTCTGAGTTTTTAGAAAGTTATTTTTTTTAATAACTTGAAACTCACATTTCCAATCTGAATTGTAAGTTGACAATTAATGTCACCATAGTGTTAGGAAAGTATATGGAAAAATTCAAGCTCAAAGGGATAATCATGTCATATTACCAAAAATGGAAAATTATGACAATTGCCAAAAGCTACCAAAAATAGTAAATTTTGAGATTTTTTTTAACTTTTAGATATAAGGATGTTCTCTTTCATTATTGAAATAGAGAAGGATAATAAAACATTTTGGTTTGATATTTTATCTATAATGACAAAATTATGTTAAGATTTTTTTGGTTACACCACTTTAATTCAAAATTTCATAAAATTTAAATATTTTAAAATCATATACATAAAAATTTAATTGAAATATCCTTATTCAATATCATAGAATAATTAATAATTGTATGAGTAGAAATTATATAATATATAAATATATATTTTTTTAAAATTATAAAAATTAACATTTAACATTAATAATTAATAAATTTTAATTAATTATTCAAAATTTTAATATATAAGTAATACAAATATTTATTTATATAATAAATTGAATAATATATCAAAAAAATATCATATAGGATACAAAAGGATTACATGATTAAGTGGACAAGAGGATGATAAACCCTCACTTAATTTCCTTCAAGTGGGTGAGTTGGTCATTTCATAGTTTATTTGGGTGATTCACTACATGTTTGAGAAAAGAGGACAAGTTTTAAAGATGAATTAATTTAATAAATAGATCAACAAACTAGTGAAGGACAACATTAGTCTTCCTTACCTCTTAGACTTGGATGCCACTGTAGGGTTGAGATATATTTTGGTCATTATTCAAGATTATTTCTTCAGAATTCTTATACAAGGATCTTATATAAAGCGACCAAAAATGATATTTCCATGCATTATTTTTCATGTGAGATCCAAAAAATAGCAAAAAAATTCACCCACAAAAATATGATCATGAATGTGTCCTCTAATAAATTGCATGATTGGAAGTACTTCTTCCATTATAGTGAATCTAGACTCCAAGTTTTTGATGTAGAATATTTATCTCAACTAAGTTGATGTATCCTCATTTTTGTATGCACATATATATCATCAGTCACCACCCAATCAACCATTTTTAATAGAGAAATAGCTTAGAGAGGCTACAAGTATCCATAAAAATTCCTAGAACAAGGAGGGAAGTATGTAAATTTAGTTGCAAAGAATACAAGTTGCATCTACAAATATCATTAGAAGGATATAGACTTGAATACATGGATATTATCTAATTAAGGTCATCCAATCAACACCCTAGATTAGAAATAATGGTCACTTCAAACTAATTACATCTATGGTTTGCAAACAAATTGGTCTCTTTATTCAATTCCTTGTATAAATGTTGTATTTACTATGTACTTTGAATTGATTTAAGTAGCATATGACCTTTTTATATTTTTATGCATATTTTTGTTCATAGTACTTCAAGCTTGGACCATTTTTATACAAAGAATAAAGTCCCCTTCTATGCCAATTTAGTGTATATCCTTCTGTCTAGATAATGTGATCCCAAGTAATAATGCTTCAAGTTTGGCTTCATTATTAGAGAAGTCAAGTAGATGTTTAAAAGCTACCCAAATGATGACTTCCATATTAGTTCTAATGATGCAAACACTACCTACAATCAAGTGATTTCCTTGAGAGGCATAATTATTAAATGTTAAGTATCATTATATAAAATGTGTTTAATATTTGTATAATATAATGTTGTATAATTATTAAATATATACGATAAAATTCATTACAATATAACAAATATATTACATTAAATAATAAATATAAAGTATAAGTTAAAAAATTATTTATAATAAGAAATTAAAATTTAAGTTAATTCAACTAATAAGTGATGATATTATAATTATAATTATTATTTAAGTGTGAATATCCTATTCTTATGGCATACTTTCTTTATATTTACTTTATATTCTTGATTTAGGGATCCTAAATACTTTAATATCTACTTTTTCTCATTATTTATTGAAGATTGTAATAACACCTCAAATAGTATTGAAGATTGTAATAACACCTCAAATAGTTGAGCCAATGGAATTCTAAAAAAGTAAGTTTTAAGATTTTTTTTGGTTAAAAAATGTATTTCTAAATTCAAAAAGATAAATATAAACTCTAGTGATGTAAAAATATATTAGACATTTCGTTTATAGATAGAAATATTAATGAATGATTAATCAATATTTATTATAATAGCATCTCCTAAAGGAAATTAGTAATATAATTAATAAGTTTATGATAATTAAATGAATTATATCAAGTAACAAAAATAAATTTATATTAGTAATTGTGGGGTGTAAATCATAAGGCATGCCTCATAGAATTAAATTTTCCCATTTAAGCTAAGCCCCTAAGAACTTTATACCTTGGGTAAATGAAGAAGAAGAGTGGGTTACCCTCTAGTCCTTTCTATTTGTTATTATTCAATTTCATATTCATGAATTAGACCTCATGTACCCTTTTAGTTTTTTTTCAGGATTTCCTTATAAAGATTTTAAATCCTAGATAGAAACTTTTGGCCACCCTCTTGTGATGCATAAAAAAAATAGTATATATAAATTACTCACCACATTATTTTGAGTGGAAGAGGTAGAGATCACTCTGAGAAAGTCTTAAGCCTCTAAGGTAAGGGTTATAGGTGGCACATAAACTTTCATTCCCTAGCTACTAATGCCATTGGTAGATATTATTATACTGAGCCTACAAGAGGTGTACATCCGTTATTGAATAATTTAGGATTGTTATTGTGTATTATTTCTTGTGTTTTGTACATACAAGGTATTTATTTGTAGACCTTTAATACATAGTTGATTCAAGTTCAATTTGTGATAATATTTTTTATTGTTTGAAAATAAAATCACAACTAGTATGCTTTAAAAATAAATTTGAATTCAAGTTTAGGATAATCATCACTTAAAATATTAGTGCTAAAATTCAACTTATCTTAGTCATAACCTCATCTCAAAACCATAGTCCTTTCCTTCCAAGAACCTATTTGATTTTCCAAAATCATAATTCCTAATTAATATCCCACATCGTTTTGTCCATGTAATATAAGTCATATGAATTTTGTCCTACATCCCTTGTATCAAACAAATATTTTTTTCTATTTCACATTATCCATATTAAGTACACCCTTATCCTTTTATCTATTATCCATATTTTAATGTATTCTCATTGTTCAATCATAAACATCACATATTTGAGTTCAAGGTACACACACCCTTATTACTCATCGTCCATTATTCAATTGTTTCAAAACCTTATCCATCCTTGAGTCAATTCCAAATATATTAAAGACCTTTCGGGTATTATTGGTCATTAAACCATCACTATACTTCATACACATCATATTTATAGTCTATGTCTGATCATCATCAAAATAAATCCTCAAAAACATTTAAAAGCATGTCCTTTGGCTCTAATTTTATCCAACCATAACCTAATCCATCCATTTGGATCCCTTAATTCTATACTAGGAACCCTAATCTAATATTTGGAACTCTACAACCATCCATGAATTCCAAAATATATATCAAATCAAATCATATTTAAGATCCAAGAGAGTAACACAGACTTTAATTCAAATTACTCAATCAAATCCACATAATCCACCTACTGACATGTTCCCATTTGGGATCATTTGAAACATAAAATATGTTTCTAAGTAATCCACTAGAAAAATTAAGTATATCCCTCATTTTATAAATTGAGTTCCTTTGTTGACACGATCATCATAAATATATTTTTTTCCAAGTCCTCCATATCCATAGTTTTCCACATCATACTAAAAAATAGTACCAATAGATCCTAGCACAAGATGAATCACCATATATGAAATGATTAAGGAGAATTATTTCAATAATCAACACCTAATAGAAAGGTTTCCTTTACTATGAGAACCTTCTCAATCTAAACATGATGATAACGAAACTAGTGATGATAATCCCAACCAACCTAAATAAACCATTGATCCTAATACCATTCTCAATTCTAAAAAAGGATGTGATCTCATGGAGAGATTAATTGAAATAAACAAAGATGAAATTATTTGAAAAGATAGAATCAATTATAACCTCTCCCACCTTGATCACATAGTACATATTGATCCATTGGAATATGATCACGCCTATGAAAAGGTTTCAACCAAAACCCATCTTGATTAAAATATGACCAAACCAATCCCTATTTAGACTAAAATATTCCTTCTAGAATAAAATATACTTTTCCATTAGGGATAAACCCTTATATTAAGAGTCTATTCCACCTAAGGTAACTACATCCCCTCAAATTGGGATTCAAAATACATTATTTTATACTTAATTCATATGCAAAAAGAGAGCCAAATTAGAGCTAAACTAGAAACTTCCCATATAGACTCCATCTCTATTATCATTACTCTAGTCAAAATATCTTCCATGTCCCTAATTCCACTAAATGACTATTCCAAATGTTAGACATCCACCTTAGATCAACCTCAACTCCATTGGTAACATCATTCCACAATAAATTTTGATTCCTCATAAGACTTACAACATGCAAAATCTTCAATATAACTCTCCACCTCTTCTACCACATAATTCGTCTTTTGATCAAGAGTGGAAAGCCATGAAATATTCCCTTAAAATAATATAAGTAGGAACTCACTATAATAAATCATATGCCTTTGAGGAGTTATGCCCATATCTCTTTGATTGATCTATATCCCAATTCCCACACCTTTCCTCTTTTAAAATTTCCATGTGTGATAAATATAAGAGGAAGGGAGATCCTAGAGAGCACATATAAAAGAATTATTCATTCCTATATAAGAAGTGGCACAAAACTTATATATAATACACTTATTCCATTGTATCTTAGGTGGATAAGCACTCAAATAACTCTTGTGGCAACCTAAGAGTTCCATCAAGTTCTTTGGAGATCTATTAGAAAAATTAATCAAATAATTTTCCTATAACATGGAGCATGAGATAAACATGATGGACCTATGTGATATGAAAAATAATTAAGGAGTTTTTTCATCATTCCTTCAATGTTGAAGAGCTTTAGCTAGTAGGTTTTAATGGACAATACTAGAAAAGTAACTAGCATACACATATTTCTCAAAAATATCAATCTAAAATAGTAATTTCATCTACAAGTACAATGTCTCACTTATTTCTATGAACTCATTGAATGAGGAATCTAAAGTAAATAGTCCCTCCTTGTCAAAGGGGTTATAAAACTGTAATGATGAAAACCAAAATGATAAATCAAAATTCTCTAATGAAAAAAAAATAAAAATTAGCAAGAATAAGAATGTGTTAGGAGATAAGGTTGAACTTATTGAAAGCATATCCAAAACATCCAACAACCCTCATCCATCATCATTCTATTTTAACCCCAAAAATCAAGTGAAAAAGGAGATAATTTACACCCCTAGGGGAACCTATTGAGGTAGTATATTTTAAGTAGTCAAGACTAATATGGTTTCCTTTCCACTTACAAAAATATTTGATGATATTCAATCAAATCCCCCCTAATACAAGTGGGATGAATATTGTGATTATCATCAAATCAAAGGTCACACCATAAGAAAATTTATGAAATTGAAATACTATATCCAATACCTTATAAATAGATGTAAAATTAAAATTGAATTAACATTGAGAAATTCACTTAATCAAGACTTGGGTATATATCAAAACCCATTCAATAGGTATAATCTATAATGCACAAAAATAAATGACTTACATACAAACACCACCCATCACCATGGAAGTCCTTACACTTATGACTTATTTTTGGATACACTGAGCAATTTATTAAATGAGTTCATACCATTAAAATAAAAGAAATTGAATATGTTCTTGTTAGTGTGAATTGGGTTATTTCCTCACTAGTTCTTAGTGAGGACCTATCAAAATCATTATAAGTTTACTTAGGAGTTAAGTTTTCTAGGTGCCACTTTTAGAAACTAGTTATAATAGGGCCATGTATCATTAATTAGCTTATAGTTATCTAGGCATTTAATATTTCTCTTATACTTTTAAAATTATGCATTAGGAATTTAATGTTTGCATCCAAGGTTTTTATCCTACCTCCTCTCACCTTGCCTATATAAATAAGGTTCTTGTACATTTGTAAATTATTCTAGATCAATTCATCATAGATCATCATTTGATCAAATTGTCTTCTTGCTCATGTTGCAATATTTTATTGTTCATGTGGATGGTATATTTCTTGGTTGATCCATTGAAGACTTCAACTTCAAGTGGGTTATTGTTGATTCATATTTCCAAAATGGTATTAGAGCATAGGCCATGCCAAGTCCATCTCAAATTTGAAAGTTGAGCTGAGGATATTTTCATTGTAGGTTGCAAAGTTTTCATTTCAGACTAGTTTCCATCATTTGGGAGGTAGCTAATTTCTAGAGTAGATTGGTTCAAACCCTTCCATTGTGCACAGAAGGCCCAAAACCCCCCATTTCATATAAAATACTTCATATTTTGAAGTAAATTTATTTTTGGTTATTTTTCAAAAATTTCAAGCGACTATCTTAAATTTAATGGCCAAATGACTGTCATCGAAGCCCCCTCATGTCTTAATTAGGTAGATTTCTTAAACTAGTCATAAATTTTGACTCGAGTATTAGATTTTCAAAGTGAGATATCATTAGAAATTGGGTTTTGAGAACTTTCTAGTTGTGTAAGTATTATTATCATATTTTACTATTATAATATTTTATTGCAGCTTGAAGTGAAGATTCCCTTATGGATTCTGGAGCTCGTATCTTTTCACCAGTTTGTTATATTTTGGAGATTCCAGTGGCATTGCAAAGGTGATTTAGATCTCTATTGTTCTGTCCATCTACTTTTTTTAGATTCAGCCCCAAGTACATTCTATTGAGTTCTTGCAATTTGAGGCATTTTCTTGATAACTTGGACATAATGCTATTTGGAGAAGGTTTATTTGTAATGGAAGGATTCATTTTTACTTGTGCATCATATTTGGGAGTTTCTAATTGTTGTTTAAGGTTAATTTCTTTGTATTTTTGGAGATTTATCAAAGTTAATTATGGGGTTTCCATTTCATCCCTCATTGATTATGTTGAAAAAGAGAAACTATAACTAATGAAGAGATGGCATCCTAAAACATCTCTGATGGCTTCATTTGTTGCCACATTTGTATGATCTTGTTCCCCCTCCTGGTACTAATAGTAAGAAATTTTGTTGGAATTGCAAAAGGGATAATTTCTTAGGAGTTCTTTCAATTCATATTGATGTTGCCACTTTGAATGCTATTGATAATTTTGAGTATCCTCATACTCTTTGGACTAAAATTTGGAAGATACATAGAGATTGTGATACTTAACCATTTCTAGATGATCTTGTTTCATTTTTCCTTGTGCCTCTTCATTTTTAGATAGGATACCCTATGATGGTGATACCATTCAACAATTTGATTATTTGGAGTACTTTGAATCTTTAGATGAGGAGAATGAGGTTTCTTCAGATACTCATTCTTCTCCATCAGAGACAGTTGATGTACCTTCACCTCCATTGATTCATTGCATAGAGTCATTGATTAAGGCTGTCATCATTCCTATTCAGCAAGACCATTCATTTTATGTTGACGATTCATTAAGAAATTCAAGTGAATCATTACAACAAGTATCTCATTGTCTTCCTAATTGGGATTCCTATTTATCTAACATTGAATCCTTGTTTGTGGAGTCTCACATTTTAGATTTGGAGGACACTTTTGAGGGGTTATCTATCCTCTTTTATTATATTCATTGCATAACTATTGTCAACCCATCTTTTCATTTAGATCTTGTTCAACATTAGTTTTTGCATAGTCTTGGTTTGTCACCTTCTTCTTTGATTGGGCATGTACTTGATTTGATTGTGGAATCTTTATCCTCCTTCGACAAGGAGACACATGAGAAGCTTTCAAAGACATTATCATACATATTCATGCTTCTTTCTTTCAATTCCTATCTAGAATGGGAAGCATCCATGCATTTGTTCTTGGTTTTGTTTCTTTTGAAAGGGAGACAAGTTGTTTGTCAAATTGGATCATGTTTTTTCTTCAAACACTTACCATTTTTTTAGGTGATTATCCACTATGGGGGCCTAAATAGTTTGTCTATTTACTTCTTATGGTTGTGCTATTGATTATATTGTATTTTTATGGTGGATTTATCTCTTTGGGGGTATTGATGTTGAGACCTCCATACATTACTTTTATCACTTGTACATGATTTACATTGCATCTCTTTTTTGGAGAGGAGTTTTGTCCCATGAGGTTTTCTCCTTTTCACCATTTGTGAGATATTGGTTTCATAATTAGTTTTACATGGGTACCTAATATGGCCTAGTATTTGGGACCCATATTGCATCTTCATATTGTATTTCTATATTGCATAATAACTACACTCATTAAGTTTCACTTATGGGTGAATTTTTAGTGTGAATGGGGTTATTTCCTAACTAGTTCTTAATGAGTACCTATTAACATCATTATAAGTTTACTTAGGAGTTAAGTTTCCTAGGTGTCATTTCTATAAACTAGTTACAATGGGGCAATGTCTCATTAATTAGCTTATAGTTATCTAGGTATTTAATATTTCACTTATGTATTTAGAATTATGCAATAGGCATTTAATGTTTGCATTGAAGGTGGTTATCCTACCTCCTCTCACCTTTCCTATATAAACAAGATTCTTGTACATTTTTAAATAATTCTAGATCAATTCATCATAGATCATCATTTGATCAAATTGTCTTCTTGCTCATGTTGCAATACTTTCTTGTTTATGTGGATGAGCGTGTTTTTCTTGGTCGATCCATTGAACATTGCAACCTCAAGTGTGTTATTGTTTATTTATATTTCCAATAGTTCTCACATGATGACAGGAAAATTCTTAGTCCAAGCTCCTACTCCATTTAATCTAAACACCCAAAAATGGTATGACCTAATAAACCACCTTGAAAAAACTAAAGTTTATATTTCCATCTCTGAGCTCCTTCAAACATTGCTTGGTCATAGGGATATATTAAATCATATTCTAGATGAATTTGAAGCCCCTAACAATATTCACCCTTCACATTCCTAGGCCAATGTTTCCCATCTTTCCATAAATCATCACCTTGCATTCACTCTAAAATATTTTCCTCCCCTAAAACCATCACATAATCATCCCCTCTATATTTATCTTTTCATTTCCAAACATAAAATAAAATGTGTGCTCATAGATAATGGATCAAGCCTAAACATTTGTACACTTCAACTAGTGGAATATTTGGTTTATACAATAAAAAGATATATCATATACATAGAATCAAAGTCTTAAGTTTCCATAGAATAGTGTGGAAGTTACTATTCTTCGTGATGTCCACCACTTAAAATATTTTAAGATGTTGGAAGGAAAGTTTGACAAACATCATCTATCTTCTAACATTATTCCCAAGTCCCCTTCCACAAAATTTACATCATATATATGTAGTTTCATAAATTGTCACCTTGGAAAATTTCACAGTATTTTTAGATCCCCCTATGCAATATTTTTAGATTCTTCTAAACTTACTTTAACTTTGGTGCATCTTGAAATGATAGATACTACATATGGGTGATCTCACAATACTGGTTTACAATGTTTGGCCAAACTAGACATTGAATTGAATTTTTTTAACTAAATCTTCACTTTCGAGCACCTATAGTTGCTAAACCATGAAAAAATTGAAGATGATGCAAACTAGTGATTTGTGACATTTTGTCTGTAGATTCTAAATATATTTTTATTTTATTTTTTGAATTAGATGGAATTTATTTTTTCATCTCTTTTGAAAACTAGTTTTTAGCAATAAACACCATTTTTAAAGAGTGATGCTCACTATAAATAACATAACTTTTTTTCTACAAAGGATAAAATTCTATTTTTTTCAAATTTAGCTTTGTAACTACAATATCTAGCACATTCATTTTGTTTCATAGTGTTTTATTGCATTTTTTTTCTTAATCAAGTTTTGAAGTCAAACCAATTACAATTAAGACAAGGGCAACCCATAAACAACATAACTTTTTTTGTATGTATTGAAATTCTTTTTTTTTTACTAGATAATGGACATCAATACCCACCTAGAACACAATTTTTAGAATTTTTTTTAATAATCTACTATTTTTCCATATGTGCAAAACATAGAGCTTGATTTTCAATGAAAAACCTACATTCACAAGAAATAAAAAATAAATACAACAATCAAATTAAATATATTTAAAATTATATTTTTTGAGAAGTTTATAATAATGAATACATGATTATAAAGAATAAATTTTAAATGAATTCATTTGATCACCCAAAAGCTAAATCAAAAGTGGTTTTTTATCAGCATTTTGATAGGTGTAAAGGAGACTGCATTATATGTATGGTTTAAAACTAGAGGGGTTCTATGCAAGGGGGTTTGATCTAAGGTGGTTTGATCAAAACCTCTTAAATTAGAATCCTTTAAATGGAATGTTTCAATGCTTGAATCATTATATTTTCTAAAAATATGTGATTTCAGCAAAAAATAGGATGTCCCAAAAAGTGTAAACCACTATTGTGGGATCACCCATGTAGGAGTATCTCACTAGATATGCATCGAGTTGATACTTTGTTTACTTATCATAATCAATAATAATAGTTTCTGCCCCTTTCCATGTAATATTTGTATGATCCTAACATTCTCACTATTATATATTTCATATTTCATGGAAAATCATTATATTTATTGCAAGGAGCTCATTCTCGTCACCTATCTCAGCTCATCCTTGTCCTACACTTAGTGGGGGCATGGGTTGGTTAGCCTTGTCCTCATTTTGGTATGTGTTGATTGTCCCTTTGGCTAGTTGATTGCATTTTGTTTATATCAACCAAGATTGGGATGTCGACAACCTACTATAGGTTGAATTGCATGTACCTTACTAGTATTTCTCTTTGTTTTCTTTTTCATGCTCTTTTATGTAATTGCATGTGTGTAATGTGATCCCTCGTGATGTTTCATTTGATGTATCTCTCTTTTTATGCATTCCCTCTATATGTTTCTAAATTCATCTCTATGTTGTAAACATTTTATCTTTTTCTCTTATCTTGTGTTTTCCTTTTGGGGATGATGTAAGGCATCAGGACATTTAGGTCTCTTCCATGTTGACCCAAAGGATCTTTCTTTTTTTTTCTCTATGTGTCATTCTTCCAATTCTATGAGTATTTGGAGAATGATGACAATTTCGAGCTCTATGAAAACATTGTAGCAAAGACATGCTAACCTTGAATCCATAGATCCCTTTCATATTTTTGGAGGCAACCCCTCCCTCCTTTTTCATGACGTAGCTCTATTTCAAAAACATATGACTTGGCATAAGGATTTTTGAGGAAAGCTCTCATGTCTAGGGAGAAAATATTGGCTACTCTAAAGCACTTTCTCATAGTAGTGGTGTTAGAAAATACTTTAAAGTGGGGGCATACATCGATGACATCTTTTGAAATTTTGCATAATTCATGAAATAATTTTCTATTTTCTTGTGACTTGTCCTTTTCTTGGTGGTGTCATTGGGTTTGATGTCCTCCAAGAGTGTGATATTTCTAAGTGTACGATTTCCCTTAGTGGCAATCTAATACTCTTGACTTGTCCTCTCTTGGAGACATTAGGCTTGATGTTCCCTAAGAAGAAGACCTGACATGAACAAAGTAAAATCACCTTTAACAAAAATATACATATATAACATTCAAAAGCATAGCATTGTGATGCCTTATCGAAGTTGTTAGGAGGATAACTTTAGTATGGTATGGGAGGCTAATATGATTCTCTCATTTTCCACCTAATTGGGATAACTCACCTAGTGGACAGCCTGATGTTCCACTACCCTAAAATGAGCATGCATGTTATAGGAAAACAACCTAGACCTGGTCCATGTCATGTTAGAAAAACTATCAAAGCTTGATCCTTGTTACAAAAATATAGCTATGTTCCACATTGTGTTGGAACGATCAAAACTTGATCCTTTTTTTTCCTTTGTTTTTCTTGGTCTTTGATAGGTTATGATTATGTATCTTTATCATTGATACATACTTAAGTGTCTTAAATTTCTACTTTAGTGTGAGATTTTCATGGGAGAAAAATCTCAATAAAGTGGGGGAAAATATATAGTGTCAAAAAAAGTAACCCTTTTCACACTTAGATTGGGAATAAGTAATTAATGATAAAATGGACCTAATTGTGCCTTATTTAGGCTGTTGTAAAGTTTTTTCTTACACTTTCACACTAATATAGGGATTAATTAATTAATTGAGGTTAATTAGAGATTAAATGGCCCCTTTAATTCAAATCCAAGCTTCATTTATTACATTTTTTGAAGGATATATCCTGACACTCATTTATAATATTGTATAAAATTTAATTTTATAAGGTTTGAGTCCTAGGATAGTGACCTAGAACCCATTCACCACTTGGTGAATGGGTCCTCACTATGTCCTAGGACCCCCTTTTTGCATAATATTTCACCTCCCCAAGAACTTGGTCCTAGTTAATTGTGCTAGGACTCATTTGAACCCAAAGTGGCAAATGGGTCCTCCTTAACTAAGGACGCACCTTTTAGGGTGTGTTTGGGTAGAATTTTAACAATTTCAATCCTTGGATCTAATGTTGGCTTGTGATATTTGGATATTTGGATTAAATCTTTAGTTTAATATGAATATAAGGTTAATTCACAGAGTTTCATATAAGCAATCCTAGAACTTCTATGTGAATTCATGAGATAAAAAGAAAGAGTATTATAGAGAATTTTAAGAGCATTACAATGCATTCAAAGGTAGATCATCAAGGTTTTATTGGAGAAATCAAAGATTATATCATGTCAAAGTCTTGCATGTAGTTGAGCTAAGGTGTTGATGTAGAATTGAAGATCAATCAAGCATATTCAAAGCATTATTTTTATGTCAAGTTCATGATCAAGATCTACACACATTGAGTCCATTTCATGCTAAGTTTGATATTTTCATTCCAAGGTTCAATTGAGGATTAGTGATTTGTTACACAATTTTGTTCATTCATCTTTCCTTTATGCATTATTTCATTACAAGGTTTAATTACCTAAATGAGGTTTGACCAAGGAAAACCCCATTCCCTAACAATTTTTTTTTTTTCTTCTCTCTTGATGTGTGATTGTAAGTTTTAGGTTGAAGATCAAGCGGAGAATAAAAGTTGCAAAGTTGTGAAGATTGAAAAATTGCAAAAATTGTCATTTTACTTGTAAGATCATGGAAACTAAGCTACAAAATTAATTTCTGACTTTTGGGAGCTGATCACCTGGGATTTGAGAGTACAAACATAATTGAATAGGAACTTGAAAGTGATTTTCTAGAACCCTAACATGGACTCATTCACCACTAGGCAAATGAGTCCTTAGTGAGCCCCGAAAAAAAACACTTTTTTAGAAAGGTAGACATTATTTTAACATCTTAAAACCTTCCTTATTTATGTTATAAAAATTAGGTTTTATTTTTTATTGTTATTTTGGAATTTTTCCCTTCATAATTGAATGAAACATACATCTTAAGAAAAATTAGGTTCCTCCATTTGGCTGATCCTATTTGGGGGAACCTAGTTTTCTATGTTTCAAATGTTCAACCTCATAAGGGACAAATCATAATGTATCTTGGCATTAATTTCTCACAACATGACATAATCAAATACACACCAGATAGTCCTCTTTACATTGTCGAAAGAATTAATGACAAGCCTACTAATTGGATATTAATTGATCTCATGTGTGTAGAGAATGTGATCACTGAGGAATTCTTATTTTTCTATGAACTTTATCAATATTCTTATGAAAAAAAATAATGGATAAAAACACAATGGTTTTTCTTGCCCAATGATAAGTTCAATCACTCTTCCTTTAAAAGTTGGACTAAAATAATTGAATGTCTCATTATCCATCATCCTGTAATTAGACTAATTTTGCATGAAGCTTGGTTATCCATGGCTATGCTCCATGGATGTCATCCCATTGGTAGTGCATAAATGCTTAAGATTTCCTTTTAGAAATGACATATTTACTATGCATCATAGTAGCTTTATTCTTGTGTCTTCCTCTAGGAATTTTTCATTAGATTTATTTTGGCCTTAACCCATTGAACCTATTAAGCCTTGTGAGGAATTCTTTTTCAAATATTATAAAAGGTTCAAAGGAAAGGATAATAGCATAATTATCCCTTAGCAACATGCCTCAACCCATGATTGAGCCTCCTATCATTAATGAAACCATGATTGAACCAAAAGACCTTCCAAGTAACCAAGAACAACCCATGACAAATCCTCTACCTCTTTCCTGTAAAAGACCAAGAGATAACCATATAAGTATCATTATGCCTCATAAGATTAAAAATATTTATAAAGCCAAAGAGAAAATGGTTGATAAAATTTCCATGGTTTCTTCCATTCCTCTCTTGAGGGAAGAAAAGATACCTATGGTTGATAAACCCACTCCTACACAATCACAACTTGAAAATCGTGCAAAAAGAAATAAAAATGCTAAAGAGTGTAGGAAAAGATTTTGTGATATTGCTTGTCTATTAGAAGAAAATAAAAAACCAAAAAATCAAAATAAAATACCAATTGAGATAAAGCATGATGATTCTCCACCATCGCCACAAAAAAATTAAAAAACCTCCATGGAAATTGTCATTAGGCCTCCTATTATGATTAACTTGGATGATGATGATGAGGAAGTTCATAATGAATTGAATTTATTATTTTCCTCTTCAATGAGCTTAGATGATAACTACTATGATGATCCTCATAAAAAGAGTGCCTCACCATGTGTTGAACCTGGTGATTCTCCTAGTACAACACTTGTCATTGTCCCTTTAGCTAGTTGTCTGCCTTTTGTATATGATGAACAAGATTGGGATGTCGATGACCTGCTATAGGTTGACTCACATGTGACATACTAGTATTTTCTTTACTTTCTTTTCTTTTTCTTTGTGGTTACATGTGCGTAATGTGATCCCCTGTATTATGTTACTTGACATGTCTTTATATGTTTGCGAGCCTTGTCACTCCATTAGTGAAAGGATACAAATGAAGTGAATCTATTATGATATTCTTCTTTTTGTACCTTCATTCTTCTATATGTCATACACCTTTATCTTTTCTCTTGTCTTGTGTTTTCCTTTTGGAGATGACACAAGGATTTGAGACATTTAGGTATCTTCCATGTTGACCCAAAATATTTTCTTTGTTTTTGTTCTATATGTGTCATTCTTCCTTTATGCTCATTTTTCCATGATTCATTTATGGAATGATGACGAGTCTGAGCTCAATTATATCACTATAGCAAAGACATGCATTGAACCCAAATCCATTGATCCCTTATGTGTTATCTTACAACTGCATATGGGGGGAAACCCCCTTTCATGATGTAGATCTACTTGGAACCATATGTTTTACATAGGGATTTCTGAATAAAGCTCTCATTTATTGGTAGTTATCATTTTTCTACTTTAAAGTAATTGTTGCTAGCATGGTGTTTGGAAATTTCTTTAAAATAGTGGCATATATGTTCCCACTCATTGTTTGCTTCAAAGTTGTCTTCTTACTTCACATGATGTGTCTTCTTGGTGGTGACATTGGGTTTGATGTCCTTCAAGAGAGTGGCCTTTCTTGGCATATAACATTCCTCTTAGTGGAAATGCTACAACTTACATTCCCTAAGTTGTGAACATTTTATCCTTGACTAGTCCTCTCTTGGTGACATTAAGCACGATGTTCCCTAATGTGAGACCTTTCACGAACTAAGAAAAACCCCTTTTACTATCTTGATCCTATTGTACTAAAATATTTTTCATGGCCACCAAGCATAACACAACTTTCTTGCCAGTGGAGCCCCTTTTTTTCATGAGTGTCTAGCATAACATAGCTTGCTAGCCTTGTCAAACCTTTTTTACATGGTTCCTTATCAAATCTATTAGGAGGTATAACTTTTAGTATGGTTGATGTATGGGATTTTATAGACCTGGCATGACTTTCCCATCAACCACCTTTTTGGGGCTCACCTAGTGGACACCAGATTTCACTAGCCCTCATGAGTATAGTTTGTTTGCATAGTGGACAACAAGTTTTCACTTGTGAACATAGTTTATGGACAACAACACAACCATGGATCATCCACCTTTTCTTTTCTTTCTTTTCACATTAATTTTGATATTACATGATTGTCCATCTTATGTTGCTACCACAAGCATGTGTCCCTTTGTGTTTATGTTGGTTTTCCATGGGATATTGATCTTGGGGGCTTGATCATCCTCCTTGATCTTTGTCATCCTTTACTGTCAACATTTGTACACTTGGACCTCTCTTGAATTATTTGTATACTTTAGTGTGAGTTTGAGTGTAGGGTTCATCCTCTCACTAACGTGGAGGCTAAATATACCATTAGAAAATGTACACCTTTATATTTTCACATTATATTTATACCGTCCTAATCATTTGGACTTAATTAAGCCTCTAATTAACCTAGTTTTTCATTTAAAACCCTAATTAATTCCATTTTCCAAAATGGGAACCTATATTAGACAATTGCAAACATCAAATTACACATCTTGGAAAATTTGAGTCCTAGGTTTAGGAACAAGGACTCATTCACCCAAAGGAAAATGGGCCCTCCTTAAGTTTAGGACCCCATCTTTTAATACAATTTTTGTGGTATTTTAATGATTCAAATTCAAATTGTAATTTTCAGCTTTTGATGTTTAATTGTTAAGAAATTAGAAAATTACTTATAAATACATGGTATTTTTATCATTAAAAATGTTAGAATTTTTATGAGAGAATTCCTATAGAAGTATTATTATCAAGAGTGTTCAAGAGTAGATTTATCGGTCTTCTACATCAATAATTAAGATCAAGATCTTCATGTCAAATTTATTTACATTCATGCATGTTTTTTGAGATAACATTGTGATGTAGGTTTCAAGTTTTCAATCATCAAATCAAGTGTCAAATCAAGCATCGAATCAAGCAATTTCATGCAAGATCTAATCTTTGGAGTGATGTGTTGGAATTTAGTCCTCCAAGGGAAACCATTAAATGGTTTGGTGCGTTACAACAAGCTAGTGTTCATTGTAATACCCCTCATGTTGTTGTTACTCTTTGATACTCTTTGATACTCTTATGTGTCGGTTTGATACTTGGTTTGTGATGGTGATTAGTTCACCAACTTGGTTGTGTGTGGATTCATAGTTTGGTTGGTTTGCTGCACTTGACATTCTTATGATGTTTGATGATACATTATGTGGCGGTTATATTATTTGCTTATGATATGGTTTTCCTTAATAATATATGTGGTGATGTTGTGTTTCTATGTTGCTATGGTTTCTGATGTGTTTGTTAGTGAGTCTTGGTGAAAGAATGGAGTGGCATCACTCACTTGCGAGCACCCTACTACCCCATGATTTTCTTTCACAATGTGTCTGCAATGGAAATTTACATGTTACTTGATGTTTGATTGTATGTAGGTATTGCATGAATAAAGTCTTGATTCCACCTGCTTCGGCAGGACAGGGCAAGCATTAAATTAACCAAACAGGCACAATGTTGAAAAAGGGAGTTGATAAGGAAGTGTCCCCATCCCAAGTCCATCACCTCATTGTGAGTCTTGTTGTGTGATGGTTTTGGATTTTTCCTTGTCTTTGTAATGGTTGTTGTTGTTTATTTATTTTAATTATGGTTAGTTGTATTAATTTATTTTTACTTTATATGGAATAAATTAATGATATTTTGTGGATATGATTAATTGTGAGTAATTGTAAATTTGAATTTAAATATTGTAAATTAAAAGTTATTTAATTAATTAAAAGGTGTAAGTAATTAATTTAAATAAATAATGTTGGTGATAATTATAAATTATCTTTTTCAAGATATTAAAATTAGAAAATCAGAAGAGAATATCTTGTGAGGATAATATCATGTGAAAATAATGAATTTTTAATTAAATTTGTGAGATAAGTGTGAGCTTTTAAAACAAGAAAAAGAACCAATGGATTTGGGAAAAAAAAAGAGCTTTATTTTTATTTTTATTTATTGTGAGAAAGGAAGTTTTCTACAATAGAGAGGTTTTTGGTTTTGGTTTGAAAAAGAATTAGCTGTGAAAAATTGTTCGTAAAAAGAATATATTATTAAAGTTTGAAAGAAAGAAGGATTAGAAAAAGGTTTCAGAAGTTTAAAGAGGCTGTTGTCATTGATTCAACATCAAACAAAGGACTCAGTTCTTTTAGATTTATTATTCCATTTGATTTATTGTTTTGTAAACACGAATCTTGGCTGATATTTGAAAATCAATTTCTTTTTTTGAAAGAGGGTTCTGTGATTGAAAAGATTTGTTTGTGCTAAGCCTTTGAATCTTTGTAGAAAATTATTAAGAAACCTTATGAATTTCTTCAATTAATCTAGTTGTTAAATTCTTGTTTTGAAAAGAAAATCAATTTATTGTGAAAACTAATTGCATGCCCTATTTATTTTGTGTTCTGGTGGAATTGATCTATTTTGCATAAAGGGAAAAATGGGTTTTACAGGACCAAAACCACCAAGTTTACAACAAAAGAGAAAGGACTAAAAATTCCAACAGAAAAACAGGTGCACAAAAGGAAAAACCAAAAAGCAGCAGCCACCCAGCAAAAGACCAGGAGGGTCAGACAAAAAACTAGCTGAAAAGCCAACAAAAAGACCAAGACAACTAACCCAGAGTCTTCAAAATAGACTCGGTCTCAGCCTCCGGGTTCTTGTATGTCCTGAACACCCTTCTTGAAGGTTTGAATCATCTGTGATGTAGGAGGAGCCTTCCTCTTCAAATTAGCCTTGGTTCAATTTGAAATACCAACATCCTCATCTTGGTTTTTATCATTAACCTCTTCTAGATCAACCACCAAAGACCCCTGTTGAGCTTTGTCCAATTTTTTAGTCATGGAATTAATGATGATGGCATTGTGTCTTGCCATCCTATTGTTCTACTTGGCTATAATTTTAATAGTATTTTTCATTTTATCCAACTCAATTTCAACCCTTCTATCTATGCCTGCTTGGTTCTAGGTTTCTTTACTGGCACCATGATCTTTTCGCTCAGCCTCTTTCTCACCAAGTGTAGTAACCTTGGCTCCCATTTCTTCCAGTATACTTTGAAGGGCCCAATTTTTTATTTTTAGCTCATTGATTTCATGAAAGATCCATTTCAAAATTCTAAAATGGTCAGCAACATTACTCCTAGCTAAACCCAAGACATCCACAATGGGTTCCCTTTCAAGGTTGAAGCAAGTTTTAGTAGGGTCAGGGGTTATAGGGGAACCAATTCTAGCATCTCTGTCCAACGAAGGGGCAACAAAGGATGAAGTATTGTTAGCACTAGAATCCTCAAAATCAAGAGAGTCTTCAGAGTATGACACAAGGTTTTTAACTGGTAGACTCTTATCAACACTTCTAGTTTTAAGGGTAGAACTTCCCAGCTTAGGCGCAGTGCAAGCTTTCACAGAATGGGGGTTAAGGCTTTTCTTACCAATTTGGACAAAGGACAGGCTAAGGACCATCCTAACTGGGCTCATATTGGGAAAATTACTTGAGCAGCTGGGTTCAGTATCATCCTCCTTAGAATTAGGAGGGGCATCCAAATTAGCAGGGGCATGCATATTTTGGTAATGTTCAACAATTAACCTAATCAAACTAGTATGCAAAATAGGATATATTTTTGGGTTTTTCTTGTGATCATCCAAACTTTTTCTCAAAGAATAGAGAAGATAGTAGGGAATAGAAACCCTGACCTTGTAGCGAAAATGGTTGAGCAGGGCAAAGTGATAGCCATAGACCCTGGTGAAGCGACCATCCAAAGTAATGTACTCCATGATAACACGAAGAACTTTTCTCCAGAGAGCTTTTATGGTATCGACTTCGAAGTAGCTGTTAGAAATTTTCACGGTTTGATCTGTTATTCATATTGTGTGACATTTTATTTTTTGTGGGCGAATATATATATATATCTATCTATGTATATAGTATATAAAATATAATATATATATATATGTATATAAATATATATATATATATATGCATAGGCTATACATGTGAAAACCTATCTATTGTTTTAAAAAGAACAAAACTATATATATATATATATGTGTGTGTGTGTGTGTGTGTGTGTGTGTGTGTGTGTGTGATGCGGTTTTGACACGGGCATTGAATAATGCTATATATATATATATATATATGCTTATATATAATATATATATATATATATATACTATATATACTCAATATTTTTCAAATTTACACATTGTTTTGTTTGGAAGCTTGAAATTTAATATTTTTTTTTTCAAAAATTTAATTTATATTTATATGAAGGTGGATGGTCCGGCCAAAGCCGTTACCACCCACACGACCTATTGAGGCTGTCACGGTAGCACCAGCGGCTACCCGTTAGCCAAGGCCTCTTGAACAGATGTGGGGCTGACACCTCAATAAGTCATAATACCACCAGGGGCTTGTGCATAATTTTAATTCAATTTTTTTTGGATTCGATTCATTTTAAAATTGATTGTTAGATATGTTTTATGAATATATATATATATATATATTAATATTGATATTAACATTAATATTAATATATATGTATATAATAATATATATGTATATGTATTGTTGTATATTGTAGTGATTTATTTTAATTATTTTTATAAAATGATTTAAATATATGATTTATATATATATATATAGTGGTAGATATATATATGCTAGGGTTATGAATTTAATTGGATAATTTTAAAAGTTGCAATAATATGGTGTAATCATGCAAATTAGAAATAAACTTTGTGAGTTAAATTAAATAGAGTATTATCGAGTACTTGATTTATTTATTTGGTGAAATTATTGTTAATGGAAATGTATTATATGGCATTGTTTTTACGTAATTGTTTTACTCTCGAGATTATTCATTGAATCAATTATGGTTTTCTCTTTATTAAATTTGTGTCATACGGGAAAACCCTTGTGTTAGTCTATCCTTCGATAGGAGTTTGAGTTGTTGGTTAGGGACTTCCAGAGGTGGGGATATTGATGTTTATATTTGATCTTGTAATTTGACATTTGGTTTATGTTTTAAATATGGTTGTGATTTGAGTTTACACATGGATTGTACCATTTTATGGATGTGTTTCATATGATTTTGGCGAGATGGTTATGCCTCGCGGATGTTCCATTTGTTAGTTCAGTGTTCTTGTTGGTACAATCCATTGGTGTTAGATTTTATGGTTTGGGTGTCTAGGGAGAGTGGCTCTAAGTGGGGGTCGGTGCACAAAGGGGCTGTCAGGGTAACCCACATAGAGTTAGAATAATAAGTGATAACCTAAGTAATTTAATTAGGGGGTGGGTAGTTTAACATTAATAAGATAATTATGGATGCCTCGTCCACCTATTAGTGCTATCATAGACTAAAGGTGGGCCGAGAAGGCCATGGTTTGCATGATCGTTTCCTCATCCTCACGAGAGGTTAATGATTCGACATGAGTAACCCTATGGAGTGGCACCTTGAGATAGGTTGTCAGGAGAACCATAGATGGAGGTGGCACCTTGTGATAGGTTGCCTGGATAATCCATGTAAGACCATGCGATGACACTCTCCTCTAGTATTCTATTTGAGTTGTGTTATTGAAATCTTCTGGAAGTGGTCTATTGTCATGTCTTTTGGTGATTTATCATTGTTTAATTTTGTGAGTGGTCTTTTGATATTATGTTATCTTGTCTGGAGTTAGTCTTGTGTTACTATTTGGAGGTACTTGGTCATGGATCCTTCCTTATTTACTCCTAGCACGTGGTTGGTTAGGTGGAACGTGCTATGCACCCCATTTGGTTCCCTCGGATAGAGTTGTACCATTCAGTGCAAAGTTTTGTAGATGTTGTTGATCCAAGATTCATATGTTACCAGATGTATATTTGTACTACAGATGTATTTTATTTATGGATGTATCACTCCCACGTGTGTTGGGAAGACTTTGATGTAATTTTGTATATGTGTTCATTGTGATGTATTATTAGACTGATGTAATGTATTATCATACCATGTAATCATTCGTGAACTACCATTTTCAAATATTGTTAATGTTATGTTGTATCTATGGAAATGTGTATACATAATATCTTCATGATTAATTTATTTTTGATTTGCATGTATTATTTTATATGGATTATTCTTATTAATTTGGTTATCGTTAATGGATGTTTTTAAATGGTGATATGTGAATGAATGGATACATAATTGAATATTTAATGTTTAATCTATTATCTTTGTTATGGGTTAGTTTGGTAATGTCACCTCGTGTACCCCAAGGGATTTAGTTGTGCAATTTAGAACATTGTTATGTTGGAATACTTAAGTACATTCCTTATGTTCTTTAAAATAAATTTGTTGCGTTTTTACTTCTTCCTTTGGGGTTTGCACGACGGGGTGTTACATTCATTCATCATTCCTTCTATTTATGATTTCATTTCTTTATCAAGGTTTGATTACCAAACTAGAATTTGACCAAGGAAAATCCATATTCTTAAAAAAAAAATTCCCTCTCTTTGTCTGTGCAAATTTGCAGGTGAAGAAGGATTGAAGATTGATGAAAAGTGAAATTTTGAAAAGTTGTAAAAGTTGTCACCAAAGTTTTCAATCCATCGAATATTACTTGCAATATTTATTTTTGACTTTTTGATAGTGATATCCAAAGAAATCAGGAGTACAAATATAGGAGCAGAGGACGGTGAAATTAAATTTTGGACCTTTGTAGTAGGACTCATTCACCCTAGGGCTATTCTATCCTAGGAGGACACTCAACAACAACTTTTGGGGATTGGTACACATCAACTAACCCTTCTCAGATCTATCAAAATTTTGTTGTTTGCACGATTTTGTTATGTTTTTCATTCATGATTCAAGTTTCACATAACATAATTGAGTTCATTTATTATTTTTGCTTTTTTCTCCCATAAGCGCATTTTAGGCATATTTACCCTATCTTTTCATAAGGAAAAATAGCAAAATATCTCCAATAGGGTTGACTCACCTAATGGTTGAAATTCAATCCTACCTTTGGGGATCTCTTTTTCCTAATGAATTGATAGGAAGATAGATGCATACATTCTTAATTTACCCATTTTTCCATCACCTACATTTTCTTTCATTTCAAGTTTTAGGAGATTTTTGTTTAAAGGAAGAGAAATAGTAGAAAAATGATAAATATTTCCTTTGAATCAATTACCCTTAAAAAAATATTTGAATTTTGAAACATTTAAGGAATATAAGAGGGTTGAGATGATGATCCATATTTGAGAGTATTGGATAAAAAAAAATTGCTTTAGATTA
>VDFB02072274.1:81184947-81206845 GCA_007258455.2 Sequoia sempervirens | reverse complement strand
TAAGAATATATTTATGTGAGACCTATATTTTGGGTCTAGTGCTAGTGTGAAAAGCCTTATTGAATATTTCAAGGTTGTTCTTTATGTCAACATGTTTTGTGGTGATCTAATTCAAATTGTGTTTGGTCGACCTAGAAGACTATGAAGACATTGTGTATGGTCAACCTAGGAGATTATGAATGCATGGAATGGTATAAGTAAATTTATTTTTTGTTTGATGAAATAAGAAGAGTGGATTATGGTGTCTGCGAGCAGATATAAGGGTGCAAAGGAAGAAGTACTCTAATTTGCATAAGTGGTGTGAGGAAGATGAGAAGAAGATTCTTGACTAGATGTATTGCAGATAGATATTATGATCTTAACTGGAATTGAATTCATGCATATGTAGATGCAACTTCATTCAATTCACTTTTGGTAGTGAGCCTTTCTCTCTTGACATTGAGCCTTTCTCTTTTGGTAGTGAACCTTTCACTTTTGGAAGTGAGCCTTTTTATCTCTGGCCTTAATAGCTGGGTAGTGAGCCCACTGGCAGTGAGCCTTACCTATAGTGAGCAATCTGGCAGTGAGCCTTTGTAAAAATCACCTTAACCGGTGTCACCATAACTGGTGTCACTTTAACCGGTGTCACCATAATCGGTGTTCTATAAGTGAGAATTAGCATTCTCTGTGGTTTTTCCCTTCTTAGATTTCCACGTAAATTATGGTGTTCTTTTTTCATGGTGTTGTTTTCTACATTCATGTTCATATATGTTTGATTATTTTCTGATTGATATATGTCTGTTCCAGATTTATTAAAGAAATGAATTTTTTTTTATGATAACTGATTCACCCCCCTCTCAGTTATCTGAACTGTTCAAAATTACCTAGAGATTGTGTTAAATGCATCACATCAAAGTATCTTTGTCATGCATGCTTTGTTGGGCCATTTGATCACATATATCTCACATTTCTCACAATAACATGATAGTGATACACCTATTGCATCAGTTTCTATTGGTATACCCTTCTCTTCTCCAAATTTTTGTGTGCCCCATAACCCCATTATATGAAAGCATGTATATTTGGAACCTCTTGCACATCCTACTAAGCCTCCAATGCACACATCTAACTATGAGTTCAATCATATCTCAAATGTAGGAGATGAGAGAGAAAAGGCCGGAGCATATCTTGGAGAGTCATCAAATGCTAGAGATGAGGTGGATGTAATGGTAAGACTTAAAGTAATTTCATAGTGAATTTTATCTTTAATTAATATTTTATAAGAGATATTAGTACTAACGTATATTTATATGTCGGATTAATAGTTGATGATAGAGGATCAAATGGTGTAGGTCCAAGAGGGTAAACTTACGACCATTTCATTTGGACTGGAGAGTAACTATATGATATAATTTTTTGCACATACATGTTTACAACTTTTTATTATATATGCATATCATTTAAATAGCGATTTAGATGTTAATTTTTCAAATCTATTATGATTATACATGTACATAGATTGATAGTCTTATGAATTCTTGTCTTTTTATGCAACAACACATTGATTTTAAAACCATGATGACTACTTCTAACACATGGGTGAATCCTCAACCATTTAAATATGTTAGGTGTCTTGATAATCCTACAAGACTTGATCATATGCAAAACATCTTGCAAAAAAAGAGAAAGACTTGAGGCAATCGAGAATTCCATTTTAGATATATTATAGTTCAATAAAGTTATTTTGATGTTAATTTGACAATTCTAAATTATAGTATATAAGTTTCTATTTAGTCTAACTTGTCAACCATTGACATAATTAATCTAATTTGTGGTTTGAATTTTCATTGTGTAGGAAACTTCAAAGCCACCAAGTACTTCGAGGAAGCTTTATTTTAATGATCCAACACAAGATTAGGATTTTCTAGAGATTGATACATTTATGGATTGATACATAGCTATTCAACATATATATTGTTTATAGATCTTGAGATATCATATGCCACATTTTATAGAACTCATTTTTATTTGGCATATATGCCAAATTTGTATATGCACATACACAATTATTCTACAATTTGATATATAAAAATTCATATTCAATCTATTTTTTTCCTTTTGTGCATGTCTTTCTACTTTGAAACTTAAAATTAGAATGTATAATCAATTTAGAATGGTTAAGTTATGATCAATAGCATGTTATAGATTAATGAAATTGCACTTTCATAGAACTCATGAATTAGAATGGGTAATACATAAATGTTAGTGTTAAATTTGGTTGCCTTTGGAAACTTCACCAAATTTTATGACCATTTTTCTAATGTTATCAATCATAACATGGATGCTTATGTTCCTAGGTGTAGATGTGAAAGGATAAATATAATAATTTTTAATGTCGTACCATTATCAAAATGACTACAAATACATTTTTTTATACAAAAAGTTGACACTAAATTGTAAGCATTTATGCAAAGTTGGCTTGGTACCAAAGTGTGAGATGGGATAGTAAGCTAAATGTTTTCTTTTTCTTTTGCAATTAAAAGGTTTGAGATTGTGGTCACAAGAATGTCCCTGCAACTATAAACATGATTTGGCATGCCAAGATGGAATATTTATTTCTCTTAGTTAAATTCACTTGATGTCACTATAATCTAAAAATTTACACCTTGTAATAGGACGAGTCTCTCATATTCCTAGATTTGTATGTTGATGACTTATTGATCATAATGAGTTCTTCATCCTCAATTCTGATAGTGAAAATAGTTATACATGATAATTTTTTGATGACTAAATTGATTTTTTTGAGTTTATTTTTGTGTGGGATCAAGCTCTATCACTTTACATCCAATTCCTACCCTCTATAGTCCAAAAATACTCTTGATTTTCTCTCACAATTGCATATGACCAATTGCAAACCTACTCTAACTCCCTTTCTATCCAAAGTTAGAATTTAGGTGAGATGTTAGATTCACCATGAGTTGATGCTACTATATATTCATATATAATTGACAACCTCAATTATTTGATTCACTGTAGGCTTGGAATTCCATATGTCATTGGCATGATCTCTAGTTATGTAGGAACCTCATGAACTAAAATAGAAGGAAAACTACTAGTTCCTCAACTATACTCAAGGAACTCATAGTTTTTGGATTCTCTATACAACAAGGATTGATATTGATTTACTTAATTGTAAGTCTACTTGTAGTTATAGTTTCTCACTAGTTAGCTTCAAGTTAGGTTTATGTTGGCCAAATAAGATGCAAAGTATCATTCTCTTTCTCCAATTATCTATTATATTTTATAACACTGAGAGTACTACATTAAAATAGTAGAGCCTATTCCATCATAAGTGAACCACACACATTAAGGTTCACATACATTACATTCAAGAGTTCATTCATAGACAAGTCCAAAATATTCACCATTGCTTGACTATTAAGTAGGTGCCAACATGAACCAATGTAGGAATGTGTGAGTGATTTTGATGTGAAACTATATACATGTGACATTCATGAACATACATAAGTAGGTACATGCACATAATATTTGTTATTTTATGTATATTTTCATCATAATCATCATTATTTGCATACATTCGACACACTTGATGGCGATTACACATACATGTGACATTTTTCAACATACATATAACATTCATAATCATCATATTTTTCATAAATTTTACCATCAATATAACCAATAATTCTCATATATAATAGTTTTCATGTCCTCATGTAAAAATCCATCTTATATCATCTTTTAACCATCATAATCATCAATATAATCAATAATTCCCATGTAATTTTATCGATGTCATCATGTACAAATACATCAATGCATCTTGATATCAAGATATCCTAGATACACAACTAATATGTGCCCCTAATATCCTTTCTTTGTAATGTACATCTCAAATCATTGCTACTCTCAAAGAAAATTGCATTGTTACAAAAAATGTTAAAAAAAGAAAGAACGTTGAGTAATTGAACAATGAAAGAAACATGAACTCCAATGTTGGATGTATTTCTATCAAACCTCACATCCTACTCAAATATTATGTTGAGCAATGACTCTTAAATATTTTAAAATTATGGATTATAAAAAACATGAAAAAAAAAAGTCAACTAATCATTCTTTGAAATCAAATGCAAGTTTATAAATCAGGAGATAAAAGTATATGAAGAAGATACATCCTTATAAATTACATTGAATGTGTCCTTAATGTTGAAGAAATTTTTTATAATTTTATTTTAATCACTTTTTGACACAATAGTATTTTCCACCAAACAGAACCGCATTTGTTAAGAATTGTTAAAAAACATAAAATTGAACCTACTTTTGACTCAACAATGGTTAAATTAAACATGAATATTGGAAAATGAAAAAAATGTATTTTTTTAGTAATTATGAAAAATTGGTAGCATGGACATGTTGAGGTAGGCAAGTAAATACTAGGGAATGTCTCTTTTCATTTCCCAAGTCACCCAATCATTTTGGGGTGCTCTTTTTGGGGTAGTCTTTGAAGAGCCCTAAAATAAAGAAATGTCAAACTATGACGAAGTCATTTTGGGAGCTCATGATGCGTAGGAATTATTTTTATAGACCTACAGGTGGATATTTAATCCCTTCAAACTAACCTCTCTTATTTTTTGTCAACTCAACACTATTTGTGTGTTTTAGTGTCAAATGCATTCTTGCAAAAATTATCAGTGGAAAATATTGTAAAAATAGAAAGAAGCATATTTTTGTTTTTTGCATCATGGAGTAAAACCAAGTATACCAACACATAAATGTGGGAAAGTAAACACTACATATGACCTTCCTTTTGTTCCCAAGTCTTGTTATGCCTTGCATAACCACCCCATTTTAAATTTGATTAAAATGGGACCCTCTTTTGCTTTAGCTCTTTGTGTTTTTCCCCCTTTGATTTTGAGGTGTTGCTTTGCCTTGGCATGTGGTAAATATGTTTATCTTTCTTTTCCAAGTGTTTTCCCCAAGTTACATATTGAAAATATTATGTTTTGGGTGAAGTTCGAGTTTTTACCCTGGTTCAGGATTTTCTGATCTGGCCGGATTTTCCTGAATTTCTTTCAAACTCTGGTTTCAATGTTGTTGTTTAGGTTTTTGAGCTAGTTTGGGATTTTCTGCCCTATCTGGATTTTCCCAGATGTAGTTCAGAGATTTCTAGCCTTCACAAGATTCCGCCTGGGTTGGATTTTTCCAGATTTCCACCTTATTGTCGAGTTTCTGAACTTGATCAATTTTTGGAGCTTTATGCTATTTTTCTTTATCATTTGTGTTCTCCTGAGTTAGGATGTTAATTTTGTTGTGCTTTAAAACGTTATGGTCTTGCTTGGAGTTCAAATTCATGTGTGTTTTGGCATTTCATGGCTTTCCCTGTGCGTTCAGGGTTAAATTCTAGGGTTTCATGCCTAGGGCATCGCCATTTCATCTTGACTTGCTTTTGATTGAGCCTAGGATTCAAAGAAGATATATAGGAGGCTCACGTTAAGTGATTTTCATGCCCAAGGTTCTCAAATTTGTGACCTTTGGTCAATTTGAGTGAAGTCGTGGTCAATTTTTGGGTTTTTGTGGACCTCGGGATTTTCCTACCCTGCCGGATTTCCCAGATCCCTTTAGTTTCTCAAAATGTGTTGGTGTTCGATGTTTAGCCCTTTTTGCGAAAATCCAGTTCGACCGGATTTTTTTGGATTTTCTAGGAGGCACTGTGGAATGAGGAAATTTGGTAAAATGGATGATTCTAATGATAAATTCTTATGTTTCCATGCTTTTATTTGGTAAATTTCTCAGTGATTATGCATTATTTTTTCATTTCTAATAATCTATTGTTGATGATGGTGCCTCATCGGGGAAATCTGCCTAGTTCAGAATTTTTTGAAATTCCTCCCAGGCTTATTTTCCCTGGTTAGCTTGAAATCCCGAACTGCTTAGTTTTGATGCTTAAGGGTTGATTTAATGGTTTTATCATGATTTTGAGCTAACACTTGGATGAAAATGTTGTCAACATTTGGATTCTCACATTGGTGTTTGATTGATGTAGGTTGAGTCTAGCAGGGCAATGATTGGAAAGGCTAAGAGAGACACAAAGGGATCCTCCATCTCTAAAACAGAAAAGAAGGAATGAAGCTAGATGAAAAGAGTAGGATTCTTGAGGGCAGGATGATGTCAGTCTAGTTTGAGGTTTTAGATCCAAATATGAACATCTTTCAATGAGAGAGACTAGAACAATACAATGGGACAGATCTGAAGAATGATATTAATTCTATTGAATGGAAAAATAGGGTTTCACCTATGCCACTTGCAGAAAGCTTGTAGAGGACATTCTTGATGATGAGGGCCTGAATAGAGCAAGGTATGGGTACGTGGGTGAAGTAGTTAATGCAAGGTTGCATTGAAGGTTGTGCTTCCTCATCATTTCTCTTTACCTCTTCTTCACACATTTTGGTCTGAGTTATGTGGCAGATCCTAGGTCGTTTGGTAGGGGCCCTTGCATTTAATGCACGTTTGACTTTGTTTTGAACACTTCTAGGGCTGACTTGCTCTGTGACCGACTTATTGTAAACCCTAAACTGCGCTGACGCATTTGACGCATTTTATAAATATGGAATTTTGCCTCTTTTGTAAGGGTTAGAGGTTGAATGTTAGAGAAAATTTAGTAGTAGAGTAGAAGTAGAGTAGGAATTAGAATTTATTTCTTTCTAAGCAGTTGTTGTAATACAAAAGACTCAAATTGTAGTTATCTTTGGGGATTCGATACAACTAAAGACATTGTGTTCTTGGTGAATTCATTGTGTTGATCTATCTTGCATGATTCTTGCTATTTATCTTTTGTTAAGAAGTTCAGCAGGAGGAAGAGGTGATGTATCTTCTATATTTCCTTAGAATAGATGGAGATAATTTGAAGACATGGTTTTCTATACACTGGTGATCTTTCCAGATTTGTAAATGTTGCTTATCTGTTTCATTAATAGTAGGAGCAACTAGATTTAAACCTTCTTTATATTATGCTCTAGAGTGGTATTCATTTTGGCTTAATCATTTGATTTGAAAATATTTCAAGGAATTAAATGTTATCTTATGTTTTGTTTGAATGATTATTTGCAATCTACTGTTAAAGTTTGCACTATGAATGAATGAAACTTTGTATCAATTACAAGTTAATTTTATTCTACAGTTCTAGTTTAGGAATTCCTTAGAAGGTAACAAGTCTGTTTAGTTGAATGAATCAACATTATTTTAAGTTTGAAAACCTTGATCTATCTTTTTCTATTTCTTTAAAACCCCTGGTTAAAGTAGGTTTAAACAAATGTTTGATCTTGCAACAATCCAGAAGCTCAAAACCAGCAGGCCCCTTGAACATTATAGTCATATTAACCACTTCGTGAAACAACAACGTTGTGAACCAACATCAAAGACCTTGGGAGGTGATTATTTTTATTACTGATTGTTTCTTTCAAGAGAGGTGAGATACTTTCACTTTTATCTTACCTGCATGTTGTGGGTCAATTTGGCACATCAACAAGTCCCTCCACATGATTCTGAAGTGTACCAATCTAGGGTAGTCTTGAAAGTGGCGTAAGAGAAAAAAATGCAAAACTATTAAATTTTCAGTATTTTTGACAAATGGGTAGTGTGGAAATATCGTAGTATGTAGTTAAATACTAGGGAAAGTATCTTTTTTTTTCCAAGTTACTTGATGATTATGGGGTTCTCTTTTTGTGGTAGTCTCTAAAGAGCCCTAAGAGAAAAAAATGAAAAAATTATAAAAACTTTAATATTTTTGAAAAATGAGTAGCATGGATGTGTTGAGGTAGGTAAGTAAATACTAGGGAAGTTCTATTTTTGTTTCCCAAGTCACCCAATTATTTTGGGTTGCTCTTTTCAAGGTAGTCTCTAAAAATCCCTAAAAGAAAAAATTTTGTCAAACTATGACAAAGTCATTCTAGGATCTCATGGTGCATAGGAATGATTTTTTTCACCTACATGTGGATATTAAATCCCTTAAAACCAACCTCTCTCGATTTCATTCAACTTAACATTGTTTGTGTGTTCCAGTGTCAAGTAAATTTTTCAAAAATTATCAGGGGAAAGTAGTGCAAAAATGGAAAGAAACATTTTTAATTTTGTGCATCATGGAGAAAATATAAGTATAACAACACATCAAGGTGGTTAGGTAAATTCTATGCAAGGAATCATTTTGTTTCCCAAGTACCCCGCATGATTCTTGAGTGTTATAATTCAGGGTAGTCTTGAAAGTGTTGTAAGAGCAAAAAATGCAAAATTGTTAAATTTTCAATATTTTTGACAAATGTGTAGCATGGACACGTTAAGGTATGCAATTAAATACTATGGAAGGTCTTTTTTTTTCCCAATTCACCTAATTGTTTTAGGGTACTCTCTTTGGGGTAGTCTCTAAAGAGCACTAAGAGAAAAAATGCAAAAATTGTAAAAAAATTAGTATTTTTGATAAATGGGAAGTGAGGAAATATCAAGGTACATAGGTAAATTCTAAGGAAGATATTTTTTCATTTCCAAATTCATCCAAATATTCAGGGGTGCTCTTTCTAGGGTTGTCTCTAAAGAGCCCTAAAAGCGAAAAAAATTGTCAAACTATAATGAAGTCATTCTAGAAATTGTGGTGCATAGGAATGCTTTTTCTATACCTATAGGTGGATATTGAATCCCTTCAAATGAACCTCTCTCAATTTTGATCAACTCATCTTTAGTTGTGTGTTCAAGTGTCAAATGCATTCTTGCAAAATATGTTAGTGGAAAGAAGTGTAAAATTGGAAAGAAGATTTTTTTTTCATTTTGTGCACCATGGAGTAAAACCAAGTATACAAAAATATCAAGGTGGGTAGATAAATACTATGCAAGGCCTTCTTTTATTTACCAAGTCTCCCTGTGATTTTGGAGTGCACTAATCTAAGGTAGTCTTGAAAGTGTTGTAAGAGAAAAAATTGAAAATTGTTAAATTTTTAGTATTTTTGACAAATGGGTAGTGTGGACATGTCAATGTAGGTAGGTAAATACTAGGGTAGGTATCTTTTCATTTCCCCAGTAACCTAGTCATTCTAGGTTTATCTTTATAAGGTATTCTCTAAAGAGCACTAAGAGAAAAAAATACAAACATTATAAAAAAAATAGTATTTTTGAAAAATGAGCAATGTGGACATGTTGAAGTAGGTAGGTAAATACTAAGGAAGGTCTCTTTTCATTTCCAAAGTCACGTGATTATTCTAGGTTGCTCTTTTCAGGGTAGTCTCTAAAGATCCCTAAATATATATATATATATATATATATATATATATATATATATATATATATATATATATATATATATATATCAAACTATGGCGAAGTCATTCTAGAAACTTTTGGTGCATAGGAATGATTTGTCTATAACTACAAGTGTATATTGAATCTCTTCAAATAAACCTCTCATTTTTGGTCAACTCAACATTGTTTTTGTGTTCAAGTGTCAAATGCATTCTTGCAAAAATGGAAAGAAGCATTTTGTTTGTTTTGTGTATCATGGAGCAAAACCAAGTATACCAACATATCAATGTGGATAGGTAAATAATACACAAGGCCTTCCTTTTTTTCCTAAGTTCTCCCATGATTTTGAATTGCACTAATCTCAGGTAGACTTGAAAGTGTTGTAAGAGAAAAATGAAAAATTGTTAAATTTTTAGTATTTTCGAAAAATGGGTAGAGTGGACATGTCAAGGTAGGTAGGTAAATACTATGGAAAGTCTCTTTTCATTACCCAAGTCACTCAATCGTTTTGGGGTTGTCTTTTGATGCAATTGAAGACCAAGTCCCCGATTTGAGGTTTTGATCTTCATAGCCTCCACACTAATTCCTTTTCAATCCACAAAAAATTGATTCTTAAAGGGAAACAAAGAAGACCCAAAAAGTTTTGAAAAGAAAATCAGCAACCATACACTTATTTGCATAGAAAACTATCGACATACCACTTTTCAACATCAATTTTAAATATGTAAACACCTTCCATTTTCCTTGAAAACTTGTCCATTAAGAGTTCCCACCTTCATCTACAGGAATGCATGCTCGCTATATTTTTTTTACCAGCTATACCATGTTACAATTCAAGCCAAACTATCTGAAAAATCCTTTTCTTAACACTGGGGCTTTTATCCCTTCCAACATGCCATACACTTATGTGCCCAGAAAACTATCGACATGCAACTTTTCAACATCAATTTTAAATATGTAAACACTTTCCATTTTCCCTGAAAACTTGTCCATTAAGAGTTCCCACCTTCATCTACAGGAATGCATGCTTGCTATATTTTTTTTACCAGCTATACCATGTTACAATTCAAGCCAAACTATCAAAAAAATTATTTTCTGAACACTAGGGCTTTGATCCCTTCCAACAACTTTTCTTCAATTTTCTCTTTTAACAAATTTATTTTATGAGATTCTCAATTGTTACAACCCACATTCACAAAAGAGTAAAATCAATTTTGAAACAATAACTTGAAATTATTTGAGAGCTCCAAACCAAGAATTTCTAGCTCTTTAAATGACAAAGATTTAAAATAGTGCTGATTTTTTTATTGACAAACACTTTTGCATACAACTTTCAAAATGAAATTTAACAATCTAGAACAATGCTATAGGGAAAATTTACAATCAACAACCTCAAATCATATTCGAGAGGCCTCAAATAAGTCACCTATAATAATATATGCAGCCACAAAGCTTTGATGCTACGTCCAAGATGTCCCAACTAGTCTTCACCATTATTTCTCTTCACAAACTCTTGATTTTTCTCTCATTTCTTTCCTATTCTTCTCTTTTATCACTTGGGTGTGGTTACCTCTATCCTAGATGTTGCACTTTCATCCACTCCCCTTTGGTGAGCATTTTCATTCCTCTCCATAAACCACCTTCATTCATCTCCAATAGGAAATTTGAATTCTTTTCTAAAAGTATCCTCCACTAGTTCACTCCACCACTCCACTTCCAGGCATCTAGATTCTTTTTCCTCATTAATTGCTGAAAATTTTAAATTCCAAGAGGAGTTTCAAATGCCAAACATGATCTCCTCATTCCTGGGCGTTGGAGTTTTTCCTCCTCCAATTGGTGAAGCAAAATTTATTTTATGTACCATACAATGCATGAAAATCAATCCTTAGGTGTCATATATGCAATAGGCATTATAATTAAATTTTAAATAAGCTAGAAATGTGTGAAAAATGCCTCAAAATAATTCCTACAAGACCAAAAATCAAAGACACAACAAAATCAAATTTAATTCTTTTTGTGTTGTGCAGGATTTCTCATGCACCCAGATGCTCCTACATCATCTTTTTAGGGTAATATCTAACAAGCCCTAAGAGAAAAATTTAAAAAAAACATAAAAAATTATAGTATTTTGACAAATGGGTAGCCTGAAAACATTGAGGTAGGTAGATAAATGCTAGGGTAGGTATCATTTCATTTCCTTGTATGAATTATTATTATCTTATTCAACAAAAATATCAATGCAATAGTAATGTCCACAAAAAATACCTACATTTGTTAAGAATTGTTAAGAAACATAAACTCCAACCTACTTTTGAATCACTAGTATCATTACCTCATTGTACTCATAACACAACCATGGATGTCTTGATCTAAATCGCTTAAAAATATACATTTTTTCTCCAAAAAAATGACACATATAAACACGTGAATTATTAAGAAAATCAATCTTCAAGACCCATTTGAAACTCAGCAATGGTGGATTTATTCTCATTGTAACCTCGTTGTGCTCCAAACTTGAGTGTAGTAGGTTTGCATATAAATATAGACAATTTTTTTAGCATAAGCAACATGAACAACAAAGTTTGAACTGAACATTATCTCAAATCAAATATAACTTGAAAATATGTTGATCTACATGAACTACCGTAGATGTTTTGTTTTGAATCACTTGAAAATATACCTTTCTTCTTCACATAACCTACATTTTTACATAATTAATTTTTATCCAAACTTTTAATGTACTTTTAATCCAATCGATAGAAATACATGAATCTAAATAAGATTAAAATATCATACTTGTCCCATAAAAAATTGATCAAATACTCAAGTGTGCCTAAAGGGTCATCTCTTACCTTCAAAGTATCTAGTATTGCTTCATGATCGATACTACTAACTATCCATAGTTCCTTCCATTTCATCTTCTAAAGAAGATTGTGTTGTAGATGAAGGTGTTAGATGCTATGGAATCCATGTATTTTCCCACTCACTTGACTCACATTGATCCCAATCACACTGAATACAATTTTGATAATAATAGGCCAACTCTTGTCTCCATATGGTCCATGCACTTGCATTTGAGTTTTGAAATGAATGCATCTCTGAATATTCTTTAATTGTTTGGAATTCCAATTTCTCTCCCACTTTTCCTTCATCAACCAACCAAAAGGACCTGCACACTCCTAAATCAATTCTCCCTCCTCATGACAATGCATAACTATACCAATCAACAATAGGACATGCATCACTGAAAGTTGCACCACCTCTAATATTCATTTGTTTCTTAACCAAAGCTCTCTTAACACATACCTACTCCATCATGCTCACTTTTTCAATGCCCAACTTCAAAAAACTCCAAATATGAGGTACAACCCTCTATAAATGCATTCTTCTCAACCAATAAAACATACGACCATTCTTGAATTATCATGTGTAGTTATCTAACCAAATGAGATGTTGACCCATTGTAATATCTTTTTCTTACAAAAAACTAAAAAAAAAATCAAAACAATGTTGCACAAACTCAAACGAATGAGATCTATATCACTCATGTAAAAATGGTACTCGATGATTATCTTCTTGTCCTCTTTTATACTATCAAGGGCATGTCTTTATGTGATGTGGAAAAAAATATAAAATTGAATAGAATTGTAATCTTGAGATTGTACCTCATTTTGTGGTTGCAATATGTATTTTTTTACAAAATCGACCATAAATAGAATACTACCAATTAGGAAAGAGTCCTTACACATCCCAAATTATTGATCCAAACATAGGGACTTGTTCATCCTTTATGTTATTTGTTGTCTTCTTATAAACACGTGGAAGCCTCCCACTAAAATCCCATGAATCATTTTGAAGACTATCAAGTCTTCCTCTTCTTGAGAGTGCTCTAGACAATGGTTTGCAATTTAGGTTTAACTCAACACAAGTTTGCCTCAACAATTGAGCCTTTCTCAAATGACGGATTACTAATGAGGTTTTGATTACTCTACGAGAAGCTCTCTTATCTCTTTCCTTACTAGTATTTTCAATAGAATTGAGAGAAATAAGAATTTTTTTGATAATAATATCATTTTTGTTCGACTTTATGAATCTTCAATTTCACTAGAAAAGGTCTCATTTTGTTTGTCTTTAGCAATTGTATGAAAATTTGGCATTATTTGGTTAATGTATTATTGCTAAAGTATTCATTGATATTTTTTGAATCCCACAACCAAACAGTTCACATTGACCTCTTTCCTTCAAGATTTTCAATTATGTTCTCATCAATTTCAAGTAACCATTTTGGGGTTCTTGAATGTCTTGGATTTGAAATTTCTCTTTCTTACTCACAAAGGTATTATATTCTAATGTATTTTGGTAGTATATAAGGTTCAAATGTTTTATTTTAAATTTTTTTTATTATATTAACAAGGAAGGTCCTTGATCCCATGGTACAAAGTAGAAAAAACTGTAGACAACAAAAAGGCTGGGGAAACAGGACCAGCCAGACCCAATAAAACAGTAACAAACAATTACTATTAAGTCATCATAAGAGGTACATAGGCCAGATAACCAATAATAACATCCACAAGATTGGTGTAATTTTAATAAAAAATAATTATACCAAATATTAACCCAAAACATGGTACACCAACCAAAACAGAGAGTAACCAAAGACCAGTAGGTCCGAAACTATAACATAGCCATCAAAAAATAATGGTTCAGGATGATCAACCATATAACCAATAGTTTAAGAGAAAACATAAGACCAAAAAAAAAGGAGACTAAAGAAGAACAAAAGATCCATTACTTGGCTTTAAAAATCAATTCCCAATTTTCACCAATCTGGGAAACAAATTCCCTCTAGTCTGGGCCATCTTTGTGTGTGAGGTCCTTTTCTTCATCCTATTTTTTGATCTTCAGCTTCCTCTTAATCTTATTTTGACTAGTAACCAATCCCATCATGGCATGGCACATTAGACCATTGGTTACCTTCATTAGGGTGATGATCGCTTTCTCCATATCTTACATTTGAACCTACAAGAAGGTTATTGTACTTTTCAAGAAAAGAACATTAGTATCTTCAGGAATAGAAGTATCTTGGGTTTTTTCTTGCACTTCAGTGACCTCCTTCTCCATATCTCCAATATCCTCTTCCTTCTCAATTTCTTCCCCCTCCTTTTCATTAGTATCCTCTTCAACATTTTCTTCTCCCATCTCATAGGAACTATCTTCAAACTCCATATCTTCACTATCCTCATCCACCTAAGGTTCAAACTCTTTCGCAGTCAAATTTTCCTCTTCATCTAATTCAATTTATTTTTGTTTCCCTTTTTTATCTGCAAACTTGACCTTGGCTAACCTCATCGATCTTTGGCCTCCACTCATCACACCCATTTTCCCATCCTCCAATTCCTCCTAGTTTCCCTCTAGATCTTCAATAATTGTTATAAATTCCTCATTCTTCTTTTGGTCATTTTTCAAAAAAAAAAAATTGGGGGGTTCAAGAAATAGTGATGAATGCTTCCTCTTTTCTGGGGTGACTCTGAGCAACTCATACTCAAGGTTTTTCTCCATAGTGGATTTCTAAGGTTTAGAACTAGAGGATTTAGTACCAAAGATGACCAAAGGGGTAGCAATCAAGGGGGAGACCTCCCGCGAACTAGAACGCTAGGTAGTAGACCTAGGTTTAGGCGTAGGGTTCATTTAGTCACCATCCTAGGGTAAACCATGTTCCTCTTCATCATTTTGGTGTGGGTTATCCTACTGAACTAGCAACAGGTTTCCATGAAAGTTTTTAGCAAGAGAAAATTTGTAAAGGGATAGGATTAAACCCTTATACAAATGGGGCAACACCCCATTCTCAATATTTTGTTGCAATGAGGATAGAAAATAGAAGGGAAAGTTGATTATATCATTATGGAAAACATGATTGAGAATAAGAAAATGGTAAGTGTGTACTATCATATACTTGCCTTCAAGGGTAAAGTAGTGCATAATAAACATGCTTACTAGGGAAAATGGCAGAGGGAGTTCAAGCTATGTGTAACCATTTTGAATCCTTGTTAACTTCTCACCATCGTGTAGGAATTTGTCCATAATTTTTTGATAATTCGCTCTACTTTCCTTAGCCACCTTCATGTTATCAATATTTTCATTTTCAATATCACTTCCAACATTTTCATTTTTGAATTCAATATTTTCAATATTAATTTCAACATTTTCATTTCCAATTTCAACATTTTCAATATCAAATTTAACATTTTCAAATTCTATTTCATCTTCACTTGAAATAACACTTATAGGTGGAGAAGAAGCTTCACCTTGAGTATTTGACATACCTTGTCTTCTCTTCCTATGAATTTCTCTATCTTTTTCTCTATATGCTTCAATTTTCTCTGTTGTGATTTTTCTCTTACCTTTTCCTTTATGACGTCTATTGCTCCCCATTATACAAACAAAAAAGAGCATAAAAATGATTTATATGTTGAAAATTATGCAAAATAATGTAGAAAAGGAGAATTTTGTTTGTATTAGACAAAATTCATGGGTTTTCAAATGATAGAGAGCATGTGGGGACCATTGGAATTCTCAAAAGGACCCCCATTTTATTTTTCTATAATCCCAAAAATGGATATTGGTTATGCATTCCATGCATAGTGCACAAGAGTTGTCTTTTTTTCTTTATGTCGGGAGAAATGGATGGGTATGTCCAAGATCATCATGGAAAAAACAGGCCCTTAAGTGGCGATGAAAATTCAAAAAAATCAGAGTTAGGCAACTTGACGTAAAAATTTGAATAATTTATCTATATTATTTCAAAAATATGTAAGAATAGAATCTATATAAAATTGGATGTAGTTTCTAAACTACTAGGTTTTTTTTTTTAAATCTATTTAGTGAAAAACTAAAATTTCAATCAGTAGTACTTAAATTCGGGAAAAAATAAGAAGTAGGTGTCTGGACCACCCTAACCACAATAAAATGATAATTATTTTTTATAATATTTTAGATATAAGTAGAGGACTCATGTCCCAATGTGATGCATATTTTTTTGTAATTTTTTTTCCAAAGTAAATAATTAGTTATGAATTTTTATTACAACTTTTAAAAATATAAAACTTCATGTCGACCACCTTAACTTGGTCAAAACTTCATTAAATTATTATTTTTAATCCTATAGTATGTGAAGCATATAATGTGACACATGTTTTGGATTCAAAAATGTGATACCGTTTGAAAGCTATAGATGTTTTTCATGAGCCTATCAATCAATACTTTAGTCATAATTCAAATAGAAAATGAATAATAATTATTTATTAAATTCAAAGTAAAGCATAATTTATATTGGTGGAAAGCTAAGAATCTCCTTTAAAAACCATTTTTGTTTCATCAATTTTGGGTAAAAAAAAGTCGTCAGCCACATACCCTACACATACCCATCATATCACCACTTTTTGGCCCATCATGATCCTACACATACATGAATATCGGTTATGGATTCCAAGCATCGAGTCAAAATTTATGATCCCACCAAGTAGGGGTAAATAAATTCCTAGTTTTTTCAAAAATATTGTGATTCATGTCGAGTTCACCAAAATGTAGAAAAGGGGGATTCGCTACTCACGAGTTCTCTTCATTCAAAGAACCTCACGAGGCGAACTTCCCTAAACTACCTTAAGGAACAACATTCTAGAATAAAAAAGAGTAGGTCACAAAGGTTTTCTAAACAAACTGATGAGCTCTCATCCAAAGGACAATAGTGTGAAATACGGATGATAGTGCAACACATTGGAGTATCTTTGGTGTGCTAGCATCCATACAAACTAGAAAGCGAGAATGTCATGGAAAATAGCTTAGCAACTACTAGCAATCTAATTACTGAGATCTTCAAAGGTACTAGAAAATAATAGAATGTGATAAAGCTGAAATAAATTGAAATAGAAATGATAAAGAGAATAGGAGGTAGAAATGAAATGATCACAACCACGAAAGTGACAAAGACTCCAACACTTGAATTCCTTCAATACCTGCATGCGTAAGATCTAGAAAGTGTTGGGGTTGTATAGGGGTTTTCCTCAATCAAACCCCCATTTTGGTGTTCTCACCTCCACAAATAGCCAAAAAGATAGAGTGAGAGAAGTAAGCAAATACAATGTGATAAAATCAATCCCCGCTTGAGGAGGAGAACTCGTATCACAAAATGTGAGTGATAAAAGAAAACCCCACTCAAGGAGGAGAACCTGTATCACAAAATGTCAATGCAAGGGATATTGGATATGTGAAATCCCAAGATGCTCAAGTGCACAAGGAAAGTGAAGTATCAATTTCAAGGCTTAAAAAGGAGGGATAGTTGTGAGAGACAAGAGCTATAAAGAGTTTCGTGAGAATGTGAGAGCTTGAGACCACTGTAGCAAGCTATATGGAGTTGTGCAAGAAAAATAACAAGAGAAAAAATATCAGAGCCAAGGTTGGAAAGAAGCTAAACTAAAGCTAGAGGCCAAATGAGTTGAAAAGAAAACTTTTTAAAGAGGGAAAAGAAGCTTCTCAGGTGGTTACAAGGTGACCCAAGCCGTTACAACTGACAAAAAAGGATGGCAAGTGGCAAACATGCTCTAAAATAGCTATTTGAACATGGACGCTAGCGTGATGTGCTTGTGCCTAGACACATCATGCTACAAAACATGAACAAGAAAGGCACAAGGTCTGACGCAAAGCTAATGCTATTTAAATGAGATGGGCTAGATGGAATACCTTCAATCAAGGATGGAATAGATGACATACCTTGAGGTTGAGATGGGAATGATGGCATACCTCCTTCCTCAAATGTGAGTGATGATGTACTCTCAACTTGAGATGTGGTAGATGGTATCCCTCCATATTCACTTGTGGTAGATGGTTTCCCTCCATATTCACTTGCAGTAGAGGTTGTGTCTCCAAATGTGGTATTCAAATATCTCTTAGCACGATGCTTTCACATTCATTCCCTTTGTTCCACCAATTCCATTTCTCTTTTTGATGGTTGAGGTTCCTCTTCAATTGGAATGTCTTCATCAATTGTTTGCAATTTCTTCTTCTCTTGATGTTCCCTCATCCATGCTACTTTCTTTGCATTCTTAGCTTGGGTCTCTTCCTATGTTCTTTAATCCTTGATCATTTCATCAACATGAAAAATAATTTTATATATAGCATGATAAAGATACAAACATTAGTTCCTAAAAAATGAGTCCATACAAATAAATGAAATATGTGTCATTCAACCCTTCATACAAAATACTTGCAATCATCCTATATTAGATTATTTCTAGCATAGAAAAATTTGACATGAATTTTTTAATGTAATGCCTTAAAGAAATGTGGTCTCATGTAATTCCATGATTGCAAGATAGGTACAAAATGGAAGCATGGACAAGGCATGTGAATTGTTTGACAAAATGTTTTGGTAGACATGTATGAAAAATGTGGTAGCTACACCCTAAGGCTCAAGAACAAAAGAAACAATCTAGAGAATCTTAAAGAACAAAATAAACTATACTTGAGAGAATAAAAAAGGATGAGAACACAAATTAAGAACTTAAAAATAAATTAGGGAAATTAACTTCATTCTTACATCACCTAGTTGGCCCTATCGACTTAGCTGACCCTGTCCCCATGTTGCTAGTAGCCTTGAATAAAGAGACTTGAAACCCAAACCCAAAAGGAATTATCCTAGCTATGAAAGAGTGGGGAGAAGGGTTAAAATCCCTTATAGGTAGGGTAATCAAGGAAACATTAAAAATATATCATAACATTAGTGATGAGGTAAGTTTAGAAATAGAGATGAAAGCCAAACTAGATGAAGATTTATTAATGTGGGAGGAGTATATTCCAATTTTGTAGAGAATTAGGATCACTCCCTCTATTGAACAAGGTATCCAGGCATCAATCAAATCATTGAAAGAAAGGGGGATTTTTTGAAAAAAAAAATTGGTAGACATGTATGGAAAACTTGGTAGCATAGACAAGGAAATCAAATATTTGAAAAAATTCCTCAAAGAAGTGTCATCACCATGAGACCACATTTCTTTGAGGCATTTTTTCAAATAGCTGATTTCCTTGTCTATGTTGTTTGATAAAATGCTTTGGTAGACATGCATGGAAAATTTGGTAGCATAGACAAGGCAATCAAATATTTGAAAAAATGCACATCACCATGAGACCACATTTCTTTGAGGCATTTTTTCAAACAACTGATTTCCTTGTCTATGCAATTTGATAAAATACTTAGGTAGACATGTATGGAAAATTTGGCAGCATAGACAAGGAAATCAACTGCTTGGTAGAGATTTTTGGTAAAATGCCTCAATGAGATATGTCCTCATGGACTAGAATGATTGCAAGATATGCACAAAGTGGATTTGTTGAAAATGCTAAAATATTTCAGGCAAATACAATTTCTAGGTGTAAAACTAAATTGCACTACATTTTCCAACATCCCCCATGCCTATACCAAAATGAAAGCTTTAGAAAAGGATATGTACATCCATAGAAAATGATTGATAAATTATGTATTATATTACATACTTATAACTAATCTCATATATATGTGTATGAAAAATGTGGAAGCATACACAAGGAAATTCAATTGTTTAATAAAATTCCTCAAAGAGATGTGGTTTAAAAATGTAATTGGCAAGTGTAAATAATTGTGTAGTTTAAAATGTGCCAAGAGGGGATAAGGTTATAATGACAAACAAAAAATGATGAATAGGGAATATGCATAATAACAAAATCAAAGCAAGCCAAAATAGAATTAAGGAAAATGTAAAGAAAATGTGTAAAGACTTCACATACCTAAAAAACAGAGATTCAAATGGAGGAGTTTTACCAAATTATGTAGCCTTTGTTTCTTCTTGCATCAAACTACTCAATAATTTGAGTTTTTCGCAAGCTTGTTTCCTTTTCAATGTTGAATTGTATATCACTCTTGAATGGAATTGAGACTTGAATTGATATATATCAAATTCAAAGTTAAAACTCTGTTATTTCATGCAAATACGGTGGAAAGTTCATAAAAAGGCCATAGAATGTGAAAACTTTGCATGAAAACTTCACAAAAGCATCAAAAATATTTTTTTTGTCAAAACACGTGCATAACTAGGAGAAATAGAGAATGTGGTCTTGGAGATCACGGGTGTGTTTACTTTTTTACCATTTTTTAGAGCAAGAAAAAATGCACATGCATTATAATATGAGCACATTTTGTCTTGTTATACAAATTATTACATCTAAACTTCTTCAAAAGGCGCTCGCATTATGAAAATGTTAATTTTCTATAAGTTTATTCTCTCTCTCTCTCTCTATCCTTACCCATCACCCCCCCTTAGCCATCTAGGTCTCTCACTTAACCCTAAACCCTCAACCCTAGACACTATGCCTTAAACCCTAATCCCTCAACCCTATAATGCAAAAACCCTTGATACGTTGACCCTTAAACCCTAAACCCTAATCTCTCTCTCTCTCAATTCTCTCTATCCTTACCCCTCTCCCTCTCTCAGGTATCTCTCTCACTCCCTCTATCTCTCTCCCATACCTCTATCTTTCACTCCCTCTATATCAACTATCCCTCCCACCCTACCTAGATAAGTCCCTCTCCCTCCAACCCCTTCTCTGCCTTTCTCTCTCTATCTAGTCTCTCCCTTCCACCCATCTCCCTCTCGCAGGTTTCTCTCACTCCCTCTCTTTCTCCCATCCCTCTCTCTCTCTCTATCCCTCCCACTCCCTCTCTCTCCCACTCCCTCTCTCTCCCTCTCTCTATCTCACTTCTCCCTCCATCTCTCCCTCCCTCCATCCCTCCCTCTCTACCCTAATCCCTCAACCCTATACCCTCAACCCTTAAAATGTTAAACCCTATGTTTGGTGTAGATCCTGATCAATCTCCAAGTGGGAGATTGTTGGTATGTGGAAATTGATCATGCAATTACTATAAAATCATAACAATAAATGGGGTTCGAGGAATTTCCCCAAAAAAAAAAATCATTAACACGTCAAGGTTTTCCTGTTAACACATCAAATGAAAAAAGACCTTGTAAAACCCTAATTCTAGAAGGTTCCAAAAGGCTTGTTATAAGTGGTTGGGATGTATGTTGTGGTATGGTGTTCATGAGATTGTAATCTATTTTTCACTAGGTAATAAAATCATTGGATGGATGAGTTTTTGTGGATGTGGCCCATATTGGGTGAACCACATTAAATTATGTGTTGATCTCATTTATGTTATTCTTCATTTTTATTTCTAGGTTATTTAATTTGCATATAATTGTTAATGTTTATTACTCCAATCTTCTTAAACCCTAACACCCTAAATCCTTAAACCCTCAACCCTCAACCCTTAAACCATAAACCCTAATCCCTCAACCCTCTACCCTCTTGACCCAATACCCTAAACCCTCAACCCTATAGGTCCTCAACCCTATACCCTTAATTCTCAACCCTCTAGGTCCTATACATTGGATCCTCAACCCTCATCTCTCTATGTACTTCCCTTCTCTTCTCTCCTCTTTATCTCACTTCTCCCTCCATCTCTCTCTTTTCCCTCTATATCCCACTCCCTTTGTCCCCTCTCTCAAATATCTCCCTCCCACCCTCTCTCTCT
>VDFB02072274.1:81090608-81184847 GCA_007258455.2 Sequoia sempervirens | reverse complement strand
CATATCAAAGAGATATGACAATGATATTTCATGATTACATACATAAGATTTTGGAAGATTATGTTGATGATATTCTAGCCAAATATTTAACTCAACAAGATAATGTGAACATTCTTCAAAAAATATTTGAGAAAATGAAAAAATATAACATGAGATTGAACACAAAGAAGTGTGTCTTTGGCGTAGATAGTGGAATTTTTTTAGGTTTTATAGTATCTCATAGAGGCATTGAGGTGGACACAAAAAAATTGATACTATCATTAGCATGCCACCTCCTACAAAAATTTCATAATTACACACTCTACAAGGAAGAATTCAAGCCATTGTTAGGGTTAGAAAGGGAAGATATCTAACAATTAAATGCAGATTTAATTAATAAACAGAGAAACTAAAACACACAAAGAATTTAACGTGCTTCACCCAATCTGAGCTACATCCACCAAACTGCAGCCATCCAATACTTTTATTATCTAGTACAAAACTTATTACAATCCTTCGAATAATCACGTTTTTCATCATGTTGTAATACCCATCTGAACCCCTTTTTAACAAGCTTAGAAGCTTCCAAATTTTGGGTTCTACAAAATTGAATTTTTCCTTTTTCATTGATTTTTCCCTTTTCCGGTGATGACCCCAGCAAGGATACATGCTGGGGTGTACATTATACCATGGGCTATATAGTATAGCATGATCAGTCACCACATACTAACAATCTCCCACTTGGAGATTGATCAGGCTCCACACCAACACAATCTCCCACTTGGAGACTGATCCTGGACGACACTGCTGCAATTACAGCTCCCACTGGAAATAAGTACCTTGGACCCTAATACTTTTTTATACTTGAATTCAACCTTGAAGGCCAACTAAAGCTGAAGAGGAGCTCAGCTTCTCCCTTGTCACCTCCTTCGTAAACCTATCCGCTAGATTGACATCTGTATGTATCTTGTCCAACTTAACCTATCCATCCTCCAACACCAACCGAATGAAATGATATCTCAATTGTATGTGTTTTGTTTTAGAATGCAAGGCATAATTCTTTGCAAGATGTATAGAACTTTGGCTATCTGTAAACAAGTAATTTTTAGCTTTTTTTTTTCCCAACTCATCCATGAAAAGTTGCAGCCATATCATCTCCTTTGCTGCCTCTGTTGCAGCAACATACTCTGCCTCTGTGGTGGATAAAGCAACCACCTTTTGCAATCAAGAAATCCAACTCACTGTTGTCCCACAAACTATAAATACATAACCTATGGTACTCCGCCTGCTATCTATATCCCCTGCCAAATCTGAGTCAACATAGCCTTTTAAATCAGTATTAGGCCCCCAAAACATAAACATTTATTGGATGTACCTCTCAAGTACCTAAGAATCCATTTTACTGAATTCCAATGCTCAACTCTGGGATGACTCAAATACCTGCTAACAACTCCTACAACATGTGCAATATCTGGTCTCGTGCATACCATGGCGTACATTAAACTACCTACAGTTGAAGCATATGGTACCTTGGATATTTTTTCTTCCTCCTCTTGTGTCTTTGGACACATATCCTTAATCAATTTGACATGACTAGGCAAAGGTGTGCTAATAGCTTTTGCATTCTCCATATGAAATCTCTGCAACACCTTTTCAACATAATTAGCTTGAGATAAAAAAAAAATTCTTTTTTTCCTATCTCTACAAATTTTCATACCAAGGATTTGTTTTGCTGCCCCTAAATACTTCATAGCAAAAGAGTTTGCTAACTATTGTTTTAGCTCACTTATGTGATCCATGTTAGACCCTGCTACAAGAATGTCATCAACATATAGACATAAAATAATGTAGTTGTCATTATCCAACCTCTTAAAATAAACATAATGGTCAGAATTACACCTGTTGTAGCCTTGCCCAGCCATAAAACTATCAAATTTCAAGTACCATTTCTGAGGTGCTTGCTTCAAGCCATATAAAATTTTCTTCAATCTGCACACTAGTTTCTCCTTACCTTTGACCTCAAATCCTTGTGGATGGTCCATATATATTTCCTCTTCCAAATCACCATGGAGAAAGGTTTTTTTAACATCAAGTTGTTCTAAATGCAAATCTTCAGCAACCACAATACTTAAAACAATACGAATAGAAGTCATTTTAACAACTAGAGAAAATAACTCATCAAAATCAATACCCTTTTTCTATGCAAATCCCTTTACAACTAATCTGGCTTTAAATCTCTTCTTACCTCCATCCTCCTCTTTCAGCCTATAAACCCATTTGTTTGGTAAAGCCCTTCTACCCATAGACAACTTGCATAATTCCCAAGTCCAATTTTTCAGCAAGGAGTCCATTTCTTCTTCCATTCCATGCTCCCACTAAACCTTGGTATCACCGGCATAGCTTCAGCATAATATTCTGGTTCACCAACATTAGTTAACAAAATAGTATGCAAAGAGGGAGAGAATCTTTATGGAAGTCTACTTATCCTTGAAGATTGTCTAACAGGAGTTTGTGGTGTTTGTTATTGTTGTTATTGCCCAACATGAGGAACCACTAAAACATCATTGTTTGGAATATCATCCAACACTGCATAATCATTTTCTTTCTTCTCATGCTGCAGCAACATATTTTTGTACAAAACTTTCTCATTGAATATGACATCCCTACTTCTCACAATTTTCTGATTTTCAAAATCCCAAAGCCTATAACCAAATTCATCAATTCCATATCCAACAAATATACATTTCTTTGATTTTTTATCAAGCTTGGTTCTACTTTCAGAATATACATGTTCAAATGCTTCACAACCGAAGGTTTTGAGAAAAGAATAACTCACCTTCTTACCTCTCCATGCTTCCTCTAGAATACCACAACCCAAAGGATTAGAGGGACCTCTATTAATTAAATAAACAATAGTGTTTACAGTCTCTTCCCACATTTTTAAAGGCAGCCCAACATGCAATCTCATAGTCTGTGCACGCTCCATTATTGTTCTATTCATGCGCTCAACCACTCCATTTTCCTGTGGAGTCCTTGGAACCATTTTTTGCCTATGAATACCATTAGAGGAACAATAATCTTCAAACTCTTTGCTACAATACTCACCACCATTATCATATCTGAGACATTTTAGCTTTTTACCCGTCTCATTCTCAACCAAGCTTCTCCATTTTTAAAAGTTTCAAATACATCAAATTTCTGCTTAAGAAATAAATTCATACCTTCCTAGTTGCATCATCAATGAAATGTAACATAATACAGAAGCCACCAGAGAAGATACCTGAGCTGGTCCCCATACATCTGTATGCACAAGCTCCAATTTCTCATCTTTCTTTTGCTTTCCATCCTTGAGAAAACTAACTCTTTTGTTTTCCATACACACAACTTTCACAAAAATCCATATTAACACATTTTAGACATGGTAAAACATTCTTTGAATGAAGTACTTTCATACTTTTTGCACTCATAAATTCCCAAGTCTATTATGCCTGATGTTTGATTCAGAGTCCACATCAACTGTATGATCTTCTGCTAAATTTGCAGCAATTGTTCTTGAACATTGACCTTTTTACATAACAATTAAAGTAGAAGGAATAGTATGACCTGTACAAAGATATAAGGTGCCTACTTTCACACCTTTTTCTACCACTAAGGCACCCTTTGTGACCTTCCAATTTTTATCACTAAATGTAACAACACAACCTTCATCATCTAGTTGCCCTGTTGAAATTAAATTTTTGCTTAACTTTGGAACATGCCTTACCTCATGTAGTAGCCAATGATTCTCATTCTACAACTTAATCTTGATTCTTCCCTTTCCAACAATCTAAAAGGGTCCGTTATCTCCTAAATAAACCAGCCCAAAATCCCCTTGGATATAATCAAGAAAATAACTTCTATGGGGGGTAGCATGAAATGAAGCCCCTGAATCTAACACCGAAGAATCATCAGCATTATCAAGAGAAAGAATCAAAGCATCCTCATCAGATTTATTACTTGCCAAATTTTCCGCTTTACTTCCTTCCTTTCTATCTCCTTCTTTATTTTTCTGAGACCAACAATATTTCTTTAAATGACCCGGCTTACCATAGTACCAACAATCCCTCTTGTCTCTAGATTGGGACCTTCTATCCTTTGATTTTCCTCATGACTTCCCACAATTTCCAAATTTTTTTCCTCTCTCCTTTGTTCTGCCCCTACTTTTTGCATTCAAAACACTGCCTGATGTGGATGTTGCACCTGAGCTTTTCCTACAAATTTTCTCGCTCAAAATAACACCAACAACATCATCAAATTTCAATGTATTCAAACCAGAAACATAATTGCTAATAGCCATTACCAAGCTATTCCAACTTTCAAGAAAAGAACACAGAATCAAAAGAGCCCTAACTTCTTCATCAAAGTTTACTTTTATAGAAGTTAATTGACTGCTTACCGTATTAAACTCATTTAAATGATCAATAACTGACCCACCTTCTACCATTTTCATATTAAATAAATGCTTCATAAGAAATACCTTATTCGAAGCGGAAGGCTTTTCATATAACTTCGCCAGGGTTTCCATAAACTCTTGAGTTGTCTTTTCTATTGTAATATTGAATGCCACCAATTGTGCCAGGCATAAACGAATACTACAAAGAGCCTTTCTATCCAAAATCTCCTAGTCCTCATCAGAAATTTCTATGGGTTTCTTGGTTTTCCCTTCCAATGGCTGCCATAAATCCTTCTAATAGAGATAGTCCTCCTTCTGCATCTTCCATAACTGATAGTTTTTCCCATTAAAATTCTCAACCTTCTTACCCTCGTCTTCCATTGCTCCCACTCAACCATGAAACTCAACCATGAAACCTTCCTACAAATGATAATCAAAACACAACCCACTCTGATACCACTTGTTAGGGTTAGAAAGAGAAGATATCTAACAATTAAATACAGATTTAATTAATAAATAGAGAAACTAAAACACACACAGAATAAATCATAACACAAAGAATTTAACGTGGTTCACCCAATCCAGGCTACATCCACCAAACCGCAACCATCCAATACTTTTATTATCCAATACAAAATTTATTACAATCTTGTGAATAATCATTTTTTTCATCATACTACAATACCCATTCAAACCCCTTTTTAACAAGCTTAGAAGCTTCCAAATTTTGGGTTCTACAAAATTGGATTTTTCCTTTTTCATTGATTTTTCCATTTTTCGGTGATGACCCTGGCAAGGATATGTGCTAGGGTGTACAGTATACCATGGGCTATATAGTATAGCATGATCAGTTACCACATACCAATAGCCATCTATCATTTTGTAGCATCTTTAGTGGACTGAACATTACCATTCACATAACTCCTTAAGAAAGAGGTTCAATTTAATTGGAACGAGGATTGTAAACATGCTTTTGAGAGTTTGAAATATTATCTTGCTACTCCACCTATTTTAAAACCCACTATGCAAAATAAACCATTTATCCTTTATTCAATAGCATCGGCACATGCCCTCGCAGCATTGTTGGCTCAACAAGACAACAATGGTAAAGAACATCATGTTTATTACATTAGTCAAAATATAATTGATTACGAGACACGATATATGATGATAGAAAATAGTGTTTGGCTCTTGTGTTTGCTACTAGTAAATTGATACATTACTTACTGAATGCTAAAATCCATGTGATTATGAAGTTTGATCCCTTAAAACACCTTTTTGCTAAAATAGATTTATTAGGATGCCTAGCTAAGTGGGTTATGTTAACTAATTTTGATCTTAAATTTGTCTCTCAAAGGAAATTAAAGGACAATCCTTGAATGACCAATTAGTTGATGCTCCCTCTCCCTTAGCATTACCTAATATAGACTCATTCCCTAATAAGAATGTGTTGACTATTCAAAAAGACAAAGAAATGTGGTAATTATATTTTGACAATTCTAAGTGTCAAACCGGCTCTAGGGCAGGGGTTATATTATTTCCTCCTTCAGGTAAGCTTATTCCCTTATCTTTCCATTTAAACATCCTATGTACAAATAAAACTATAGAGTATGAAGCTTTAATAGCTAGTATACATGCAATGTTAGCATTAAATGTCAAACACATTTCTATATTTGGTGATTCCCTCCTAATTAAATTAAACAAATAAATGGTTCATATCAAGAAAAGAATGATAAGATCATTCGATATAGAGATCTCCCAATGATATTATTAGAAAAAATTGAATCATATATGATCAAAAACATGCCGTGAAGGGATAATCAGCATGCAAATGCAATGGAAAGCATTGCTTCTCTCATATCTATTGTAGATCCTTTTGTTGATTTCACATTTACATTCCAAATGATCCCTAAACCATCGATAGAGGATAAAATAAAAGAAGTGTTATTGACCAATATTGACAATCCTAGTGAATGGTATCCAACGATGTTAAAATATTTAAAAGATGGTACCTTTCCTGAGCCTACAACTAAGAAAACTTGAGCTCGTCTTTAGAAACTTGCATCTAAGTATATAATCCTTGAAAAAAATTTATATAGAAGATCATTCAATGGTATTTTATAAGTAGATGTCTTAAATATTCTGAAATCCCTATAGCACTTGAAGAAGCTTATGTAGGTGCTTGTGGAGGGAATTTCAGAGGAAGATTTTTAGTTCAAAAATTGGTTCGTATATGATATTCTTAGAGACAAATGGAACAAGATTATTTTGAGTACATAAAAATTGTCATAAATGTCAAGAACATAACAATTTTATTCATGCTCCTACTTCTGAGCTTTGTGCCCAAGATCCTATTTGGCCATTCTCAGTTTGGGGTTTGGATCTTATTGGAAAGATATCACCACCTTCTTCTATGAGACACACGTTTATCATTACCACAACTGATTATTTCACAAAATGGATAGAAGTTATTCCCCTTCGTTCCATGATAGCTAATGTAATATTTCATTTCATATTGGAACATATTATTGCTAGCTTTGGTCTCCATTCTGTATTAGTTTCAAATAATGGAACTCCATTTAAGGCTAGTGATGTGAAGAAATTCTTGGAAACATTCAATATTTAACATCGCTTTTCAACACCATATTATCCACAATCAAATGGGAAAGTAGAATTAACTAACAAGACTATTGAATAAATTCTATGAAAAATAGTAACTAAACATAACAAATATTGGCATACTCAACTAACTTATGCATTATGGGCTAATCGTATGAGTGTTATAACATCAACTGGAAATACTCCCAATAACCTTTTTTATGGTGTTGAAGCAATAATGCCCTTACAGTTAGAAATTCCTTCCCTGAAAATCATTCTTAAAGGGCTTATTGATGATACTACTTATAAAGAGCAATGATTGCATCAGCTTGAAATGCTTGATGAACAATGTATTTGTTGAACATCTGGAATACTAAGAGGTGGGTGAATTAGTATTCCATAAAACCATAATAAATCCATCTAATCATTATCACAATTCTGAAGGAATCAACAAGAAGGAACATAAAAAACAAATCAATGCAACCATACACATGAACACTACGATTTTTACGTGGAAAACCCAAAAAGGGAAAAACCATGGTGAGGGTTAACAAACAATATATTATATCTAGATACAAAATATTATAGGGCTCACTACCAGGACTCAATTTCCTTGAAAAGTCTCACTTCCTGAGTACAAAAGATGGCTAACCACCAAGATACAAAGATAGTGGCTCATTGCCAAAAGATTGAACTAATAGAATACACCTTCAATATGCAGGGTTCAATTTCAATGAAACTCAAAATATAAAGTACTGCCTCACACAAAATTTTCTCAAGAAATCTACACTTATCCACAATTCATAAAGCATCTCAGACCTCTCTTCCACACACACTTTTACTCACTTCACCACTTCACCTCTTCACCTCTCTCACAAAGCATCTTATGTATATACAAGTATATCTTATTCATCAATTAGGTCAGCCTAATTATATGAAAACAAAATAATCAAAAAACTCTTTATCAACACCATAATAAACATTTTATCCATGTGGTACATTGTACCAAGTCGGCTAGCATCCATAAAACATAATTAGTCTCCATAATGTAGTGCATACGCTAAGTTGGCTAAGACTAGAACACAGTTCTCCAAACCAACAAATAATCCTCAAAGAAAATACCTTTTGGATCTCAGAACACATTGATTTCCCATTATACCACCAACATAGAGACTACCAACAAAACCACAACATAAGAATGTTCACCTTAATAAAATGTGGAGTCTCCCACATAGTATTCCAAGCAAGGAACAACAATAGTGTATAGAGTTGAACTCTGTCAAAGATAAATTTCTTCTCACAACCAAAAACATCTCAAGATCTAGGATATAGTTTTCTAAATGAGCCATGATAGCATGGTTAAGAGATTAGATTCATATTAGATCTCCCGATGAATTCCAAACTCAAATACCAATATATTGATCTATCACAAAAGAGTATTACCGGAAAAGAACAACTTCTAGTAAACCAAGTAGACTTCTCATATAGTTATTACCATGTTGACATCAATTACAACATAGGAACAACCAGCACAAACCATCCATACTTCATGCTCATGTTGCAAGGCTTCCATAATCACAAAAATATCCCCCTTTTGCATTGATGGCAGCATGCATGACAAAAACAAAACATTTTCCAATATATTGCAATTGAGTACTCTGAATACTCCCCTTATCAAAATTGTTCTTCACAAAAAATGTTTTTCCTTTGTTAACCTCTATCTCTCTATTTCTCCATCTCTCTATCTCTCTATGTCTCCATTTCTCTATCTCTCCATCTCTCTATCTCTCCCCCTTTGACATCAATGACAAATGATGGGATCCGATCTATATGTATATATGCTTCAAAGTGTAACCAAAAACATATGAACAAAAAATTGAATGAACCTAAAGAAGAACCTCTTAGACTCCCCAGGATGACCTTCCATGATGCTTTTCCTTCTTCCCATGAACTTTTTTTACTTATAAGAGTCTTATGTAATAGCTCAATCTTAGTTAAGGAATCTATACCATCTGCTAGATTATTGGGACTAAGATTAATCTTTGATAATTCACCAATACAACCAAGAGCACTAGAAATAGAAGTATGTCTGAGTTTAATCATGTCTTTGAGTGCTACAAACTTCTTGATTACTTCTAACCTTTGATCCTGTAGAGAAAAGAACTTTTCCTAAATCTGCACAATGTAGGACCACCTCTAATTATCTCTATCTTCTGCTAACCTGTATGTATCTTCCTGAGTGCTCATCTAGGAATCACTCATCCTTATCTCATTTCTTATGTCTAGTGTACTACCAAACCAATCTAGGAAAAAAGAAAGCAGTCCCTATGCCTCTTCTTCACAACCTTGTACACTACAATTCTTTCATCATTGGACTATGTGCATTTACACATTTTTCCTTGATATCTTCCAAATTTTTGTCATTAGACCTAATTCCAGCATGCACTTCAAGTCCAGAGATATATACCTTCAAAGAATCAACTATACCTCTGAGATTCTCCACAACAAAAATAGATGAATCAAAATTAGCACGAGGAATAACCTTTTGTAATTCTTCCAAAGCTCTTTGAATATTTTCATGCTCATGTTCAAACTCACTTCCTTCTACAACTTATTGTTTAACAACACTCTTCCTTTTCTTCACTGTTATGGTTGTGCTATCGAAGCTACCTTCTATATTGATATCTTACAGATTTCCAAAAGAATTTTAGCATAATTATCAACTTCAACCTCTAACATTTCATAATATAATTTAGATATCCATACCAACGTTGATTCAATTGCTTCCATGTGACATAAATCTGTAGAGACAAGAAAATTGATGCTTTCAGAGTACCTTTCAACAACACTTATTGGAAGCCTAAACCTTCTACTCATCCTCATCTGAAAAGTTCCAAAGAATGCAGCAAGGGTAGTCTCTTGTGCATTTGAGCTACCAATATTTATCATGAATTTCTTGTTTTGATGGGAAATAGGCTTTGTATTTGACCATTCTATCCTTCCTATTATAGGTAATTCTCTCAAAAATTAAAAGAGCATATAGACAACAAGATTTCCATATCGAAATGTATTCTTCTTACTCTTCTTGATTTCCTTTAAATTATTCAAAAGATATATACGAATTAATTCACACAAGTCATAATCCATACCTCTTTTAAGCATATGAACAACAGTACAAACTATGAGGTCATTGCTAGGGATACAAACTTTGTGACCGATGACCATAACAGCACACCTTATTACCAGATCAATAATTGATCTCAAATCAATCTCTTTCCCTTCAAGATTCACACCTATGAACCTCAATTATCTCTTGCTCATCCATAGCCTTCCAATTGGGAACTAGTCTGGAGGAACACAAACCAGTTACAACTCTGATAGAATCTTTGGTAATCAAATGTGCCTCATCAATCCACAAAGATTCATTGTGAATTCTACTTAAAACTATTTGAATATACTTCTTCTCAAATTCATACAAGGGGACTTTCCTCCAAACATCCAACTTTTTCTCAACTAACATGTTGTAGGCATCATGGCTCTCTTCCAATTCACTTTCCCTTTAGAATGCTCAACTGAAGTGACGACATTTATTCTATCTTACTATAAACAAATGCATAGATATCTTTTGTAGGAAACACTCTCTGAGGGATGCAAGGGAATGCAATAACAAACTCTTTTGACACATTCCTTAAATATCTCTTCAAACTAACTTGCATTTTATCTACACTATTCACAACCTTTGAATTATCCATAACAATAAAAATGAAATATTGTGCAAATAGGAATACCTCTGCAAATGCCAACTATAGATATCTGACTTCTAGAGCTCACTTTGAATCCACTTGATCTCTTCTTCAAACCCTAAAACTCTAAATTGCTCTCCAAACTTCCTTTTCACACTTCCCTAAAAATTCATAAGCCTTTTAAATTATCTAAATTTATTTCTTCCATTCCAAATTATTTTGCAATAAATGCTTCAACTTGTAGGTAGATGACCTCAAAAATTGTGTACACCTCCATTCTTTCAAATTCTATAGACTTCATTGTTCACACATGCGACTGAGAAAATTCCTTAATTTCATTACCACATTAAATATACATTTGTCATCATGTGACACAAGTATCGATGAGGGGGTTTATTAGATTTTCTGATAATTACTCCCCCTTAGCCACTGCTTGACTCAAAAATTGATGGGAGTATCTACACCAGAGGTCGACACAGATAAGATTGATAATTTTGATTCAACTTGCTTTCCTTCCTTTCTCCAGATCCTTTTCATTTCATTTTTTTTCTTCTTCTGGATCAATTATTTGATCATGCTTCTTCGTCGGATAATTATTATTTTTGCAGTTATTAACAAGGTGTTCCAGATTGCTACACTTACAAAAAACAACATTCTTCTTTCCATTCTCTCTTTTATTCAACAAAATAACTTAAAATCCAATCTTCTTGCACTTAAGACATTTTCCAAAGAATGATAAAGAATCATTCATTTTAATTTTGCAATCCTTTTCCTTATGACCAAATTTCTTGTAGGAATAACAAACACCATTGAAAGATAAATACCTTTTAGCATCATGTCATTTGATAGGAGTTCTTCTAGAATTTTTTCTTATATCCTTGATTTGTACATCATTGCACCAAGTCTTCTTACCATTGAATTGCTTCTCTTTAGAAATTTGACCTTCCTCAAACCCTAAACCACTCTTAACAATTGTTGATCTCTGAGAGGTAATCAATTCATCAAGCATTGTCGAGCTTATCTTAAATTTTTCTTCAAAAATTCTTGCATTTTCTAGATCAAATCTCAATATTTATGCTTCTTCCTCAAGCTTTATGCATTCATCCATCTTCCTTTGAATTTCAATTTCCTGACATTCTTTAGTTCTTTTCTTCTCATCCAATTGTTGCAGTAGGTTGGAGAAAATTTCATCTACTTTAACCAATAGATCGCATGCTTCAACACTTTTACTTTTCAACTTTTCAATATACTCATTTACTTTCATCAACATTTCCTCTAGATCTTCTATTTGGATTCTAAATATCCAACAAAGACCACTTCGAGAGGAAAAAAAATCTTATACTCAAATTTTGAGACCTTCCTCAAGCTGTTAGGCTTCCTTTGAGGAACCAAGCTCTAATACCAATTTTTTGACATCCAAAATATTGAGAGGGGGTGAATCAGTATTCCATAAAACCATAATAAAATCCATCTAATCATTATCACAATTCTAACTGGATTGGCAAGAAGGAACATAAAAAAAAATCAATGAAACCATACACATGAACACTAGGATTTTTATTCGGAAAAATCAAAAAGGGAAAAACCTCAATGAGGGTTAACTCACAATATATTATATCTAGATATAAAATATTACAAGGCTCACTATGAGGACTCACTGTCCTTGAAAAGGCTCACTTCCTGAGTACAAAATATGACTAACCACCAAGATAAAAAGATAGTGGCTCACTGCCAAAAGATTGAACTGGTAGAATACACATTCAATGTGTAGGGTTCAATTCTAATGAAGCTCAGAATATAAAGTACTACCTCACACAATTATTGCACAAAAAATCTACACTGATCCACAACTGATAAAGCATTTAGGCTCAAACCTTTCTTCCACACACACTTTTACTCACTTCACCACTTCACTACTTCACCTCTTCACCTCTTCACCTCTCTCACAAATCATCTTATATATAGACAATTATATCTTATTTATCAATTAGGTCAACCTAATTAGATGAAAAAAATAAATCAAAAATTATCAGCACCATATTAAACATTTTATCCATGTAGTGAATTGTACCAAGTCAGCTAAAATTCATAAAACATAAATAGTCTCCATAATGTATTGCATACGCTAAGTCAGCTAAGACTAGAACACATTTTTCCAAACCAAAAAATAATCCTCAAAGAATAAACCATCTAGATTTGAGAATACATGAATTCCCCATCATACAACCAACATAGAGACTACCAACAAAACTACAGCATAAGAATGTTCAACTTAATAAAATGCGGAGTCTCCCACAAAGTATGCTAAGCAAGGAACAACAGTAGTGTATAGAGTTGAACTCTATTAGAGATAACTTTTTTCTCATAACCAAAAATGTCTCAAGATCCACGATATAGCTATCTGAATGAGTCATGATAATATGGTTAAGAGATTAGAGTCATATCAGATCTTGTAGTGAATTCTAGACTCAAATACCAACACACCGATTCATCACAAAAGAGTATTATAGTCAGATAATAGATTTCGGTAAACCAAGTAGACTTCTCATATAGTTATTACCATGTTGACATCAATGACAACATAGGAACAACCAACACAAACCATCCATACTTCATGCTCATGTTGCAAGGCCTCCATAATCCAAACAATATCAACACTCTTGAGAATATTCAATCTTATTCCACAAGAATGCAACATGATTATAATGATAATTTCATCCCTCTTGAATTTAATAAGGGTGACTTGGAATTATATGAAAATCAATGTAACTTCAATGCTCTCCTGAATGAAAAAGGAAAATTCAACCCTAACTGGTTAGGACCTTATGTCATCAAGGAAAACTATGGGTTTGAATCCTACACATTAACGGAAATTGACGGTATGCCTCTAAAAGAACATATCAATGTCATGCATTTGCATCGGTATTACATATAGAATTCTCCCTTTTGAATAGTGTGTTAGAGCAGTGTTGTTAGATTAGGTAGATAGTTTCTATTTTATCTCGTAGTGCTTCTTTCTTTGACATGTGCTAATAGTGTGTGTCTTAGTGTCTAAGATGATTGTTCAAATGATTTGAATGATTACTTTATTTTTCATACTATTCAAAACCTTATGTATGTTATGTTGATTTAGATCCTTATGTGAATTTAATGTTATTAGATCAGAGGAGTTATTAAGTTAACATAGCATACTTAATCACAATGTAACATCTAACATAAACTAAAAATAGTTTATTTAGATCACATACAACATTAAATCATGGAGATATTTATTAGATACTCTTGCAAAAGATATTTAATAAATCACATTGAAATTTAATTCAACACAAGATCATAAAAACATAAACATCCATGGTCATATATATCATCAAAAGTTTCAATACATATACATCACTCAATACAATGCTAGTAAGGTCTATGACTACCAAACCACTTAGGGGTTGGTGACCTCCATGAATGTTGTGATATAATAGTATGTGATCATGGCTAGTCAAAGGATAACTATAAGCCCTACAATAGTCCAAATACTCCCACCTCTCGTACGAGTGCCTCAACACACTCTCGGTCTATCGACTCCCTGCCTACCTCTACCCTAGCAAGCTCCTCCTATAGCCTCAAGATATATACTCATAGGTCACCCCTCGTCCTACTATCAATAGAGCCTCAAGATGCTAGGACTATTGAAAGCTCTACTCAATTTTTTTTGGTACAACTGGTGGCTCTTTTGTATGTTGTGCCTAATCTCTCACTACTGACTCAAAGAGGTTGGCATGTTTCCCCACAAAAGGTGGGGGCATGTACTTTGAAAATGTATCATCCTATATGTGCAATGGAGGCACTATCTCTATGATCACTCATTGGTAGAGCTCACACCACTCTTGCATAGATCCTACAAGATAGAAATCATAAGAATATCAATACACATCATAAACATATATATAAAGAATATGTGTAAAAGATAGAAGCATAAGGAAATAACATAAAAATTAAATTATCACCTGGATCCCTAGTCTACCAATCAAGGTATGATCATACAATGGTGGTTCCCATCTATGTTGGAGGTGTGGATGGCCTACTGCTACTGGCCTCCCCACACCCGTGCGTGTGGATCTCTAATCGAGTTTTTCCATGTGATCTAGTGAGTCTAGTAGGGGGTGTTTATGCCCTATCGAGGGCAATTGGATCCTCCTCTACCTCATCAGTATCCTCACTCATAGATTGAGTCTCCTCCTCCTCCTCCTCCTCATCCTCCTAATCCTCATCCTCCTAATCCTCATCATCCTCATCATCCTCATCTAAACCTATAAATATGTCAGGCACAACGCCATCCTCATCTATATCCCATTCTACTTGCTCATCATCTTTATCCTCTCTATGACCTAAAAGAGGTCCAACCTAACTTGCAGGGTGGTGTATAGGGAATACAAGAGCTAGTAAAGTTGCAACCACCACTTTTCGTAGGCCCCTGTGGTTCCTATGTCATCAACCTCAAATACTAGGGGCATATCAAGGTCCTCATCCTTTGAACCACTAAAGTGTACATCCTCGATAGTGAGACAATGACTATCCCCAGGTCTAGAAACACTCTATGTTGATCATTGGTACATTGGTCTAGTCTACAATGGTACCTAGATGTGTCCAAACTACCTCATGACATGATCATAGTAGAATGGTCTAACTATGTAATCATGTCTTCCTAGAAGAAATTGGTCTAGCTATAACCTATGTATCTCATGTCTATCATCTGCCCACTAGGGAATCTTGTGATATGGTCTCTAGATAATATCATCCCCATCTAATTGGTTGAACCTAATCTTACAGTGTAGCAAATCCTCCTCCTATCATGGTTTCTATGGTAGGAATCCCTGTCAACCTTGTACATGTGATATGCTCAAAGCACCAAACCTATAGAAGTGTATAATATATGATGTCAATCTCTTAGTATATAAATCATCCCAAGTCATAGTACAATGGGAGAGCATATTGTGACCCCATGAATAGAGTCCTTTTCTCCTCCATGCCCCTAATAGTATGTACAATTCCACCATCGAAATGAACTCCTCAACCATTTGGTACCAATATGAGTTCTATAGTCATGATCAAGATCCATTGTAGAAGTGGTATCCATGCATACAAAAGCCACATAAGCTCAATGCTCGAATGACAGATAGGCCACTCTAGAAAATATAGAATATCATCTCTCATCTACCTAAAAGATCTATCATCAACTAGGTGTACGTGCTCACCTCATATGGGAATCCATAGGATGTGATGTACATCCTCTAGATTCATAGTCATCTCCTCAATAGGAAGATGGAAGGTACATGTTTCCACATTCCACCTCTCTACTAGGGCTAGAAGCATAGAATCATGATACCTCATAGGTGGCATGAGGTATACCCAAAATAATCCAACATCCTAAAGAATTTTGATCTCATCCTATGATAGTCAAGCGATAGAATCTTATAGGAAACACAACTATCTCCCTCTGAGGTGTTTTCGGGCTCGAGGAGGAATCCAAATAACAAAATACATGAAATAATTCCTAAATTCATCAATTAAATAACATTAGAGTTTCTATAAGATGCTTTATGGAAAATGTGGACACTTATGTTGTTAGAAACCAAGATCACCTGCATGCAATCAATCACCTATCACATGCAAAAGACATGCAGAACCAAAGAAGATGTTCTATAAACCTCAAAGTAAAAATGCATTATTGAGAATCAATTATTACAAAGAGATCAATCATTATGAAGGAGATCAAGAAACCCTAAAAGGGAAACCCTAAATGAAACCCTAGTGTGCACACTTAATAGTTAATCAATTATTAATGTGCCTAAGTTTAGCTTAAGTAACTAAAGGAATAAGTGACTTAATTAATTAACCAGTATGATATAATTAATTAAGCATAATAACTTATTACTCTAACACCCCCGCCTTAAGATGAACTTAGGAAGAAGCTAAAACACTAGAAGAAGATGCATGAAAGCAAAGATGGGTCCCGGTAACTAGGCCTGATTAGGTACCCATTTACAAATACAAGAATGAGGTAGAGAAGGAAAAACCCAGTGGGACAAAACCCCCCTACAATGAGATGACATGCTGCAAAGAAGCACTAGAACCTGAAACTAGCAAGCAAGGAAAGATACTTCTATTTACTACTGAAACCATATGAGAGTCACTGATTGACTCAAGGAATCATGATAAAGCAATAGCAAACCTGATGCCACGAAACACTCGAAAACTCCAAACGGGAACAACCTTGGAATCTATGAAGTAGCAAGCAATTATTGAATGATGTATTACTGAAAATGAAGTGCAAAGATGTAAGATGCACCCTCCCAACTGCAAAAACATCCAAGTAATCTCCAAAAAACCTATCGAGCCAAATCTAGACTAAGTGATCAACTTGGGATAGATATAGAAAAAGTGCATGGACAGCAACATAGAGCTCCTTAATACCTTTCCAATGCCGCAAAGATAGTGAAAATCAGAGATCGTGGCAAAAATTTATGAGCTTGAAAGTCCAAAATAAACATCTGACTTCAAACAGCAATAAATGTAGATAAATAGTAAAATACTAAAAAATAAATAGCACTACTAGAAAGTGCTTGGAACCAGCTTTTCGACGATATCTCGTTTTCCTGATTTCAATACTGTATGCCCAAGTTATGACCAAAAGAAAACAACTACTTCTTTAGGAAAAATCAAGGGTAGGAGGGACAAAGAGGGGCTGGCCATAAGCTGACATCATCAGTTCACGAGCTTTATTTTTATGGCCATCTAGCCATCGCTGCAAAAATTCGGGCCCCGTACAAAAAAAAAATTGATAAAGGCCCTGGTCACTGATATGACCAGGGGCTGGGTGCCAGAGTTGGCCGAGGGTTGAGCGCGGAGCTCCCGGTCTCCATAAGACCGCCGCAAGGTTGAAAGAGGTCCGCGAGGGCTGAGCTGAGGCCCCCAGTCAGCCATATGACCAGAGTAGGGTAGAGGGAGCCCTCAGGGGCTAGCGGAGTGGCCTAGTGGCGGACTGGCGGAGGAGGCCGGCAGCGGCGGTGGATGGGCGGCTGCCCGGTGGCCGCCTGGTGATCAGTTGCTTCTGAATTGGAGGCGATGGCGCGAGGTTCAAAAAACCCCATTTTTTGACATTTTTTTCAATTTTTCGTGCATCGAAAGGTGTGCTGGGGAGGCCGTACGGCCCCCCAAGCAATTTTTTTTGCCTTCCAGACCAACTGCTCAGAAATCGATGAAATGAAGGGCGATCTTAGGGTTTTTGGCCACTACGAATGCGATGGTGGTGTCCATTTGAGCCCAAAGTGTCCCAAAAAATCGGCTACCCCTAGATCTTGAAAAAAGATGCCTGTGGAAACCCTTGCATTAGAAACTCACTAAAAGGCTATATCTTCATATCACAAATAGGTAGTTGTAGGTCTGGAGCTCTGATACCATGTTAGAAACCAAGATCACCTACATGCAATCAATCACCTGTCACATGCAAAAGACATGCAAAACCAAAGAAGATGTTCTGTAAACCTCAAAGTAAAAATGCATTATTGAGAATCAATTATTAAAAAGAGATCAATCCTTATGAAGGAGATCAAGAAACCGTAAAAGGGAAACCATAAATGAAACCCTAGTGTGCACACTTAATAATTAATCAATTATTAATGTGCCTAAGTTTAGCTTAAGCAACTAAAGGAATAAGTGACTTAATTAATTAACCAGTATGATATAATTAATTAAGCATAATAAATTATTACTCTAACATATGCCATCTTTGGATGGTGGGTCTTGGACACTTTGCACCAAAGTGGGACACTTTGCGCCAAAGTGGGACACTTTGTGCTAGTAAGGAACACTTTGCGCTAGTAAGGGACGCTTTTCGACAAAGAGGGACACTTTGCACCAATCTTTTCTAGGGTCCTAAAATCACTCTAATTACATGAAAAATTATGGTAAATGCATGAAAATGATTACAAAGCATAAAAAAATCCACTCACCATCTATCATAGTGTACCTTGTTCTACCTTGCTATGAATCACATCCAATATAGGGGGCTTGTAGGTCCTTCAGCTAGGCATTCTCGATTACTCAACACCAAGGTAATTTGAAACAAGGTAAATATCAAATGAATATTAAAGAGTGTCATTTTCATTAGTATATAGTAAAACTATAGGAAATAAAGCTTATTCATTTAAAAGATAATTTCATTCAAATTGGCATATTGGGGGCTAGAGGACTTTTTTTCGATGTCATTTGTTGCATTGGATTCGCAATTCCGCTCCTAGTCTCATCAAATTTCTATCATTATGTGGTATGGTACTTGGAAATACCCTATGATATGACCTAAGTAATTTGATGTGGTTTCGTATTCACCCTTATTCCACCTCCATAAAGCAAGAAAAACTAGGGGGCATACATCTACCCTCGAATTCAATTCTCCATAGAAATTTGATAAGAGGATTTTTGGAAAACTAATGAATTTTTGTTGTAGGATGCAGGTCCTTAACATTATGGTTTTGTAGGTAATTACAATGGGGGCTTCATTCTCCCTAATGAATCCATATGAGTATCCTTTTTATATAAGTTTATTTCCTTTAGCTTGTATATGCACGTAGTATCATATGGTAGCTAATGTGGGGGTTGAATGTAGTGTCAAAAAAAGTAACCCTTTTTCACACTTAGTTTGAGAATGAATAATTAATGATAAAATGGACTTAATTGTGACTTATTTAGGGTTTTGTAAAGTGTTTCTTTACACTTTCACACTAATCTAGGACTTTATTAATTGATTGAGGCTTGATTTTCCTTAATTGGCCCCCTAAATTCAAATTCAAGCCTTATTTATTGCATTTTTTGAAGGATAAATCCTAAAACTCATTAATAATGTTTCATAACACTTAATTCATCAAGGTTTGAGTCCTAGGCTAGTGAACTAGGACCCATTCATGACTTGGTGAATGGGTCCTTCCTAGGTCCTAGGACACTCTTTTGGTATAATATTTTACCTCCTTGAAGCAAGGTCCTAGTTAAGTGTGCTAGGACCCATTTTCCCTATGGTGAATGGGTCCTCCTTAACTTAGGACACCCCTTTTTGAACTTGTTTGTCACACGATTTTAATTATTTTGAATCCTAGGTCTGATGTTAGCTTGTGTTATTTGAATTTCAGGATTAAATATTAAGATTAGTATAAATATAAGGTTATTTTACATGGTTTCAACTAGTTCTTCAAAAGCAATCAAAGAGTCTTGAGAATTTTCATGAGATCAAGCATTCATATTCAAGAAGCAAGCAAGAGTGTATTTTTGAAGAAGCGTTATAAGTCTTCAAGCTCATTTTGTATCAAATATGAAGCATTATTGAAGGATTGATGGTAAATGTCTTTGGAGAATCATGATGGATTCTAGGTGTTGGGAGATGCACAAGACATATGACCAAGCCCAATTCCTTGTTTCCTAAGTGATTCCATCTTCTATGATCATTCTATTTGCAGCCTAAGGAGAGGTATATTTAAATTTGTGATCTATTAAGGGGATTTGAGGTCTTCTAAAGTAGGTCACTTGCATTGTCCATGTTTCATTTTAAGATCCTATTCTAACACACTTGAATGGGATTTCTTTGCATCATTTGGGATCTTAATCTTAGACACACTTAAGGTTATGATGGCACACACATTTCATGTTTTAGATTTACATTCATAATAAATGTTTAATTACCAAACTTGGGGTTTGAATGAGGCAAACCCCTATCCACCAACAAGCTTCAATATTTTTTTTGTAAATTAGTAGCAAATATGGATCTGAAAGCTAGAGTTTCAAGTTAGAGGGAAGGAGTGTAGACCTAGAACTTTAAGATCAGATTCAGAGTTTTCCAGAAGGGCCTACTAGGACCCATTTGCCACCTCGTGAATGAGTCCTTGTTAGGGCTTTAGGAATAGTAAATTTTTACAATATGCAAGCTTTATTTCCAAATTCAAAGCTCCCTAGATAGGTACACCAAGACCCATTCACCACTTGGAAAATGAGTCCCTAATAAAGTGATAGAAATAACAATTTTTGATCAGGTGCACAACATTCCCTATTCTTAGTTTTTCCAAAAAGGTTACTATTTATCCATGCTTTATGATAGGTTTGTTCATTGCATTTGATAGACCTAGAATTAGGGTTGATTTGCTTGTTTAACTCCTTCTCCCCAAAGTTATTTTTAGCTCACCACCCCATCCTTGTATAAAGGAGAGATTGAAAGATCTACAAATCTTGACTTGGCTCACCTTCTTAAGTTGATAGTAACTTTAAGGTTTTAGATCTCATTTCTTGAGTGAAATAGTGGGAAAGAGGGTTAGACATGATAGTCACCTTTTTTTTATGTTTCATTGTGATGAAGGAAATAACTCTTATTCCTATTGCTTCTTCAGAATAACCAAAAAAATGTAATAAAATATCCAACAATGAAAACCTTCAGGCATTGTTGGCCAGTTAATGCTTGAAAACTAGTTTTTAATGGGTATTAACTGCTAAATAAACTTAGGGGTGAAAAAAAAAAATTCGGCAGGTCAAGGCAGTGATAAAGTTAAAACTGAGATACTGGAGATTTATCATCAATTAAAATAATAATGCAATCTATTCTTCCTATCACCAGGGTTCCAAGAACTTCAACTCCTATGGATTTTCTCTACCGCTACCAATTCTATGGTGCAACAGGTATCAATTGGCTCTTCCAACCTTCTAGGATGTCTTTGCATCCTCCTAGTGCTATTTTTCTTTGTGTCCTTGGGTTGGCTAATTGTTTGGTCCCCTAGTCTTCAAATCTCATGGCTCCTCTTTGCCTACATTTTTCAATCTTCTGAGCTACCTTTTGTGCCAAGAAATCTCCTGTCACTTTTGTGATAGTGTTATGGTCCTTTTCCACAATGATTGTCGTACCATTTGGCGTTGTCATTTTTGGTTCCATGACTATTGTACGTGTTTCGACACTAGTAGGCTATCTCTTGTTCATTCATAACATCTTCTTGTGTCCTTTCAAATCCAAGTTGGCATTAGTTTTATTATTTTTACTGCAAGGCTAATTCCTCTTGTGCCTTTTTGGATTTTCTACCTACTTCTAAATTCATCATACCATTCTCTTTCCTAACTTCTCTCCATTCCATCCTTTTACATCCCATCCACATTTTTCATCACACTCCCTCATCATTTCCACATCATCCTTCTCTTTCTTTTTTCATTTCTTCCCATCACATCATCGTTTCTGATATATTTTTTCACTTGTGTTATTAATTCTCTAGGGTTTATGCTCAATCTTTCACCATACTCAAGTGTTGGATTTCTCACATGGTCTGATCTCCACTTATCATTTGGTAATTGGTAATATGGTAGGTTTTATATTATTTTTAAATATATTAGTTATAATTCTTTCCCATGACGACTGGTGACTTGCCCCATGGATGGGTCTGACCTTCAGTTGGGGGGAGGACAAATTTTGCATATTCCTTATAGCTATCTATGGTATGATTACCTAGGTAGGGCATATTTTTTTCCCAATTTATCTGTCATTTTTGGTACACTAACCATACTATGCAATTACTCCTCTATTTTCACTTATCATTACCACATATTGTATATCATTTTACCATTTTACCATTAAACTACCTTACCTTTTATTTTTTCCATCTTGCCATTTTTAGCATTTTTGTGTTAGCAGTTTCTATTTTCTGGTTTTCCTACAGTGTCAACTTCCTGGCACAACCATGGAAGAACGCTAATATCATTATGAAGCTACCTCTGTGACACATCTCTGAGCTACATAGGAAGCTTATAAAATTTTCAAGCAAGAACAATGGGATGAATACTTTAAAATATTGTGTGGTTTTGAAAGTAATGTAGCCAGGGATTTTGCACTCAGTTTTCACAAGAATCGAGTCATAGGGGTTGTAGTTCTCTAGTATATTTGAGACAATTGTGGATGTCATGGGGCTTCCATTATCTGGGTTTCATTACTTTCTTAACAATTCTTCCAAAGTTATAGATTTACAGCCCTAAAGAAAGCAATTCTTGCAATAGGGTGAGTTTGTTGAGTATGTTCACGGTCAACGGACTAAGTTGGCCTCACTTCATCACCCATGGAATGATGATGCCAGGTTTATCATACAATATGTTGCTTGTGAAGGAAGGTATGTATATGTCTATGTACAACATTTTTTCCTCCTATTGCATTTGCAAAAAAAATTTCTTGTGAATTTCCCATATTTCCTTTTTTATTCATTACAATGAATGAGTAGGGTTGTTCAGGGTGGGAAGCAGTATTCGTTAGCCCATCATAGGTTAATTCAATTATTGATTATTCAAGAATTGAACTTGTTGTATCCTCCTGGTGACTAGGATAGTTTTGTTAGTTTGGGGGAGGAGAATTTAGAATAGTAAGAAGAGAATCCTAAAGGGGAAGAGCCTCATGAGGATGAGGGGAACCCTACACCTCCAATCACCACTCACAAAGAAGAAAAAACCCCTAAAACACCTTCTACCTCTCACTCAAGCAAGAAAAGGAAGCTCAATAAAGAAACCCAAGTTACCGCCAGTTCAAGCCCTCAACTCAAGTCTAGCAAGAGACTCTCCACTAAAGAAGATTCAAACCCCCCAATTGTTGAAAAAGAATCTCCAATGCATAAGACTGATAAAGGGGCTATGGATAAATTGAAGGGAATGACCAAATTTGCAAGTGATATTATAGAATCAAATGATAAAAAAGACCTTGTTTCTAATTTAGAGGTCCTAGCCACAATTTTTAAGAAAAATGGGAAAGTCAATAGGGAGTATAGATGGTATGGAAGAAGAAAGGAGTAGAAAGAAAAACCTAGATTTGATGAGGTAGCTTTGGAATCAAAAAACCTTGAAGTCACTTCACCAAATGATAATGATCCTATCTCTAATGTTTCCCTTGTGATTGATCTAATTGATCTTGATGAATCATAGATGGTTCCCTCCCCTAGTGAGATAGGAGGTATTGTACTAGAAAAAGAAGACCTTGACCCCACATCAGGTGAGAAGAGAGAAATTGACATTGGAAAGGAAATAAATGTGTCAGATACATAGGTAGAACAATTGGATACCACTAAAGGCGACAATTTTTTTTATGAACATTTAGATAGATAGCAGGATGATGATACTCAAAAGAAAGAATAAGGGGAACAATTTCTTGAAGGCCCAATTATCACCGATGCAGAAGCTGAATAGTTGGATGAATTAATTGATAGCTTCAAAATGGAACAAAATGATGATAGGGAATTTCTTAGTCAAGAAGATCAAGAGGCTAAGGAAGAATTTAAAGAAAAGGAAATATTTTGTGACAAATTCAAGACTTGCACGACTACATTGAAAAGATAAAAAGGGAAAACCAAGAGTTGCAAAGTTAGGTTCAGTAGGCCAACTTTGCCTCTTAGGTACAGGGCATCAAAATTCAAAGATTGAAGATGGCATTGGAATAATCGACAACTACTAAAGAATAGTATATGCTCATCAAAGATCATGAGGTGCAAATGGAAGCATTGAGACAACACTGGTCCTGAGAGATCACCAACACCATTCAAAGGCTAACCAAGTTATCTTGGTTTGTATTTTTTTTCCTTCCTTGCATAGGGACATGCAAGATCTACAGCTGGGGGGAAATGATGGGAAAAACTTAGGCCTTGTTATTTCATTCCTTATCTATCTTTTTCCCTTGTTTATGTTGTCCTCTTCATATTTCATGTCACCTTTTATTAAAGTGAAATGAGTATATTTAATAAATTGTGAAAAGAATTAAAACCATCCACAATACTAATTATTTGAAGCAATATTAATCATTCCATGGTTAATTGATAGGGATAATTGAGGGCATGGGTCCAACTATTATAAGAATGAGGAAGATAAAATGATAATGAGGAAATGAGTTGCTTAATTGGAATGATTGTTGATGGTGTTTTACTCAGATTGCCTTTTTGTTATATTCCTATTTTTATAAAGACAAAATGTTGTTTATTGGTTGTAGGTCAAATGTCTATTTTTTACTATAGACTTTGGTTTGTTGGTCGTAGGCCATAAAAAACCTAACTTTATCGCCTATTAGCATATCGCTTAAGTTTATATATGTGTATGAATCTTAGATGAAACATTTATGTGTGGTGATTAATATATATATATATAAACTTTTGTTTTAAATTTGTTTGAATACTTTTGTGCATGTGAATGATTACTTTGGCATAAAATTAGTTTCATTTCATCACCAAGTGAGCAAGGGATCAAGGGCCCACTACTTGGACCACTTGATGATTCTAGCAGATTAGTTGGTGTGGTAAATGTGTGTTATTTGATTTATAGCATTTTCCCTTTAACAGTTATTAAATGTTCATCAGTTATGATTTTTAATCTGGCTACAATTTTCTCTAAAGTCAACTTCTTTCAATTACTTGTTAATGCACTTATTCATTGTTCAAGAATTAAAGTTTTGATTTGTGCAACTAGAATTTATTATTGTTAATGCTAAATTTATAAGTTTTTTTTGTCACTACACTTTCTATGATAATTTCTATTATAGTAGTTCCTGGCACAGTTCCTAGTACAATTTCTAGCAAGAAATAGAAACAACATAATTAAACCAAATTTCTTATTATAATTTTAATGAGTGAATTAGTTGCATTCATCCCCACTTGGTTCATTTTTTTCAGCCCTTAGGCATACTACCACAACCCCTTTCACAATTATATGATTCTTGGATTGAAATTTAGGAAAAAATGAGGAACACAATACAATATTCCCAAGGATTGAACTCGCCACAACTACCAATCTAATATAATCATAGGAATAATTTATCTCTATCATCAATCCACAACTTTGTCTGAATAGATGTATCAAATAGCTCATCTAGGGAAGTCCAAATAGGTGTATCAAATATCTCATCTTGGGAAGGGCATGAGATTATATTTCTCTCCAAATTCAATTGAGATAAGAGAATTACAAAGCAAAAAATTGGTTGCAATAGGGGAGGAAAATCACCAATCCAAATTATATACCTTCTCTAAGTTTGCCACAAATATTTCTCTGAAAGCACTACTAACTCATTTAGATGAAGTTAGAAAATTATGGCATGAGCAATTTGGCCATCTTAACTACCACTATCTTGAACAACTATGTCAACATAATATGGTTAAGGGATTACCAAAGATTAAATTTTCTAAAGGACTTTGTGTTCAGGTGTGTACTTGGCAAACATCCTGAAGCAAAATTTGACAAAGGAAAATCATGGAGGGTAACACAAGTCTTAGAACTTGTTCATAGTGTTGTTTTAGGGGATTTTCCCCATCCATATTTTAAAAAGGATAAATATGTTCTCACCTTTATCAATGATTTCTCACAATTTACATGTGTGTAGTTCCTTAGGAAAAAATTAGAAAATCTCTTGTTGAAAAAAATTCAAGGAAATTCATCAAACTTCTCCACACAAATAATAGGGGTGAGTATGTTAACAAACATTTTGAGTAGTTTTACATAATAGAGGGGATATATTTGCAACATGGTTACTTATACCCCCAAAAAAATAGTGTTTTTGAATGCAAAAATAGATCTTCAAATGTGATGGCTAATTGTATAATTCAATCTAAAGGACACACACCATCATACTCGGTAGAAGCAATCAACTGTGCATGTTATATTCAAAATAGATTTCCTCATAAAGCCTTGTGTTGAATAAGACAACTAAGAGGGGGTTGAATCAGTTGTCACAGATTTTAAACTTTAATTCAATCACCAAAACTAATACTTAAAACTGCTTAAATGATTAATCATCAAACGCCAATGCAGAAACTCAAATCCCAAACATAAACAAAATAACATCATATTTACATGGAAAACCCAATAAAGGAAAAACCACGGTGAGGATTAATTCACACTATAGAGAATATCAAAACCAATTACAAAAGGATTCATTGCTTGAAACAAGGCTCACTACCTGAGATAAGGCTCACTGCCTAAAATAATGACTCACTGTCCACAGGGCTACAACTCAGAGGGCTCACTGCCACAAAGATACAAAGAATACAAATAAGACTTGCTATAGAGAGACTACAATCTCAATGCAAAAAATGATTCCACCACAGTTACTTGATCAACCTATATGAATAATAGATTTTTCCTTCTGCTCACTACATCCATAAACTTAGCATTAAGGTTCACACTAATCTCCCACACACAACCCACACACACTTTCTAAAAAACATCACAGTCACATCTACTCTTTCACTTATCTTCCTTCTTTTTACTTGTATGATTTTTATTACTAGCTCATCCTATATTTACACTCTCTCCAACCTTGAAAAAGATACAAAGTTGGCCATACAACTTCAAATTAAAATTAGGTAGGCACCAAAAATCCTAGGGTGGAATTAGAATGAGGGCGACCCAAACACATGCTTCACTGAGACCCAAAAATAGATCCAACATGCTTCATTAATTTTGAAGATAGTGCTTAACACATGGTCAACCAAACCAGTGTAAAACACATAGAACAATTAAGCTCAGAACTTTCATAAACCAAAAATATCTTAAATGCAATAAAAACATCTTAACTCTAGAACTGTAAGTCAAAAGACTTCATCAAAGAAAATTTGTACTAGCAACCTTTCTCTCAGACTTCAATTAGAACATAGAGAAACATAGTTCACAACTGGTGAACACAACTCGAACTTCACAATGAACCAACATCTAAACATCTAGATATAACAACTTTCAATAATCATGACCATCATATCTGAACCATACGAACATAGGGGAAAATACCAGGGCAACAACTGAATACCTATAATCTTCCTTTAATACAATTTTCTCAATATCCTCAACATATACAACCAACAACAACTAGTAGATAACCAGTTGACCAATTGACATCAATGACAACACCTTCATTCCTTTCTCTATTCTTGCAACAATCCCCCCCTTTGTCATTGATGGCAACACATGATGTGAAAATACATCAAAGACACCATACCAAATATGAATATACTTCTCAAGATTTTTCTTTTTGTTTCTCACCCTTAGAAGATCATCTTCTTCATTACCTTTTTCTCCTTTTCACATACTTTCTCTCCCCCTTTGACATCAATGGCAAAGGAAAAAGATATGTTCATTGAATCTTCCTTTGACATGAAAATAGAATACTCACAATGACAACACTTGAAAACTACCTTCTCCCCCTAAGGTTTAGCCACCAAAACATCAATCCAAAAAGATAAAACCATGAATCCATCAGACTGATGCATCTCCAAATACATCTTAGTTTATGAAAGGAGGGGAAATAACCCCTAACTTCTCCTGGACATACTCAAAACTATCTTTAGGAAGAGCCTTCATAAATATATCTAAAATCTAATCCTTTTTCAGAACATACTCAAGCTGGAATTCATTCTCCATGACCTTCTCTCTCAAGAAATGATATCTAATAGATATATGCTTCATCCTCGAGTGCATCATAGGATTCTTAAAAATGTTAATTTCACTTGTATTATCATAGAAGATAGAAATGGGATCATCATATAACACTGTGATATCTTTCAATGTTTTTTTCATCCATAAAACTTGTGTACAACAAGATGCAACAAAAATATACTTAGCTTTAGTAGTAGAAAAAGAGATTAAATCTTGATTCTTACTCAACTATCCCACCAATCTGGATCCAATAAAGAATTCACTGCCACTTGTACTCTTTCTTTCATCTACACATCCAACCCAATCTACATCTGTATATGCACTAAGTGTAAAGTCAATATCTTTAGGATACCACAATCCATAATCTAGAGTGTCATTCAAATATCTGAATATTCTTTTAACTATAGCAACATGTGTTTCCTTTGGATCTTCTTGAAATCTAGCCACAAGAAAAACCACATGCATAATATCCAGTCTAGTAGCAGTCAAATACAATAATCTGCTAATCATAGATCTATACTTGCTCTAATAAGCCTTAGGTGAATCAACATCTTTACCCAATTTGCAACCAATCACCATAGGAGTACTTACCAACTTGGAACCATCCATCCCAAATTTCTTCAACATCTCTCTTACATACTTAGACTGTGAAATGAAAATTCCTTTCTCTATTTGATTAATCTGCAACCCAAGAAATAAATTCATTTCCCTAAACATAGACATTTCAAATTCTTTCTGTATCTCTTCTACAAACATTTTGCACATCTTTTCATTTCCTCCAAAGATAATTTCATCAACATATACAACTACAATCAATACTTTGTCATTGGGTGTTGCCACAATAGTGTGTCTCACTTTTGGGACGTGTTTATTTTTTCCCAAAGCCACTTTTTTTAGAAAAAATAATGATTTAAATCTTGAGAGGCTCCATCTAAAGGGTTTTAATTGAAGAGGGATATATAATTCCCCCTTAAATCAAACCCCCTTAGATAGAACCCCTCTAGTATTAAATCATACCCACAATGGATTCTCCTTTGCACCTATCAAAATGCTGGCCAAAAAACACTTTTTCTTTACCTTTTGAGGGATTAAATAACATCATTTAAAATTCATATTTTTCAAGATTGTATCCCTTGAAATGAGCTTTCCAACAAGTATAGTTTTGATATATTTTCATTTTATCATGTATTTAATTTTCAATTTTTACTAAACATAGGTTTTTCTCCGAACATCAACCTCTTTATTGTGTAGAGGTGGAAAAATAGTAAACCATTGTAAAATAATTTTTAAAAATACCCTTTCCCTAGGTATTGATGTCCTTGTTTCACCCAAAAAAGGAAAATTGGATTTCGATATATACACAAGCTAGGTTGTTTAACACACACGTATGTCCAAGTTATAGTTATAGTGACTTCGAAAGTTAATTTTAAAAAAAATATGCAACAAAAAATTATGAAAAAATATCCTTTCCCTAGATGTTGATGTTAAGAATCTATATTTCAAAAATTAGAATTTAATCCTTTATAGAAAAAAAATTATGTTGTACAACACAAACGTTACTTTCTGAAAAATGTTGTGTTTATATTTAAAACTAATTATTAATGGAGATGTTGAAAGATTCATGATTTATTTTGGAATTTTTTTTAAAATTTATATATTTAGAATCTACACACAAATCTCCACAAATCACTAGTTCACATCATCTTCAAATTATTAACAGTTTAGCTACTATAGGCCTCAAAAGATGAAGATTCAATTAAAAATATTGATGTAAATGTCCATCTTGAGAAAAAAGTGATACAGTATTGTGATTTCACCCTATTTTCAATATTAAAGTACAAATTACTATATGTTGTACCTTTGTTAAATCCTTGCTAAATAAAATACCCATCTAACCTTGCATACCAAGCTCTAGGAGCTTGCTTCAATCCATATAAAGCTTTCTTCAATCTGCACACCATATCCAATTGATCTATTAACTAAAATTCTTTTGGTTGTTCCATGTAAACTTCTTCTTCTAGCTCACCATTCAGAAATGTTGACTTGACATCCATCTGATAGACTTTGAAGTCTTTATAAGTAGCTAATGCAAAGAACATCCTTATAGCTTCCATTCTTGCTGCTGGTGCAAATGTCTCCTCAAAATCTATGTCTTCTACTTATTAGTAGCCTTTACACACAAGCCTCGCTTTATTTCTGAAAACCCATTTTGATCCAATGATATTTTTATCTGTTAGTCTTGGGACCAGCTCCCAAGTTTGATTCTTCTCGATCTGTAAAAGTTATTTCATTGCTTCCTTCCAATTTTCATCTTTACAAGATTCACTTACTGTCTTCGGCTCAATCTTAGAGAATAAACACAAATTAACGTCAACAACAACTTTACTTCTGGTTAACACAACTTTTCTGTCTCCAATAATCTAATTTTTTGAATGATTCCTCTCTACATATTTCAGTGTCCTAGGAGTCATCACCACAACATCTTCTTCTCTTTCATTTTATTCATCCTGGTTCTTCTGCTCATCTTTATCCTGTTCTTTCACAATTACTTCTATTCTTGCACAATCATGTTCATCAAACACATATCCATTAGCATCAATAGATTTCTTCATTGTCCCATCTACCTTCACATTCAAGCTCTCTACAATCTTCCTTAGTCTTTTATTGAAACATTTGTATGTATTGCTTTTAGTAGAGTATCCAAGAAATATTCCTTCATCGCTTCTTGCATCAAACTTACCCACAACTTCCTCATCTCTTCTGATATAGCATTTTCTTCTGAATACCTTGAAATATTTGACTATAGGAATTCTTCAGTGCCATAGCTCATAGGGAGTCTTTATAATATTTTCTCTTTCTTGAACTCGATTGAACACATAAACAATAGTATCAATAGCTTCTTTCTAGTAAACTTGCCTCTTACTGTTCTATCTTTTCTCTCAACAACTCCATTTTGTTGAGGAGTTCTCTAAGTAGATAACTGTCTCTTTATTCCATGTACTTCATAAAACATATTGAACTCATGGGAGGTCAATTCTCCACCTCTGTCAGATCTTAAGCATTTTATCTTCAAATTCACTTCATTTTCAACAATAGCCTTGAATGCCTTGAATCTACCTAATGCATCTGATTTCTCTCTAAGAAATGTAACCCATGTATATCTAGAATAATCATCAATTAAAAGCATAATGTACCTTTCACCAATTATACTTATCACTCTCATAGGACCACAGAGATCTATATGAGCTAAATCTAGTAGTCCAGTAGTAGATTGTTCCCTTGATCTATAATGATTTCTTGCTTGCTTCCCAAACTAAAAATTCCTACAAATAGAATTAGTAGTCTTTGAAATTCTTGGTAAATATCTCATGGCCTAAATAGCACTAATCCTTTCCAAGTTATCAAAATTCATGTCACATTCTCCTATGCCATATCCAACTATCATTTATTGAGTCATACAACATTTTCCATCAGCACCCTTAAGTTGATAAATATTCCCTTTAGATTTCTTTCCCATAGCAATCAATGTTCTAGATCCTTTTTGGATCTCACATTTCTCATCCTTAAACACAAGATCATATCCTTTTCTACACATTTGATCAACACTAAGAAAATTATGTCTCAAACCCTTAACATAGTAAACATCATCAGTATGATGCTTGCAATCAAAACTTACTAAACCTATCCCACAAATTTTAGCACCAGTATCATCTCCAAACATAACCAAGCCTCCATCATATTTCTCAAGCTTAACAAACTTACTCTTATCACCGGTCATGTGATGTGAGCAACCACTATCAACTACCAAAAAATTATTTTCTTTTTTAGAATGTAGGGTAGAGATAATCGTACCTTCATTTTTCTCCTTCTCCTTCTCTAGAAGGCTTTCCTTTACCTTTTTATCTGAATTAGTAAAAGTAGGTTCATCCTTAATCGCCAATAACAAGCATTCATTGTCATCTAGATCTCAATATTTTGAATCTTCATCTAAAATACCAGAATTCTCATTCACATAGTAACCTCTATTAATTTTCTTTCTCATATCTTTTTTTATTCCTTTTATCTCTTTCTAGACACTTTGTAGCATAATGACCTATTTTTCCACAACTAAAGCATTTAAAGGGAAACTTACCTTCATACTTACTAGAGCCTTTTCTCATTCTTCTTACAAATTTAGCTTCTATTTCATCAAAGTTTTCTTCATCTGGATCTTTAGCTTTTGTAGCTTTAAAAGCAATCTCTAATTTTCCTCCATTTCATAAGATGTCAAAAATCCTAATAGTAGATCCTTAGTACAAGTCTTATAATCTATAGTTTGCTCAATAGAACTTACCTTCTCATTGTAAGCATTAGGAATATTTTTGAGAATCTTCTTTACAATCCTAGTTTCATCTATAGTAGCACCAAGTGATCAAATTCCAGCCACTATCTCATCCAATCTCTAAACATAAGCTTTAACATTTTCATCTTCAAAAATATGTATCAGATCAAACCATGTTTCCAAATTCTATTATTTCACCTCTTTAACTCTTTCATCACCATCATGCACTCTTTCTAAAGCATCCCAAACTTCCTTAGCTATCTTCAAATTCTAAACCTTAATCAACTCGGAATGTCTGAGACTATTCTTCAAGATGAACTTCGCCTTATTAGTCATTTCATGTGCTTTGATCTCTTCAGATGTGCTCGTACAATTAGCAGGAGGAGTAGAGGGATTCTTGTAAGCTTTTTACACATCATATTCACAATACTCTAGATATTATTCCATCAATACTTTCTAGATACCATAATTAGTTCCATCAAAACTTGGATAATCAAAGATCATTTTGCGAGCCATACCATACCTTCCTCAAGTGATTAAGCTCTTCACCAAGGAACCAAGCTCTAATACCAATTTTTGAATAGGACAAATGAGAGGGGGGTGAATTAGTTGTCAAAAATTTTAACCTTTAATTCAATCATCAAAACTAATACTTAAAACTGCTTAAATGATTAATCATTAAATGCCAATGTAGAAACTCAAATCCAACACATAAACATAGTAACACCAGATTTACATGGAAAACACAATAAGGGAAAAACCACAATGAGGATTAACTCACACTATAGATAATATCAAAACTAATTACAAAAAGTTTCATTACCTAAAACAAAGCTCACTTCTTGAGATAAGGCTCACTGTCTGAAATAAGGACTCACTGTTCAAACTCATTGTCCACAGGGCTACAACCTAGAGGGCTCACTACCACAAAGATACAAAGAAGACAAAGAATACTTGCTATAGAGAGACTTCAATCTCAATACAACAAAGGATTCCACCACAATTACTTGATCAACTTGCATGAATGATATAGCTCATCTTCTGCTCACTACATCTAAAAACTCAACATTAAGCTTCACACTGATCTCCCACACACAACTCACACACACTTTCTGAATAGCATCAGAGTCGTGTCTCCTCTTTCACTTATCTTCTTTTCACTTGTATGATTTTCATTACTAGCTCATCTTGTATTTTTACTCTCTCCAACCTTGAAAAAGATACAAAGTCAGTCATCCAACTTCAAATTCAAATTAGTTTTGTGAAAAAAATCCTAGGGTGGAATTAGAATGAGGGCGACCCAAAAATACACTTCACCGAGACCCAAAAATAGATCCAACATGCTTCATTAACTTTGAAGATAGTGCTTAACACACTGTCAGCCAAACCAGTGTAAAACACATAGAACAATTAAGATTGGAACTTCCAAAAACCAAAAATATCTTCAATGTAATCAAAACATCCTAAATCTAAAACTACAAGTCAAAAGACTTCATCAAAGAGAAATTCGAACCAACAACCTTTCTCCTAGACTTCAATCAAAACATAGAGAAACATAGTTCACAACTAGTGAACGCAACTCAAACTTCACAATGAACCAATAGCCAAACATTTGGATATAACAACCTTCAACAATCATGACTCACATATTTGAACTGCACAAACATAGGGGAAAATACCAGAGCAACAACTAAATACCTCATGTAATCTTGCTTTATTATAATTTTCTCAATATCCTCAACATATACATCCAACAACAACTAGTAGATAACCATTTGACCAGTTGACATCAATGACAACACCTTCATTCATTTCTCTATTCTTGCAACACCTTGAAGAGTATCACTCCCTTTGAAGCTTGGAAAGGATGGAAACCAATAGTTGATCATTTTATATTTTTTGGCTCTCCTACCATGGCACACATTCTGAAAACACATCACAAGGAAATGGATCCAAAACTTGAACCTTGTATCTTTGTAGGTTATGCAGATGGTGTAAAATGTTATCTCCTACTCCACTCTACCACACATTAATTGTTTATTAAGAGAAGTGTTAAGTTTCAAAAAACACCTCTTGAATCTATACTTAACACTTCTCAACATATTATGGATTGTCCAAATCCTTATTTTACTTCTGATGAGTTAGATTCATAGTAGATTCCTAGCATAGTATATACTTCTTCCAATTCTAATAGTGATAACAATGATGAGGGTTCATCTTCATCTAGTTCATGGATTACAAATGTAGATGTTGATATTTTTTCACATTGACTCACCCACATCTCCAACTCTATGATCACTTCACAAGGAAAATTCATGGGTACAAGTTTCAATAGATGACAAATAGATTTTTTGGGGGTTCCACATGCCTTCTATGCTTCAATTTATGATCCACAAAAAATTAGTAAGGAATTAGACATACCTAAGTGGGATATTGCCATGTACGAGGAATATGATTCCTTGATTAGAAATCACACTTGGGATTTGACTTCTCTTCATAAGTGAAGGAAGAAAATTTAATGTAGATGGATATATTAAACTAAATTTGCAATAGATGGGTCAATTAATAAATACAAAGCATGATTGGTTTCCAAAGGTTTTTCACAAGTTGTAGGCATTGGCTATACATAAACCTTTGCACTTGTTGCTAAGATGACTTTGATTCAACTCATGCTAGCTATATCCACAATATATGGATGGGTTGTACATCAAATGGATAAGAAGAGTGTATTTCTTCATGGAGACCTTGAGGAGAAAATATACATGGAACAACCACCATGGTTTGTTCAAGGTTCACCCTTAGTTTTTAGACTTAGGAAATCTCTTTGTGGCCTTTGTAAGGTAGGGGGACCAACACACCAATAAAATCCTCACAAGTAAACCATGAAGAACCTATCTTTACTTGAAAGACTAAACCAGGGCAGCCTAAGAGTCTGAGTAAAAGGGAAAGGTTTTCTTAGCCTAATCCCAAGGCTCGAGTAGTCAGGTCTTGACCATACTAGGTTCGCTTCAGGGTATGATGTGATATTGTTGTTAATCTTAAGGATTCTATTGTTATCTCACGTTTCTTTACAAATCATAAGCATCAAATAAAATCTTTTTAGTTCGATCATAAAACAATTTCATGAAATCAATAAATTTTTAATAATATTTCATGAATATCAAACAATTTTTCTTTCACTTAAGTAGATTTAGCTTGAAGCATTCAGCAATTTCATAGAAACAAAATATTTTCAATAAAATTTCCATTCATTCTCTTTTTTAGAACACTTTCTAAAATTTAACATCTAATCAAAAATAAAGCATCAAAATACTAAAAAAAAAAATCTCTTGGTTATTCTCCACACATGCCCCAAGATTTAATCAAATCAAAGCAAACTGTTCTATATTTCACCAGATTGCTTCATAGCTAGGCATAGAATGGTGTGATATTTTAAAGATAGGGTTTTAGTTTGGACACTAAGTAGGTTCTATATGTACCCTTAAATGACACAACATATAGTCTTATTCGGCTAAATGAACAAACTAGCTAAAAAAGATACATGAGAAAGGTAGCTATCAAATTGGCTTTGATATTGATTAAGTTCTATGCGCATACAAGTTCTTAGACTAGAATGATTTAGAAAATAAGAGAAAAGAACAAAACTTAGAGAATTTTTGACTCTTCTGACATCCACAAATTCTAAACTTAACTTAGAAAGAAGTATCCCTTTACCTTTTACTGAAGCAAGACATAGGTAGGATAAGATAAATGCATGCTCCTGGAGGAAATCCAAGGGATGAATCACATCAAGGTACGTGGAATGTGGTGACTGATAAGAGAATTGCAAATGAAGTCAATGAAGTTCAACCTTCATCTACCCATTGATGTCCTTCGGGTGTTTCATCTTCTTATTATTAGGGTTCCTTCTTGGAACCAAACAAATCTGCTAAATAGAATGTACAAAATTCCCATATATTCATAATGATTAGGTGGAAGTTTTGTTCCTACATCTAGGTTCAAACTTGAATTGAACATTCCCAGGAATGAGTCACCCCTAGAATGAGTACACCCCTCTGTTGCATGCTTAAAATCCAAATTTCCAGTTTCCTGATACCCAGTGCTCTTTTGCAATGAACTTTATTCCAGCATGAACTTCCAAAGTGTATTGTTGAACCTAGTAACACCATTGGATCTGCATGCAACCCTAGTTTTCCTAACCGTCCATACCTAAACTTTGCATTGCAATCTGATTCTCCTGCAATCACCAATTCCACCTATTAAATCCCTTTTAAAACATTTATAAAATCTCATGTAAATAAAACCATCATTAATTCATTATCATTATAAATCCATCATAAATAACATGCTTTCAAGAAAATCATATATTCTCGCATAATTATCTTTTCAGTCTAGTTACCGAACCATCGGACCTTTTAGATAACTTTAAATTTTTGAAACTTTAATTTGCATTGTTACCTGGTACCCGATACTCAATGTTCAACTTTTTACCCCATAATTTTCCCGAACCTTGTATTTTACTAGAACTTCCACATTTATCAGACCTTTACTCCCAGACTGAAATGCTTTGCTCAACACTTTTCCTTACCTTTTATATTTATTGCTTTCTTGATTCTTGGTACCTGGTACCCAAAACACTTGAATTACTAAGTACTTTCTTTTAAATATTTCTCTTTGATTTTCACTTTTGGTGATTCCACCTAGCCAACACCTACCATAAGTGTTAGTTTTCACTTGGGGTCCCCAAGTCTTACAGTCTTGGGGCATGTTGTGAGACCACACAACAACTTACAACCAATAAAACCAAAACTTGGGATCAAATCACCAGGCGTAAATCATAATTTATGCATATTTTAAAACAATAGCTATTTACCTTTATCTAGATTCTGACATAAAAATAGTAAAATTTCTCTGGAAATATCTGTCTGTGCTTTGATTAATTCTAGTTTTTGGAACTCAGTGAAAATATTAGTCCATTGACATTGAACTACATAATTTGGTAATCCTCCAAATCCAACCATGGATAGAGCCTTTCTACCAGTCAAGTGTCCATATCCCCAACAAGGTTACCTCTATAATTCCCCAAAACATAGCTCTACTGCCAGCCAAGCATCTATAGCCCCGTTAGAGATATTTGGATAGCCTAAAGAGTTGATTTTTTTATATTTCATTAATAGCTCATTTTTTCTTTTGATATTTCATTTACAACTCATTTCAACTTGCAAGCAATGAAGCCAACTATTAGGTTGGGAATTACAATGGTAGCGAAGGTTACTTGTTGGTTTTTCATTCAATGCAAATCCCTTCATCTTTTCACTACTTCCCAGCAACTCATTTAATTATTCACTATTGGTGTGTATTCCTAGGTAAAATTTACCACTCTTATGCCAGATCCTAGCTTACTGCAACTCTCTATATGTTACAAGATATACATAAATTAAAATTTAGCAACAAACAATTCAATCACCAAATTTAAATCTAAATTTAGAACCATTAGTTACCACCCTTCCATTTGAATTTTATGGCAACTAATAAATACTCGGCTAGCAATTCTGATTTGATGGCAATGCACCACATTAATGGATCAAAAATGTCATAATGACACTTAAACATAATCATATTATTCTACATTAAATTCACATGCCTCAATAAGAATGTATCATTTATTTCAAATTTTCCAAGTGATAACATGTGCTACCTGAGAAAAGAAAGAGATATATGTCACAAGGGGAGTTGTTGTGTGAATAATCAAGTTGGTACAAAGCTTCAATGTTATATCTTGTATGAGTGCTTCAACTTTTAACATCAATGACAACTATATGCCAAAAATATCCCCCTCTGGCATTGATAGAAAAAATTTAAGTGCTCATACAAGATATAACATTATTGTTAGAACACAATAATCTACTAAGAGGTGGATGAATCTGTAGATATCAAATCTTTTAGACTTGAAACCTACTTGCATAGTCAATCTTACAATCCAAATGTGCAAATTAAAAACATAAACCAATATATCAATCACATGAACATAAAACAACTCATAACACCAGATATATGTGGAAAACCCAAGATGGGAAAAACCATGTTGAGAAATGCCACTAGGATCTATTGTCCTAATCCAACCTCACAAGCATCAAAGTTCAGTTACAAGTTTTAAGGGCTACAACCCCAAGGAAGCTTCAACTCCTTATTTAGAAGTAACAACTTCAAGGATGCTACAACACCCTATTATGAGCTACAACTCAATGGAAATGGAGGCTACAACCTCTTACAAAGTTCAACAATCAAATATGCATAAAATGGTTCTATATAAACCTGAGATGCATCAATACATACAATACAATGTTGCACTTATTGCAACTTACAATTTATTGTTGTAGTTGCACTCTCCACACCACATACTTTTGTTCTACACTCTCCTCTCCTCTGCACTCCCATCTCTACCATATTCTTAGTTGTACATCTCTCTTTTTCAACACTCTGTTCACTAGCAGACTTCACACACCCTAATTGCAAACTCAACTTTAAAAATACCTAATTGTCTTCCTTCTTTACCAACTTGCAATCATTACCTCAGGATCCACTATATCATCCATATTAGCCCTCACATCCTGTTAGGGTTTCCTTCACTTGCAAACCTCACCAACAAGCTACCTCTGCATCGAACCACACAATATTTATTTTTGATACGAAGAATTTTCCCTTGTTCTCTCTGTCAAACCCTAAAATTTGATTATGCATTTAATTCTCTCTTTTGATCCTTCGATCTAATTTTTATCTCAATCACTTGTGTAATTTTTTCCACCACCATCAAGATCAAATCTTCATTTACTTGGTTATTGAGGCAATTAGAAAAATTAATTCTTTCTCCTATGTCAGTTTGCAGTCCAAACCCTCATTCACACTTGTCATGGTCACTTCAGATCTTTGCATTTAAATTTTGTTCATCGATCTTCTCCTTTCGTGCCATCATCTTGTGCTTTCCATTCATTGTCACAACTTTAAATCATGACCATCTAATAAGCAATCATTCAAATCTCCTCTATTGATCTACCATATCACTCTACCGAAGAGACATCTTTCAGACTCCCACTGATACATCAAAGTCACACCAATGAGATAGCCATCGGGTTATCAATGATACATCTACTCCACTCCAACTGATATAAGGTTGTCACACCGATACCATTCGTTGTTGTAGAAAAGTGTGTTAAACTAGCACAAGACAACTGAGACAGGGGGTGAATTAGTTGTCACACAAATCTATACTTAAAACTTTATCACTCATCAATTCATTAACCACACTATTTTGTTATTAAACATGAGCATGAAACATAAACAATAGAAAGCAAATCAACACAACGAACACTGTATTTTTATGTGGAAAACCCAATAAGGGAGAAACCATGGTGAGGGTTAACTCACAATATAAAGATTATTGAAAAAGGCTCACTGCCAAGGGCTTACTACCCAAAAGAGGACTCACTGTCCAAGTACAAAGGCTCAATGCCTACAAAAAGGACTCACTGTCCAATAGGGAGGAAAACTTCCTAAAAATACAAAAGAGAATAAAATATCCACCACTACAATTAAAGCACATTCGCAAGATTATAGAAACCCTTGTTTCACTGTCTTCAACACAACTCACGCACACTTCTTCTTTTATGATTTGTGGCTTACTTTCATCACTTTTAATCACACTATCATACAAATCTTCACAATTCAAATTTATTTTATACCATCCTCAACCTTAGAAACATTTAAAAAGGTTGGCCACAAAACAACGTTTCATAAATTCAAATTAGGTCGATAACTCAAAATTCCCACGAAGGAAAGGAATAAGAGTGGACCAATAAAATTATTTTCTTGAACCATCTACACGCTTTCTTAATTGAATATTATTCTTCAAATGAAGTGTAAACACCAAGTCAACCAAACCTAATGAAAACATAGATACACATTGATGCACACACTTCCCAACAAGAAGATGACACACAGATGCCACAACACGCTTCATTAAGCATAAGACAACATCTCAAAACCTTCCAGATACATCCACAACAAAAACAACAAACTTCAATCACTGAATTCCTTTCACCAGTCAGTCTGGGCTGTGCAAACTCATACAGGAACATTGAAACATGACTTCCTTATTACCATACTCCAAACCTCTTCCCGAAAGAATAGGAAATACCTTCACAAGACATGTCCTAAATCCGCACAATCTGAAACAAAAAAACGAAGGGCTATGGAGAAGAAACATTTCTCCTAGTCCACAGAAGATCAATACTTGCTAGACAGCCACATACCAGTGAACACAACTTCCATGTACCATCTCACCAAAAGCTAAAACTCAACATATTTAACCATGATATTACCATTAACAAACCTTCAGATCCACACAAGCATAGGATCAATACAGGAGAAATGTGAAGCACATACTAGAGCACGTTATGAATGGACTCAACACCCTGACTTCTCTTATTTATTTAATTTTCTCAAAAGCACTTGAAAAATCACCAATACTATGCATCTGCAACACCATAAGGATAGCTCCATGTACTCACTATATCTCAAAAGTATCTAAACTATACATTTACAAACATCAACATACTGAACTGTGTTGACATCAATGACAACACCGTCAAACTGGCTCATATTTGTAACAATCTCCCCCTTTGTCTTTGATGGAAACACGTAACCTTTTCTCCCCCTTTGACATCAATGGAAAAGAAAAACAACTCTAATTACTCCCCCTTAGTACTACACCCATATTACAACAATGAAACCACTTCTACTCCCCTTATGGAGTAGACCCAACAATCAATCCAAATAAATGAAGAATCTATTAATTCATTGGACTAATGCACCTTCATGTGCACCTAGTTAGGAGGGCCAACGACCCCCAACATCTCCCTAAGATGCTCAAAAGCATCCTTCAGAAGAGCCTTGATAAAGATGTCTACAATTTCTTCCTTTGTTGTCACATACTCCAGTCTGCCCTCATTCTCCAACACTTTTTATGTCAGAAAATGATACTTGATAGATATGTGCTTCATTCTTGAATACATAACTGGGTTCTTCAAAATGTTTATTGTACTTGTATTGTCACAAAAGATAGAAATAAGTTCATCACATACTACACCAATATCTTTTAGAGTTTGTTTCATCCATAAAACTTGTGTGTAGAAGGATGCTACATCAGTATATTCTGCCTCTGCAATAGATAAAGAAACAGAGTCTTGCTTCTTACTCAAAAATGAAACCAATATTCCACCAAGAAAGAAAATAGCACCATTGGTACTCTTTTGGTCATCTACACATCTAGCCCAATCATCATCTATATAAGCACTTAGGGTAAAATCATTACTCTTAGGATACCATAGTCCATAATCCGGTGTACCTTTGAGATATCTGAATATCCTTTTTATAGCCATAAGATGTACTTCTCTAGGATCTACTTGAAATCTAGCAACTAAACACACTGCATGCATAATATCTGGTCTAGTAGCAGTGAGATACAACATTCCACCTAATGGCACTTTCAAATTTTCCAAAATCTAAAGTGCTTGAATATTAAACCCTAAGAATTTTTACCAAAAACTTTGTTACATCTGATATGGGTTGTTAAATAATCGTTTAGGGTTATGTTCATTTTAGTTGCTTGTAACATTCTATTTTGTTGTTAACCACATAATGCCTATAGCTAGTCACATCAAATTTTCATTTCTATCAATGTCATCAAGTGACTAGCCCCTCTCGTGTCTAGGTTTGAATCGCCCATTTCTTGTAAGGTTAGGTAGGGGATCTTTTGATCTTTACATCCTTCGTATTTCATTATTTGAAAATTCTTGAGCCTATTATTCTCATATCATCTTATAGAGGTCCCCTCTTTTAGAAAAACATAACTGCACATGCTCAAATGTTTCCACTTAAGTCCCGATGGCCTTCATAACTCTATCGCTCATCACTAATTTATTCATAGGTAAACACCTTGAATTAGTGACAAGTGAGGGAACGATGTTTTCTTTGACATTGCTCATCGCTAATGGCTTTTGAGTCTTTGAATTTGTAATAGCGATGAGTGATCCTTTTGGCCTTGTCTTCTTATCGCTCATCATAGATGGTCATAAAAAGATAAACTTGGATCAACGATGAGCGATACGATGTAATTTCCTTTATATCGTGTGATCGTGGATATATTTTAAATGTAAAGTCCCACATCAGTGATACACGATGAACACTATGAATGTTGTGAATCCTCTTACCACTAATTTCTCACACAATTTATGAGGAGAATTAGCAATGAATGAAGGCCTTATGTTATATCGCTTATTGTGAATTCATTTCAGAACTTGAGTTCTGAATTAGCGATAAGCGATGTTGTCCTCTAAAGTGTTTTTCTTTCGCTAATTTGATATGGTCCTATGAGTGATGTATTTTGTGCCATTTATTTTTATGCAAGTGCACGTATCTAAATTTGATGCTTCCAAAACATCTCCTGTCACCGATAGGATCCTAGGGGAAAAGTTTGAATTAGCGATGTGTGATGAAGGGACGGATGTGACCAAGGCTTAGGCCATAGGACTGGGGGATAAGGATCATTGTAGGGATGTTTAAATCGTTGATGAAGTTGATGAAGGATGATATGCATCCACAATGAGAGATGATTATTGATGAAATGGGAAATGTGGTAGTATCCTGAGAATTTGGCATAAAGCAAAAGGAAAGCAACGAATAGAACTGGAGAACCCTTGATAAAGTTTTAAAATAGGATGATCCAATGGAATAAGATCATCGCATGAATACTTTCATCACTAATTGTACCCTAGAAGTTGGGGAGGATCAATGATGAGCGATGAAGTGTATAAGGAAATATTCTCTCAACAAAATAGACTGGTCTCATGTACTTCACCCATATAAATGAAAAGGCATGGATAAGGTTGGTGATACATGCTAATTGTCAGATCACATATGATTAATCAAGGTTAGGGAAGAACATGGCAGCGTTTGAGATAGCATCACTATTTTCAAGGAGCAAGTTGATAATGGTCAAAAAATGATTGTCATAGCCACCTTAGATAAAAATTTAATTGTTCTAAGATCAACGGCCTAGATTCAAAGTTGAACTATTAAGTTACCAATTCGCTTGCGCAAGGAGTTCTAAATCATTAATGTTGCATGCTCAAATTTTCTATTTAATGCAGGTTGATCGCTATTCATTTTCACTATCTTTTCAATCTACAGTATATGTGAGGCAAAGTGTGAAGTGGAGTAAGAAGTTGGTGGTTTGTCTTGAGTTGAATTTTCTCATCCTGAGTAAGTTGGTATGAAATTGGGTTCTCTGATCTATTTAGGAATTTTGTTTCTTGAACTAGTTGCAATTACTGGGATTGGAGTGTTTCTCCTATGGGTCTTAAGTCAAAAATACTTTTAATTATCACTCTTCTAGTTTTAAAGAAATGGGAAAATTTGGTACAATAATTTCACCTATTAGGAGGTCTAGCTGGCTAAGTGTGTTTGAGTGTCATGAAGACATAGTTGAGTAGGAAGCCCTAGCTTCCCCTGAGGTTTCAAAGGGTAAAAGGAGGGCTAGAGGTCATAAGAAGAAATAAATTGTGCAAAGTACTTACCATTTGAGGAATAGAACCATTCGAGGAGAAGTGGTTGAGATCAAAGGTAAGGAACTAGTGCAGCCAGTGAAGAAGGCCAAGAAAAAGGAGAAAATCCATAGGGCCCGCCTGGGAAAATACAATTCTCCTATTGTGTTTTCTGATACTCCTTCGGACGCTAAAGTTGATACTGACTCAAACTATGGCCAGTACCTTTGTTCTCTGGCTCCACATGGGAGCTCTGATGATGACGTGCTGATTATCCCTCCAATTTCATCGAGGACAAGGAGTAGTCGAGCATTTTTTGATGCCAATGACTCTGAATAGGGTCACCACCTTGTTTTAGTTTTTTATGACACCATGGTATTTTCATAGCAGGTATTTGTTTTCATGTGTCCATGGTTTGTCTTTTTCTTTCCCATGTTGATGTGGAAGTCCTCTGGAAGATATGAATGGAATCTTTTTTGTTTCAACAACAAACACTATGACAACAACCACTAGTATCCTGCACATTGTTTTTTCCTTTTGTCCTCCCCTGTTCCCAAATGATTGTGTATGAAACCACCTAGGGAGTTCTTCAAGGAGTCATTTAGAATTAGGTTTTTTAAATGAACTCAAATGAAATTGAAATTGTAATTTAGTTGGGTGCTTGTTGCTCCCTTGTTTATATAAAGGGGATTTCATGGCTAAAAAAAGAGAGTTCAAAATTTTGAGTCTAGATATGGTCACACTAAATACTATGCTCTAAAAGTAGAATAGAATGTAAATGGATACTCTAGTAGATATATCGGAAGAAAATTTAAGATGAAATTTATACTGTATACAAATCTTAAATATGGTTTTACAAAGAAATATCAGAAATGAAGAAGAATTTTAGTTTCAAAATGTTGCTCTCCTATGTGTTTTTCTTCCAAGTTATGAATGAAGTTGTTAATGACGATTTCATTTGTCTTTTGTCATTTACACAGAATGGATGAATTTTTTTTATGCTTCAATTCAATGAATTGATTAAACGCTAAAATGAGGTCATTAGTTTGTGAGAAAAGGATATAGGATTTAGTAATGAAGTGATATTTTGTAGACATAGTGTGTTAGATGTTAAAAAGTGACATTATAATAGTCCATTAATTTCTAAAGTTCAATCAAAATTATATTACTGATTGATTTCAAGTTATAACTATTTTTCTCCCTTAGATACAACACCAATTGTTTTATTAGTTTATCTTGTGATCAGTTGAGCTAATATTGAATTGGGCCTAGGATTCAAAATGAAGAATGATTCATAAAATACTTTAAACTACATCACCCCAATTTTAAGTATGTGAGTGCACTCCTTGAAATAAGTAACATTTCTATTTGAGGTCTGTCGAGCCTGTGATAAGGTGATTTTCTTGAGATAGTGCATCTGTTTGAGGAAATACTCTTGACCTAAAGTAAGGTATTATGAGTATGCATGGAATTACCCTCCCTAGGTCTCACAGAGCCCGAAGAGAAGAAGTGAAGTACTAATTACTTTACTTAGGTGTTGGCCAATCCTCAACCTAGCTGATAATTGAGTTGTGGAAAGTTCATAGGTTAGGACTAAGATTAATTTTGGTTCTAAAAAAATAACCAACACCGCCAATCATGGATCTATATTTGATCTGATCAGTCTTAGCAGATTCATCATCCTTTCTCAGCTTACACCCGGTTACCATAGGAGTACAAACCAGTTTAGAGTCTTCCATCCCAAACTTTTTCAGCAAATCTTTTACATACTTAGACTGTGAAATGAATATCTCTTTATCGATTTGATTCACTAGTATACCAAGGATTCAATTCACCAATCATAGACATCTCAAATTCTTTCTGAATTTCTTCAGCAAACTTTTTACACATGCCATCATTTCCACTAAAAATGATATCATCAACATAAACCACTACAATCAACATCTTATTACCTTGTACTTTGAAGTAAATATTACTATCAGCAAAACCTTTGTTGAATCCTTGCTTTCTCAAATATTTGTCCAGTCTTGCATACCAAGCTTTGGGAGCTTGGTTCAATCCATACAATGCTTTCTTCAATTTACAAACCATATCCAGTTTGTCATACAATTGAAACCCTTCAGGTTGCTCCATGTACACTTCTTCCTGCAACTCACCATTTAGAAAAGCTGACTTCATATCCATCTGATATACCTTAAAGTCCTTGTGGGAAGAGAATGCCAAAAACATTCTGATAGCTTCTATTCTAGCCACAAGGGAAAAAGTCTCTTCAAAATCTATACCTTCAACTTGCAAATATCCTTTGCACACCAATCTTGCCTTATTCCTTACTACTTCTCCTTTTTCATTCAGTTTGTTTCAGAAAACCCATTTAGATCCAATCACATTTTTGTTCTTAGGTTTAGGGTCTATTTCCCATGTCTAATTCTTTTCTATCTGTTACAGTTCCTCTTTCATAGCTCTCATTCAACTTTCATCTTCACATGCTTATTTTATAGATTTGGGTTCTAAAGTAAACACAAATTTACCTCAATTTCAACTATGCTTCTTTTCTTTACATCATCACTCTTGTCTCCAATTATCTGATCTTGCGGATGATTCTTCTGTACATATTTAGGAGTCCTAGCAGCAGGTTATGGTTCATCATTTTCTTCTTCTTCTTCCACTTGTTCCTCTTCTTCTTCCTTCTCCTTATTTTATTTAGGTGTATGTCCATAGATAGGATCATCAGGTTCAACTTCACCTATCTCAATAGGTCTATGTATGTCTTCATCAACTTTCACATTAACACTTTCAATGATTTTTCTCAATCTTTTGTTGAAGCATCTATATGCCTTGCTAGTAGTAGAGTATCCAAGAAATATTCCTTCATCACATATAGCACCAAACTTTCCAATATTTTCATCATGTCTTTTAATATAGCATTTTCTTCCAAATACCTTAAAATATTTCACAGTAGGAGTCTTACTAGTCCATAACTCAAAAGGTGTCTTTGTGTTGTGTCTAATCTAAACTCTATTAAGAACATAAATAACAGTATGTATCACCTCTCTCCAATACACATCCAATACATTAGACTCTTTCATCGTAGTTCTAGCGGCTTCCTGAACTATCCTTTTTTTCCTTTCAACAACTCCATTCTATTGAGGGGTTCTCAAAGTAGAAAATTGTCTCTTTATGCCATGCTTCTCACATAATTCATTAAATTCACTAGAAGTGAATTCACCACCTTGATCAAATCTCAAACACTTTATTTTCATATTTACTTCATTTTCTACTCTCACTTTGAATACCTTAAACCAATCCAGGGCTTGATTCTTTTCTCTAAGAAAAGAAACCCATTTCATTCAAGTATAATCATCAATAAGCAACATAAAGTACCTGTCTCCATTTAGGCTTCTAGTCCTAGTAGGATCACAAAGATTAGTGTGAATCAACTCTAGCATTCCAAAAGTAGAATGTTATTTCCCTTAAAGTTGCATCTTCCCTGCTTCCCCAATTGACAACTTATGCACATAGCATTAGCAGGTCTTGTGATTTAGGTAGTCCTCAAACAATCTCCTTAGCACTAATCTTGACTAGGTTATCAAATTTCACATGTCCCATTCTCTGGTGCCATAGCCAACTTTCACCGATTTGAGATACAAGGCAATTACCATCAACTCCCTTCAGCTGATAGATGTTTCGATGAGTTCTTCTTCTAGCTACAATCACATCCCCCTTTCCAAATACTTTTTATGATTTCATAGGTATTGTTCTGAAACACAAGTTTAAATCCATTGCTGCACATCTGACCAACAATCAAAATGTTATGTCTCAGACCCTTCACATAATATACATCATTAGTATTATGCACTCCATGAAAACTGATTGAACCTTTACCACAGATCTTAGCTCCTGAATCATCACCAAACATTACTAAACCACCATCATATTTCTCAAGTTTAGTGAACTTACTCTTATCTCTGGTCATGTGATTAGAACGTCCACTATCAATTACCTAGTAGTCTTAATCTTGTCTTGCATGCAAAGTACTAACCATAGTACCTTCCCTCATATTCTTCTTAACCTTTGAAGCCATCTTACTTACACATTTTCTAGAGTTAGTGGATACAAATTTATTTTCCAAAGCTAAGAATAAGCATTCACTATCATCAACCTCATTATCAGATTCATCATCAGAAATACCTGCCTCTTCCTTAACATAGTACAACTTCTTATACTTTTTATCCTTCCTATCCTTATAATCCTTGTTCTTATTATGTGTACCCCTAATTAGACATCTCAAAGCATAATGACCAATGTTACCACAACTAAAGCATTTAAAGGGTAACATACCTTTATATTTTCCATTGCCTTTCTTCAATTTCCTAGTGAAGTTTTCTTCCAACTCTTCATCATCACTATCCAGTTCTTCAATCTTCAAAGCCTTAAATGTCATTTTTGTCTTCTCTTCTGCCTTTTCATCTTTCTAGAACTTTCTTATCTCAAATTCTTGCAAGGTTCCGAACAACTCTTCTAGAGTGTACTTCTTAGGATCATGCATTTCTTCAATAACAAAGATCTTGTCGCTGTAACATACTAATAAAGTGATCAGAATCTTCTCGATTATATCTTCATCTACTAGTTTTCCTCCTTGATTCCTAACATCATTTGTTGCCAGTTCAACTCTCTAAAAGAAACTTGTAAATTATTCACCATCTTCCATCTTGAGGTTTACAAATCTACGCTTTGTTGCCAACCTCTTTGTCAATTTCACCTTTTCATTTCCTTCATACATGTCTTCCAAATTCTTCTTGACTTCATATGTAGTATCCAAAGAATTAACCTTGACTTGCTCAGTTTTAGATAAACCACTACAAGTCGCATACTTCGCCCTCTCATTTTCTTCATAAGCAAAGATCTCATCTACAGAATTAACACCACTGGATGGAAGTGTATACTTATTATCAACAACCTTCCAAGTCTTGAAACCAAGAGAGATAATGTATCCTCTAATATGTCCCTTCTAGTCATTGTAGTCAGTTCCATCAAGCATAGGGATCACCAATTTGTGCGGCATCGGATCTTCCTTAAGCAGTTAAGCTCTACACAAGGAACCATAAGCTTCGACACCAATTGTTAAATAGGAACATGACAACTAAGAGGGGGGGTGTGAATCAATTGTCACACAAATCTATACTTAAAACTTTATTCCTCATAAATTCATTAACCACACTCTTTTGTTATTAAAAATGAGCATGAAACATAAACAACAGAAAGTAAATCAACACAATGAACACTAGATTTTTACGTGGAAAACCCAAAAAGGGAAAAACCATGGTGAGGGTTAACTCACAATATAAACATTATAGAAAAAGGCTCACTACCAAAAAGAGGACTCATTGTCCAAGTACAAAGGCTCACTGCCTACAGAAAGGACTCACTATCCAATAGGGAGGCTCATTGCCTACAGATACAAAAGAGAATAAATGATCTACCACTGCAATTAAAGCACATTTAGGATTACAAAAACCCTTGTTTCACTATCTTCAACACAACTCACAAACACTTCTGCTCATATGATTTGTGGCTTACTTTCATCACTTTGCATCACACTATCATACAACTCTTCACAATTTGACTTGCTTTTATACCATCCTCAACCTTAGAAACATTTACCAAGGCCATCCACAAAACAACATTTCATAAATTCAAATTAGGTCGGTAACTCAAAATTCCCGTAGTGGAAAGGAATAAGAGTGGACCAATAAAATTATTTTCTTGAACCATCTACATGCTTCCTGAATTGAATTTTATTCTTTGAATGAAGTGTAAACACTAGTTCGGCCAAACCTAATGAAAACACAGATAAACATTGATGCACATGATTTCCAACAAGAAGATGACACACGAATGGCACAACATACTTCATTAAGCATAAGAAAACATCTCAAAACCTTCTAGATACATCTGCAGCAAAAACAACAGACTTCAATCACTAAATTCCTTTGACTAGTCAGTTTGGGTTGTGCAAACTTATACAAGAATACTGAAACATGACTTCCTTATTACCAAACTCCAAACCTCTTCACCAAAGAATAGGAAAGACCTTCACAAGACATATCCTAGATCTGCACGATCTGAAACAAAACAGCAGAGGACTGCAGAGCAGAAACATTTCTCCCAATCCACAGAAGATCAATACTTGCCAGATAGTCCACATACTGGTGAACTTAAATTCCATGTACCATCTCACCAGAAGCTAAAACTCAGCATATGTAACCACAATATTACCATTAACAAACCTTCATATCCAAAAAAGCATAGGATCAATATAGGAGAAACGCAGAGGACATACTAGAGCATGTTCTGAATGCACTCAACACCCTGACTTCTCTTCTTTATTTAATTTTCTCAAAAGTACTTGAAAACTCACCAATACTATGCATGTACAACACCATAAAGATAGCTCCATGTACTCACTACATCCCAAAATTATCTTAGCTATACATGTACAAACATCAACATACTAAACTGTGTTGACATCAATGACAACATTAATGACAACACCACCAAACTAGCTCATATTTGTAACAAAGTGGTCCCCACATCATCATATCACTACAGTTCACCATCCACTATCATTTTCTTCCATGTTTCATCCTATCATTCACTCTTTGACTGCATATCATCCTTTCCTTATGGGGTCCCACAGTCGTGTCAAAATTATTGGGTCCAGCAGTCAGCATCATACTCCTATCGCCCTATTGTTGGGACTAGCTCCATAGTCCTGGTGATATTATATTGTCTCACCAATGGGTAGGTCATCAAGTTATCAATGAGACATCCTTCAACATCCTACCGACACCACTATGTCATGCCAATGGGAGGGTCATTGCTACATCTGAGGGACTACCTTAAGAGTCCTATCGATGATGGAATGTCACTCTGATGAAACACTTGATGTCACCTATCCACCTCATTGACATTTCACTGCTTCGTAATCCAAAACAAGGATGTGGATTACCGTTCGCCTAATCTTATCATGCCATGAGTCTACTTTGTCATCATCTATCATATCATACCCTAGTTGGGTGCCATTAAGTAATCTCCATGTATTCCTATGTCAAAGGGACATCCAAATGACTCCCACTGAAACCATTCAGTCACACTGATAACACTTCCACACTCCTTATCACTCCATCAGAGAGAGGAGTCCTCCCAGACTCCTACTGACACACCAATGTCTCACTGATAAGATGATCATCGGGTCATTGGAGAGACACCAACTTGACTCCTGTCAATCCACTAGTGTCCCACTGATGACATGGTCATTAGGCTATCGGAGAGACTCATGGGTGAGTCCTGTCGATATGCTCTTGTCATGCCGATGTGAACCTCAGACCTCATCAACTGGTTGCCAAGATGTGAGGGACTAGTCATGGGAGTAACATAATGGGCTTACGTCATTACTTAAGTTACCTGTAACTGCCAAAAAAAAGTCACCATCGAAATAGAAACTATTTGAACATTGTGACTGTAAACTCTTGCACATGTAGGGTTTAATTGATAAACCCTAGATTGAGAGCATGAACAAATGAATGTTGAAATATCCATTGACATCAAGACTTGCACATTACCTTTTTGGAAAGCTCTCAAGAAACCCAGTTTGAATCAGCCATCAAATCCACTACTCTCACACTCATCCTATATCATTATACCAACAATCTCCCTTGCATGATTTGCACTTTTGACATGAATAACAATGATATTCCAACAATCTCCCCCTTTGGTATTGATGGAAAAACTTGAAGTGCTCATACAAGATATAAAATTGAAGCTCTGTACCAACTTGATTATTCACACAACATCTCCCCCTATGACATACATCTCTTCTTTTCTCGGCATGCTTCACATTTCTCCACATTTATATTTTCTCCCCCTTTGACATCAATAGAAAAGGGTGCACTTCCCTTGAGGAAATACTTAAATTTAATAATTTTTTGCAACCATCAAGTAATTAGAAATTTATAAGAATAATATTTTACCTAACATGATCACATTATGCTTAACCAGGGTCAAATAAATGATCAATGAAACTCCCCCTGGATATATTCCCTATCACTAATGTTTAGTGATATGAGGTAGGAGGAACTACTCCTAGCTTCTACCTCAAGTATTCAAATTTCTCTGTAGGAAGAGGCTTTGTAAATATATCAGCCACTTGTTCCTTTGTTTGAACATACTCCATGCTTACTTCCTTATTTGCAACCTTCTCTCTGATGAAGTGATACTTGATTGATATATGCTTGGTTTTGGAGTGCGTCACTAGATTCTTTGATATGTTAATGGCACTGGAATTATCACAAAGAATAGAGATTCTCTTTGTATTCCACTTTAATGTGTTTTAATGTCTACTTCATCCACAAGACTTGTGTACAACATGCAATTGCAGCAACATATTCTACTTTTGTAGTAGAAAGAGTGATAGATTCTTGCTTTTTTCTCATCTATGAAACTAATTTGTTCCCCAGGAAGAACACTCCACCACTAGTACTCTTCATATTATCTACACTTCCTTCCCAATCTACATCTATATATTCTCTTAATGGGAAATCCTTACACTTGGGATACCACAACCCATAGTCAACAATGCTTTTGATGTATTTAAGAATTTATTTCATTGCATTGACAAGAGGTTCCTTTGGGGCAGCCTGAAACCTTGCTACCAAACAAATTGCTTGCATTATATCTCACCTAGATGTAGGTAAATATAGCAAACTTCCAATCATCGATCTATACAAATTCTAATTTGCATCAGGTGACTCATCTAATTTACTCAACTTGTAGCCAGTAATCATGGGAGTATTGACTGGTCTACAATCCTCCATGGAAAACTTCATAAGCATTTATTTTGCATACTTGTTTTGTGATATAAATATACCTTTATCAGTTTGTGTAATTTGCAAACCAAGAAAAAATCTGATTTTTCCTAGCATGGACATTTCAAACTCATCTTGCATGTTTGTTGCAAATATTTTGCACATTTTATCACTGCTGCCACTAAATATAATATCATCTACATATACTACAACAATGATCATATACTTACCCTCAGATTTAAGATACGGATTTCTATTAGCACATCCTTTCTTGAATCCTTATTGTTGTAGATACTGATCCAACCTTGAGTACCATGCTCTTGGGGCTTTCTTTAAACCATATAGTGCTTTTCTCAATTTTCAAACATAATCATCATTCTCTGACAGCTGAAAACCTTCTGGCTGCTCAATATATACTTCCTCTTCAAGGTTTCCATTTATAAATGTAGATTTGACATCCATTTAATATGCTTTAAAACCTTTTTACACAGAAAATGCAAGAAACATCCTAATAGCTTCTAAACTTGCAACTGGAGCAAATTTTTCTTCAAAATCAATACCTTCTACTTGAGCATATCCTTTGCACACTAACCTAGCTTTGTTTCTAATCACAGCTCCATCTTCATTCAGCTTATTTCTACATACCCATTTGGTGCCAATTACATTCTTGCTTGATGGTCTAGGAACCAATTCCCATGTTTTGTTCTTTTCAATCTGATTGAGTTCCTCTTACATTGCTTTCATCCAACTCTCATCTTTATTGGCTTCATCAAATCTTTTTAGTTCAATCTGAGATAAGAGGGAAAAGTTCACATGTTCCTTATTCTTTGCAAGTCTTCTTCTAGTCTGCACACCTTCATTCTTGTCACCAATTATCTGATTTGCAAGATGATATTTTTGCACATATTTTATAGGACCACATTCAACCTCTTACTCGTTCTCTTCTTCATGTTCTTCTTTTGTTGTTGTACCTATATCCTCATCATCTGATACTCTTTCAAGATTTTTTCTATTGGACTTGGCTTGATTTTCATCAACCCTGACATGTACGCTCTCTACAATTTTATGCAATCTCTTGTTGCAAAATTTATAAGCTTTGCTTTGATTTGAATACCCCAAAAATATCCCTTCATCACATCTTGACTCAAAACTTCCTAAATCTTCATCTTCTCTTTTAATATAGCATTTACTACCAAATACTTTGAAATGCTTGATTGATGCAAGCCTACCAAACCACAATTCATATGGTGTTCTACCACTATTAAATCTAATAAGAGCTATGTTTTGAATGTATACAATAGTTTGTACTACTTCTTTACAAAATGTATCTATCAAATTTTCCTCATTCAACATGCCTCTAGCCATCTACTTCACAATCCTATTTCTTCTCTCTACCACACCATTTTGTTGTGGTGTTCTTGGGGCTAAATATTTGCATTTGATTCCATGATCTTCACAATATTCCATGAATTCACTTGGCATAAATTCTCCACCTCTATCAGACCTGAGACATTTGATTCTTCTCCCAGTCTCATTTTCTACCAACTTCTTATGGTGTTTAAACATTTTAGATGCTTCATCCTTCTCCTTCAAAAATGTGACCCATGCCATTCTAGTATAATCATCAATCAACAGCATGAAATATCTTTCCCCTTGAAACACCCTTGTCCTCATTGGACCACATAGATCAGTATGAATTATCTCCAAGGGTTTTGAAGTTGAATAATCCTTTGTAGGAAACTTAAACTTTGTTTTCTTTCCTTGCTGACATCCTTGGAAAATGATATTATCAGGCAAATGATATTAACAGGCTTTACAATCTTAGGCATATTTATAACTGATCCTTTTGAACTTATCTTTACCAAATTGTCAAAGTTTACATGTCCCAGTCTTTTATGCCATAGCCAACTCTCATATGCTTGGATAATTAGACATATTTGGCCTTCCACTTCACAGAGTATAGAGATTACTATCAGTGCCTATCCCTTGAGCAATTTTTTTACCATTCATTCTTATCCTGCAGCCTTCAAAATCAAATACAACTTTGTATATATTATCACACATCTGGCTGACACTAAGAAAATTATATTTTAGACCTTCAACATAGAGCACATATTTAGTTTTTTTCTTCCCATCTATGCTCAAAATTCCTTTACCACAAATCTTAACAGCAATATTATCACCTAGGATTACTGAGGATCCTTTTCTCATTTCAATTTTAATTAATTTCTTTTTATCTCTATTCATGTGCTTGGAGAAGCCACTATCAATTATCCATAGATCTTATTCTTTTGCATGCAATGCTATTTGAGCAATCATAGACTGAGTATAATTCTTCTCTTTCTCCTTCCATGCCTTCTTAGGTTTACTTTCAACTTTTTCTTCCTTTTTATCAACGACCTCAGTTTTCTTTTCAGCTTTGGGAGGCTTGTTTTTCTTCTTCTCAGATTAAGCATTTGGTCTTACAAATATTTCTCTACAATTTCTAGCTATATGACCAAAAATTTTGCAATTATAACATACTACATTCATGTCAATCAAAGGAGAAAATGATTTTTTTCTTAGAAAATTTGTGTTCCTCCTTGGAATGAATTTACATTCTCTAGTCTTATGACAATTTTTTTTGCAAGTATAACAATACCCATTAAAGTATGATGAGTACCTAGTCATGGAGTTTCCTTCTACAAGATGAGAAGATCTACTTTGTCTAGGTCTCCTTGGATAGTGTACTCTTGTGAAACCATCATTGTTTGTTCTCTTAGTATTTTGCTTCTTCTTCTGTTGATCAGGAATTGGCCTATTAACTTTCTTGTCTTCAATTGGTTCCTTCTCTTTAATAGATTTCTTGGCTGCATTTGACTTCTTTTCATCTTCAGAGGCTTCTCCTTTGTTAGATTTTTCACCATTGGGGACTGATTTTTCTTTTGCTCTAAATCTTTCATAGAGCTTTGCAAAAGCATCAACAAATGAAATTTTTCCTTTTTCAAGTCCCAAGCATGATTTTTCTTTATTAGCTAGATTTTGTGTACTTAACAATTCATCTAGAATATTAGTACCACCTTTTAACTTCAGACCTTTATTGATCATCTCATTAATTTTCTTCAGTTCTTTTCTTAAGGAAACTATTTCTACCTCAAGTCTTGAGCATCTATCCATCTCATAATTCAATTTAGATTTCATGACATCTTCAACTCTATTGAGCTCTTCTACATAAGCTTTTAGACCAACTATCACCTTATTCGATTCCTCAAGTTCTCGAGTTAATCTGTCAGTCTCCTTTTGAGCATTCATTTTTTCAGTTTCTTCTTTTCTCTCTTAAGACCATCATATTTATCTCTTAGTTCATCAAGATCTTCAAGAACACTAATTAATTCTCCTTCAAGATCAACAACTGCCTCCTCTTCTTCATGTGAATCTTCAATTTATGCATCTTCCTAATCCTTAGTTTCTTTATCCATAAATAGAAAATATCTTCTATCTTCCCTTATTACAAGAGCACGGCCTTGATCCTCTTATAAAATATCACTCGCATCAGATGTTTCACATTCTTCATTGATTTATAGACTCTTCTTCTTCTTTTCAAAGTTCTTTCTTTTTGGATAAACTATTTTCTTCTTTTTGCTATCTTCTTGCTTGGAACTATCTTCTTTACCATATGGAAACCTTGAAGCAAAATTACCTATTCTTCCATAATTAAAACACTTGAAAGGGAGCTTAAATTTCTACTTTTTGGATCCTATCCTTAGCCTTCTTATGAAGTTTACTTCTTCCTCATCGATTTCTTCATGATCAGATGCAGTAACAACAACTTTTTCTTTCTTATCAGCTTCATCTTTTTCTTTCTTGAAAACCTTAAATGCAACTTCTCTCCTAGATGACTCAGTACTTGGCATTCTCATCTCATATGCAATAGTTATGCCATGCACCTCATCAAGATTAATTTTATCAATTTCTCTTCCTTCTTCGATAACAGAAATCTTAGAATCATATTTAGTTGTCATAGAACTGAGAACTTTCAACAAAACATCTTCTTTCAAATCTATGCCATATCCTTTAATGACATTCACTACATCATCAACTCTCTGAAGATAGTCTACAATATTCTCTTCCTTAGACATCTTCAAGCGTTCAAACTTTCCTCTTAGCACTTGTAACTTTTCCAACTTCACTTTAGTGTCACCTTCATAGATCTTCTTCAATGTTTCCCAGACATCATAAGCAGTTTTACCATGCATAACTTTTCCATGCACTAAATCAGACAAGTTGTTCATAATGGAAAACCAAGCTTTCTTATTGCTCACATAATCCTTTTTTCCTATAGGATCAGTAGGAATAGTAGCAGGAATAGTATATTTGACCTCAACAGACATCCAAAATTCAGTTCCTAGTGAACCTAAGTATCCTTCCATTGATGAGCTCCACTTAGCATATTTGTTCCATCAAATCTAGGTGGCTTGCTTGAAAATTCCTAACATGCCATTGAGTTCACCTATCCAAGATCTTCCCGAGCTGATTAAGCTTCTCCTAGAGAACCCAGGGCTCTAATATCAATTACTAGAAAAAAATGATCTACTAAGAGGGGGTGAATCGTATATATAAAAACTTTTAGACTTGAAACCTACTTGCAAAGTCAATCTTACAACCTAGATGTGCAGATTAAAAACATGAACCAATATATCAATCACATGCACATAAAAAAACTCATAACACCAGATATACATGGAAAACCCAAGATGGGAAAAACCACGGTGAGAAATGTTGCTAGGATCTACTATCCTAATCCCACCTCACAAGCATCAAATTTCAATTACAAGTTTTAAGGGCTACAACCCCAAGGAAGCTTCAACTCCCTATTTAGAAGCAACAACTTCAAGGATGAAACAACACAATGTTTTGAGCTAAAACTCAGTACAAATGGAGGCTACAACCTCTTACAAATTTCAACAATCAGTTATGCATAAAATGGTTCTATATAAACTGAGATGCATCAATACATATAATACAATGTTGCACTTATTGCAACTTACACTCTATTGTTGTAGTTGCACTCTCAACAACACATACTTTTGTTCTACACTCTCTTCTCTACTATATTCTTAGTTGTACATCTCTTTTTTTAGCACTTTATGCACTAGCAGACTTCACACACCCCAATTACAGACTCAACTTCAAAAAAACCTAATTATCTTCCTTATTTACCAACTTGCAATCATTACCTTAGGATCCACTACATTGTCCAAATCAGCCCTCACATCTTGTTAGGTTTTCCTTCACTTGCAAACCTCACTAGCAAGCTACCTCTACATCGAGCCACACAACATTTATTTCTGATACAGAGAATTTTCCTTTGTTCTCTCTATCAAACCCTAAAATCTTATTATACATTTAATGCTCTCTTCTGATCCTTCGATTTGATTTTGATCTTAATCACTTCTGCAATCTGTTCTGCCACCATCAAGATCAAATCTTCATTTAATTGGTTATTGAGGCAGTTAAACAAATTAATTCTTTCTCCTATGTTAGTTTTCAGTCCAAACCCTCTTTCACACTTTTCATGGTCATTTTAGATCTTTGCATTTGAATTATGTTCGTCGATCTTCTCCTTTCACACCCTGATCCTGGGCTTTCCATTCACTATTGCAACTTTAAATCATGACCATCTAATAAACAATCTTTTAGATCTCCTCTATTGATAAATCATATCACTCTATTGGAGAGACATCTCTTAGACTCCCATTGATACATAAAATTCACACTAATGAGATAGACATCGGGTTATCGACGAGACATCTACTCCACTCCCACTAATATAAGGTTGTCACACTGATACCATTCACTGTTGTAGACAAGTGGTCCCCACACCATCATATCACTACATGTCATCATCCACTATCATTTGCTTCCATGTGTCATCCTGTCATTCACTCTTTGACTACATGTCATCCTTTCTTTACAAGGTCCCGCAGTTGCATCAACATTACTGGGTCCCGCAATCAGCATCATACTCTTATTGTCCTATCGTTGGGACTATTTACAGAGTCCTGGTGATATTATATTGTCTCGTAGATGGGTAGGTCATCGAGTTTTCAGTGAGACATCCTTCAACATCTTGCCTACACCACTCTATCACGCCGATGGGAAGGTCATCACTACATCTGAGGGACTGCCTTGAGAGTCCTACGGATGATGGAATGTTACTCTGATGAAAACACTTGATAACTTCACCTATCTACCTCACCACCATGTCACTGTTACGTAATCCACAACAAGGATGTGGATTACCATTCACACAATCTTGTCACACCATGCATCTGCTTCATCATCATCTATCATTTCATACCCCAATTGGGTCCCACCAAGTAATCTCCATATATCATCATGTCAAAGGGACATCCAAATGACTCCCACTAAAACCATTCAGTCACACTAATAACATTCCACACTCCTTATCTCTCCATCAGAGAGAGTCCTTCCAAACTCCTACCTGTTAGAACACAATGATCTACTGAGAGGGGTTGAATCAGTAGATATAAAAAAGTTATTCTTGAAAGCCTATTTGCATATTCAACCTTACAACTTAGATGTGGAGATAAAAATATAAACCAATATAACAATCACATGCACATGAAACAAAAGCTAATAACACTACATATACATGGAAAACCCAAGATGGGAAAAACCATGATGAAAAAAGTTGCTTTAGTCTAATGCTCAAATCCAGTGTCACAAATGAAATCTCTATTACAAATTTTAGGGCTGCAATGCAAAGAAGCTTCAACTCCCTAATTTAGAAGCTACAACTTGAAGGATACTACTACACCCTATTTTAGGAGCTACAACTCCAAGGAGACTACAATCACCTAATCTAAGCTACAACTCAGTTCAATGATGCTACAACCTCAACAAGATTACAAGTTCATATGTGCATATAATTAAGTTCTACTCAACCGAAAAATGCACCATTACATACAATGAATTGTTGCACACCCTGCAACTTACACTATGATGTTGTTGTTGGACTCTCAGCAAGACATGCTTTTGTTTTGCACTCTCCTCTACTTTGCACTTCCTTCTCTATCATATTCTCAATTGTACATCTCTTTGTTCAACACTCTCCTCTGCTCTACACTTCCTTCTCTACCATATTCTCAGTTGTACATCTCTCTGTTCAGCACTCTCCTCTGCTCTACATTTCCTTCTCTACAGCATTCTCAACTATACTTCTCTCTTTTCAACACACTATGCACTTACAGACTTCTAACTATCCTTCTACAACACACTTCAACACTTAGACAATGCCTAATTTTCTTTCTTTTTCACCAATGTGCAATTACCACCTCGGGATCCACTTCATTGTCCAAATTAGCCCTAGCATCATATTAGGGTTTCCCTTATTCATTGGCTTCACCAGCAAGTTGCTAGTTCATTGAGCCACACACCATCATTGAGATATCTACTAATATTTATCAGATATCACCATACCTATGCATCGATCCATACAACAATTAATTCAGTTATAGAGAATTTCCCTTCATTCTCTCTACCAAACCCTAAAAAATTATTGAGCATTCAACACATTCTTCTAATTATTTGATCTGATCTTGATTTTTGTCTCAGTGATCACCTTTGTAATATGTTCCACCATTGTGTGCATCAAATCTCATTTACATTGGTCATTGGGTGCATTTGGACCAATTAATTCTTCATTTGTGTCAGTTACCAATTGAAAACCTCATCCACACAGAGTTATCGATTTGTGACTACTACATTTAAATTTGGGTCGTTGATCTTCTAACATCATGCCACGATCCATTAGATATCATTCATCATCATATCTTCAAATCTTGACCGTCAGATAAGCAGTCGTTCAAATCTCCATTAACGATCTTGTGAGAATTCACCTCTCACCATGTCATTTTACTCATTTTCATTGTCTAGGGTTACATAATAAAAAAACATCAACAAATAATTTGTATGATCCAATGTTCATTTTGCAACAAGGATGCAAAATCATTGAATAAGTTTTTGTCATGTTTCATCATTCTTTTTTCCTTCCATGTGTCAATTTCTTTACCGCAATACCGCCAACACCAACATGAGTAGTCACGATGTTTCACTAACCATCGCACTGTATGATACCTCTCTACCACAGTCCATCCAAATGAACATTACAATGTTCGCATGTTACATACTGCCAGACCACCAGCACAAAATTAAGCCTTTGTGGTGTTGTAGTGTACCACCATATTGTCAGCCCCTTTTCAAGCATTTGTGGGGTTGTGGGTGTACTACCATACTGCCAACCCCTTTTCAAGAACTTATGAGGTTGCGGGTTACTACCACCTATCCACCTTTGACATCGTAGCCACGCGTCAGCACCATATTCGATCATCCTTCACCATCTATCTACTTGTCACCGTTACCTTATCAGATCCTACCAATAATCTCCTTTGCATGATTTTCTCTTTTGACATCAATGAAAACTATGTGCCAACACTACTGACATACTAATGTCTTGCTGATAATATGATCATTGGGCCATCAGAGAGACACCAACTTGACTCCTACGATCCACTAGTGTCCCACCGATGACATGGTCATCAGGCTGTCGAAGAGACTCATGGGTGAGTCCTGTCGATATACTCTTGTAAATTCAATGTGAACCTCAGACCTTGTCAACTAGTTGCCAAGATGTGAGGGACCAATCACAAGATGAAAATAATGGGCTTAAGTCATTACTTAAGCTACCTACAACCACCAAACACAAGTCACCATTGAAATAGAAACTATTTGAATGGTGTGATTGTAAACTGATAAACCTTAGACTGAGAGCATGAACAAATGAATGTTGACATCTCCATTGACATCAAGACCTGCACAATACCTTTCTAGAAAGCTATCAAGAAACCCAATTTGAATCTACCATCAAATTTACCATCAGATCCACTACTCTCACACTCATCCTCTGTCATTATTCCAATAATTTCCCTTGCATGATTTGCACTTTTGATATCAATGACAACTATATGCGACCATAATCACATTATTCTACATTAAATTCGCATGCCTTAATGCACATGTATCATTTCTTTCAAATTTTCCAAGTGATAATGTTTTTGCCTTATCGGCTTCATTTTCCTTTCTGCTTTGCACACATGGTAACCTTCATGATTAATATAGATTAATAAAACATAATGAAATGACCACCATTAATTTTGAAATCCTTAACTTGCTTGATTCGCAATCTTTGTACTGGCCAAATTTGAAGCAAATTGTCACCAATTGTGTAAGAATTAATTTGATTTAACATTCTTCTTTGGAGAAAACTCATCCGGTTGCCACCTCACTTACGATTTCCAAGACTTTGATCTAGGCAACTATGTACCACAACTTCCTCATGGTTTTCTATAAATTATGCACTTCTCTTGAATTCTTCACACCTTTGCTTTTCTTTTCAATTACCATTTTGCATTTCTACTATGTTATTTCTTGCTTGCTTCCAGGTCATGGATACTCCAATTTTCTTGACCTATTTTCACCATCAAAATGTTTTCATGGATCGTATCATGGATCAAAGGCTTCACAATGTTTTCTTCATTCGAACTACTAGTTTCACTATGCCAAACTTGTGTGTAGTCGTTGGGGAACAATATGTAGAATCTAGAGCTTACTACCAGTTTTATTTTGGCTTGGCTTCTCACTTTGTAGCATCGTGCCTAGACAATGGGCTCTCTGTTGAAGATGTTCACTCGGCTGTGAATATGATAGTGTGGCCTGAATATTTGGGGAATCTGGATACTGTTCTTTCTGTTGCATGTCCGACCAGTGGAATCCCTTCTATGGATGATATTCCCCAGTTCCTAGAACACAGGGAAGTAGTTCCACTCTGGCCATTTCTGACTAACCTCCATACCCCTAAATTTGAAGTTCACTAGGAAATTTCCTACATAGGATATTTGGCCCTGATGGATGAGGCATCCTAGATTAACTGAATAGCCACCCTTTTCTGCAACTCAGCTCCCTCTTTTTTCTTTTTTCTCTTTTACAGAAAGAATTTTGGTACTTCCATGTATATACGTGACACACACACAAACACACATATATATTTATATCCTTATAGTACATTTTAAAGCATGTATTTATTGTGTATGGTTTTATCATTTTACATTTCATAGCATAGTGTTATAAAAAATTTAAATTAACTCTCATGTGTATGATAAGTTAAGCAGAATTTGCTAATGCAAAGGGCCAAACAAAAAAAAGAAAGATAAGAAAATAAAATGAAAAAAAAAACCCTACAAAAGAAAACTAACCCTAACTAACCAAAACTTTACTCTAAAAAATGACTAACCCTAACAAAGAAATTTATTTTAAGCTCAATAACTATTTTCATTGTTGTTTTGGTATGAATTATAGTAGGTTTATCCTTGAATTCACTGGAAAAAATTTCAAATGTCCTACTATAACAATGAATTATCTTAAATTTTCTACATTTAACAAATGTAAATTCAAAGGCGTACATACCAATAAATTGCCTCACATGTATGAAATGACCTCATTAAAGGTCGATTGCACACACTTTTGTTGATTCATCAATATTTTACCTTCTTTCAGTAATGGTTCATGGTTTTCTTCTTTACTCTGTTCAATTCCATAAATGGTTGTGTCCATTTCTTGATTTTCTTCTCCTTTGAAATTTTTTGAGTCTTTAGCTTTGTCTTCACTTTGAACTTTGTTAGAACAAGTAGTATCACAATTAACATTGTTATCAAAGAGAGAAAAATTAAAAACTTGATACTCTGTATCTTGAATGAAATCAAGAAAATTTCCCTTTTTAGCTTGCGAATTTTCGGTTTGGAACAAAAAACACGCATCTCCCACTTGATTTTCCCGCTCTTTCTCTTCAATAAAGTTTTCCATGTGTCAAAATAATGATGACTCATCAATGTTGTTTCATCATTTTTGGTGAAATATTTTCGATTCTCCATATTCTCGCCTGCCTTCCTGCAAAACCTTAAGATTTTCTTCATAACAATTGTAGTTAACAAACTGTTTCGATATATCAAATAATTTTTTAACATTTTCAATTCTACTAGGGTTATACTCTTTTTCAGAATTCAAGATATTTCTCGTTAATGGTCTCTTTCTTCTAGAAGTTAAAACTTTTTCTATTAATGAAATCACCTTCTATGTAGCCAAACTTACCCTAGTTAAAAATATTTCACAATCAAGTTCACCGTGATCAGTTGTATCATGAATTCTACACTCGATGACCCTACCAAAGGTGAATAAACTCAAAGGATATAATCTTTGGTTAATGATTTTTTGGATTTTCTCAAATTCCATTTTCAAAATACTGATTTGCATAGACTTTCATCTTACAAGCTACTTTTAAACCCAAAACCAATACAAATCCCTAAACAAAACCCAGAGGAAAATATATATAAAAAATAATGGACCCTCCTTCTAGTGCCAGTTCTTGTTGATGATGATGTTAGTTGCAACAATAGTGCAAATAAAATCCTCACAGGAAACTGTGAAGAACCTATTTTTACTTGAAAGACTGAACCAGGGCAACCTAAGAGTGTGAGTAAAAGGGAAAGGTTGACTTATCTTAATCCAAAGGCTCTAGTAGTCAGGTCTTGACCATACTAGGTTCGCTTCAAGTTATGATGTGATATTGTTGTTAATCTCAAGGGGTCTATGGTTATCTCCAGTTTCTTTAGGAACCATAAGTATCAGATAAAAGCTTTTCAATTTTATCATAAAAAAATTTCACAAAATCAATAGATTTGCAATAATATTTCATGAATATCAAACAATTTTTCTTTCACTTAAGTAGATCTAGCTTTAAGAATTCATCAATTTCATAGAAATGAAATATTTTCAATAAAATTTCCATTCATTCATCTCTTTTTTAGAACATTTTCTAAAATTTAACATCTAATCTAAAATAAAGCATCAAAATTCTAAAAAATAAAATTGCTCTTGGTTATTCTCCATGCATGCCCCAAGATTTAATCAAAGCAAAGAAAATCACTCTATACTTCACCAGATTGCTTCATAGCTAGGCATAGAATGGTGCAAGCTTTTAAAGAGATGGGTTTAGTATAGACACCAAGTAGGTTCTGTATGCACACTTAAATGGTGTAGCATACAGTCTTGTTTAGCTGAATGAACTAACCAACTACAAAAGATACATGAGAAAGGTAGCTATCAAATTTAATTCGATATTGATTAAGTTCTATGTGCAAATAAGTTTTTAGACTAGAATGATTTAGAAAATAGGAAAAAATAACAAAACTCAAATAATTTTTTACTCTTTCGACATCCACAAACTCTGAACTTAACTTAGAAAGAAGTATCCCCTGGCCTTTTATAGAAGCAATACATAGGTAGCATAAGACAAATACATGAGAGGAAATCCAAGGGAAAAATCACATCAAGGAACATGGAATGTGGTGACTGGTAAGAGAATTGCAAATGGATTCAATGAAGGTCAACCTTTTTCTATACATTGATGTCCTTCAGGTGTTTCATCTTCTTATTATTAGGGTTCCTTCTTGGAACCAAACAAATATGCCAAATAGAATGTAGGAAATTCCCATATATTCAGATGATTATGTAGAATTTATGTCCCAACATCTAGGTTCAAACTCAGATTGAACATTCCCAGGAATGAGTCACCCTTGGAATGAGTACACCCCTTCATTGCATGCTTAAAATCCAAATTTCTAGTTTCCCAATTTTTGGTGCCCTTTTGCAACGAACTTTACTTTGGAATGAGCTTCCAAAGTGTACTGTTGAACTTGGTAACACCATCAGATCTTCTTGCAATGTTATTTTTCCTGACCGTCCATACCCGAACTTTGCATCACAATCTACTTCTCCTACAATCACCAATTCCACCTATTAAATCCCTTTTAAAACATTTAAAAAATCTCATGTAAATAAAACCATCATTAATTCATTATCATTATAAATTCATCATAAATAACACACTTTCAATAAAATCATATATTCTCGCATAATTATCTTTTCAGCCGGGTTACCGGACCATCGAACCTTTTAGATAACCTTAAAATTTTGAAACTTTACTTTGCATTGTTACCAGTACCTAGTACCCGGTGTTCAAATTTTTACCCCATAATTTTCCTGGACCTTGGCTTTAACCAAAACTTCCACATTTACCAGACCTTTACTCCCAGACCGAAACACTTTGCTCAACACTTTTCCTTACCTTTTACATTTTTGGCTTTCCCAATTCCCAATACTTGATACCCGAAACACTTGAATTACAAAATACTTTATTTTAAAGATTTATCTTTTCTTTTCACTTCTTGTGATCTTTCCAACTAGCCAGCACCTGCCATAAGTGTTAGTTTTCACTTGGGGTACCCAAGTCTTATAATAGTAGGGCATGTTGTTAGACCCCACAACAGATGACAATGCAACATGATGGTGTCTCTATGGTGCATTGGCATCCATATGGCCAAAACATGAAAAGTACAATATCGAATTCAAAGAAACCTACTAGTAGCCTAGTAAATAGGATTTAATGAACTAAATAGAATGATGAAGTACAATAAATGACTATAGGAATGATAAAGGAGATGAAGAAATCAATGGTGATGAAGCCCAACTCATTGAGAGTCCAGTTCACCAGTAATCTCCACGCACACGTACACCTACACAGAGCCAAGAGAGGAAAAGTGTTGCGGTTGTATAGGGGTTTTCCTCAATCAAACCCACGCTTTGGTTTTTTGACCTCCACAAATAGCCAGGAAAGCCATGATATAGAAAGTACGATAAAGGAAATAGAAAGAAAGAGTGTGAACACTACGAAAAAACACAATGCTACTCTATCAAACCACAACAAAAGAAGGGTAGTGAAGCAATACCACATCCACCCAAAGGAACTTAAGGACAATTAAGGGTTAATTCAAGACTACAAGCTTGGAAAAGTTGACACAGCTGCAGGAGTGATGAAGGAGGTCTTGCAAGACTCCAAACTCATAGCTTCTATGGTGGCACAACACATTTTAAGTGAATTTGATGGAGCAACCAGTTGTTGTGCAATGCTTAGTGGATGCAAAAGAGCTCAAGTGAATGTCCAAAATTATGAATAAGATGGAGTGATAGTGAAAATTATGCATTTGAAGGAAGATTAGGAGGGAAAGAGCTATTTTCAAGTCGGCTGGTTGAGACAGAGGTGTTACACTTCATGCCTAATGGAGAATGTAACATCCTTGCAGACTCCAGGGGAAGGAATCTATTAGGGAAGGTAGTACACCATGCAGAAGTTCACACACCATTCTCGCGTCCTTGACAAAACTCCCCCTCACCAACACACAAGAAAAATGTTTAGTGGATGGGAGGCAGGTGAGTGATGTGGAATTATCTAGTTGGGTTTTACTTTTCTAAAGTAGGGGATGTAAAAGGGGAATTTACATGAGGGGTCTAAATTCACTCCTATACATTTTTCCCCCACTTTAGTAAGCATGAGTGTCAATGAGGGCTCGGTAAAGTAGATCGAAGAGTTTAAAAATATATACCTAAACTATCGAGGAAGCAGACCGCAATCTAGAAAGCTTCAAAGTGGAGGGTGGGAAAATAACTCCATAGGTACTCTCTCCTGAGGAGGTTCAAATAAAGGACTCTACAGATCCTCAGAACTATAGAGTTGAACAAAGTACACCAAAGGCTTGTAGACCAATGATGGACAAACCCTATAGGATGAAAGCACTTCACAGGCCCTCGAGCTTGCAAAGAAGGTTCCCCCTAGATACTCTCTCTTGAAGAAAGCCTGATGTAAGGGGACTCCACAAAGTCAGACTGGAAAGTAGCTTCACAGGAACACTTGCAAAGAAACATGTTAATCCATAGATAAAATATGTTAAAAACAAAAGAAACCACATAGGAAAACAAGTAGAAAATCATGGAGAGGTGATCCCACAATACTGGTTTACAATTTTTGGCCAAATTGGACACCGAACTAATTTTTTCTAACTAAATATTCACTTTTGGGCACCTATAGCAGCTAAACCGTGAGGAATTTGAAGATGATACAAACTAGTGATTTGTGACATTTTGTCTGTAGATTCTAAACATATTTTTTTCAAAAAATTTGGAATCATATTACAGTTCTTTTTCCATCTCCTTCGAAAACTATTTTTTTCAGTAAACACCATTTTTAAGGAGTGATGCTCACCATATACAACATAACTTTTTTTCCATGAAGGATAAAATTTTTTTTTTTGAATTTAGATTCATAACTATGATATCTAGCACTTTCATTTGGTTTCATATCATTTTATTGAATATTTTTTCCTTAACCAAGTTTCGAAGTCAAACCAATTACAATTCATACATAGTGGGACTGTATACAACATAAAAAAAATTTATATGTATCGAAATTCTTTTTTTGTTGGATCAAGGACTTCAATATCTAGTGCACTAATATTTTTCATTTTTTTTTTATAATCTTCTATTTTTCCACATGTGCAGAACAGAGAGCTTGATTTTTGATGAAAAACCTACATTCACAAGAAATAAAAAATAAATATAATAATTAAATTAATTTTATTTAAAAATATAATTTTTGGGAAGCTTATAATAAGGACTACATTCTTACAAAAAAATAAATTTTAAATGAATTCATTTGATCCCCCAAAAGGTAAATCAAAAGTGGTTTTTTATCAGCATTTTGATAGGTGTAAAGGAGACTCCATTATAGGTATGGTTTAAAGCTAGCAGGGTTCTATCCAAGGGGGCTTGCTCTAAGGTGGTTCGATCAAACCCTCTTCAATTGGAATCCTTTAAATGGAACTTTTCAAGTCTTAAATAATTATATTTTCTAAAAATATGTGATTTCAGCAAAAAATCAAGATCTCCCAGAAATTGTAAACCAGTATTGTGGGATCACCCGTAGATAGTCAAAAAATTGAAGGAAGAGCTTTCAAAGGGGTCCCTTAGGAACCCTTCAAAATAAAAGGGTTCCACTCAAGGGACATGCGTTTGAAAGTGTAAAAATGTCTTTCGCAAATCAATTCAACATCAATGAATCCTTTTGAAAGATGTTCACTTCATCAAGGAATTTGAAAGGAAGAAAATGTCCCCTCATGAGGGAAAGGTCAAGGCTTCTCCCGCAAGAAAAGTTGCTCCCTCCTCAGAGGAAAGTTCTTCAGGTTCTTTCTTTGTGGACCCATGATGAAGGGAACACGTTCTGCTAGGGGTCCAGGTTGAGAATGTGGTTTTTGAAAAAAAATTGAAAATATTTTTGAGAAAAGATTAGTTGTTCACCAAATGCGTTAACTAAAAATTGAAGTGACATGATATCCCCCTTAGTATGGTCCATGCCAAACACAAGGCCTGTGGAATTATAAGGAGGGAAAAGAAAGAATTAAAAAGTGATGTTGTGACCTATGGAACATAGCGAGATGTCATTGTGGTAATGTTGTTGTACACACGAGGGACAACACACAAGCACCACAACATCACAAGATAAGAAAAGAAGATAGAAAGATAACAACACTATAAAAAGAGATAATGACATCAAGAATAAGGGGCACAGGGGTGATCTAATATTTTGGGGTCAAAACTACTCATAAATATAGATAAATAGATATAATAGTATATTAATGAATTTTCATCAACCCCCTACTATATCAGACCATATGAAGAATGCACAAGAAGACAAAATAAAATAAAAAAATTGGGTCAACATGGAAGGGAAGCCTAAATTCCCCCAACACTTCATCATCCCCAATTGTCAAAAATCAATACACATAATAGAGGAAGAATGATGCCACAAATAGAGAAAGTTGTACGACACAAAAAAACTCCTATATCCAAGCACCTACAAGGGTGACAAGGGTCATCTAGGAACACAAGCATGGGGGAACACAAACACACACACACACACACACAATCTACACTACAAATAAAGAAGAGACGCCCCCCTAACACTCATCAACCAAAAGTTCATCGGCTTCCCAAGCTAGATCATTATACGGGGAAGGTGGACAAGCCTGCAAGGGCAGAATGTCAAGGGGGGAACCCTCCGACCCCCCCGTAACAAGAGCCAAGGAAGGAGACTCTTTGGGATCTCCTCTACTTAGTTCCTATGGGGAAAAGGTCAGCGACTTCGTGAAGATCGTTGAAAGAGCTTGGACCTCATCCAAAGAATTCAACATGCATTTCATAGGAGTGCCATGTGCTACCTTGTTGGATGAGGGAGGTGGTGCCCAAGATTCATTGCTAGGCTCGATGAGTGACTCAAGAGCAATGATGAAATCTAGGGACACTGGAACTTCTTATGTCACAAGGATGACACACGCTAACACAAAACCACCCTCTAAAGAAGGTGGAATCCTCTTTCACCCCCATTACTAGCAGAGACATCCTCCATCTTCCACTTCATCAGAGGGTACGAGACCCCAAAGATGAGGGAAAATGCGTAGAGGAAGAGGAGAAGACCACAACAAACACCACTTAAGTGTTTGGCATGTCCATGGGCTTTGAAAATGACAATATTTCTATGAGGGACATCAAAAGAGGTGACTCAACTGAAGGAGCAATAAACACCTACATTTTTTTAGGGTTAGGGGTGTTTATGCTCGTAGCAGGAGTCAGAATCGACACCGAAGCTGATTGAACTAAAGCAGAGGGGATGTGAGAGTAGGAAGCATTAGCAGGCCTTGAAACAAGGGTGGTTCATTCCCCTTCCTTCCTCTGCAAAGTGGCCTACTTAGTAGCTAGAGCCTTTCGCTAACACTTGCGCTCATGCACAAGGCAATTCCTGTGACTCCGAGAGCTAGAGGCCAAAAACTAAGATGGAATAGAAGGCTCTTGCTCAACCATCAAAGTTTCCATCATGGCCATTTCTAATGGAGGGAGAGACTCCTAGATGGGAGCAAGAGGGAGATATTGAGAGGAGGTTGTCGCAATAGCAAGAGGAGTCGACTCTAATTCCTTGGTGGAAAGCCTCTTCCTATTCACTGCCTTGGGGGAAGGAGCAGTAGGAGACTATGGAGGCCGAGACATAGAGAACTCCCCATTGGGAGCCTTCCCCTTACCATACAAAATAGGCCTGGGCACCATGGGTAGAAAGGGAAGTTCAAATGTTGGATTCTTGGGCTTTGTCTAAGCTAGCACCAACAAATTCTTTATCAATCACTTAGGAGAAGAATATGATGATTTTGCAACAAGGAGAGAGGAAGCAATAGGAGGGAAAATGGTAGTAGAATAAGAAGAAGAGATTTGGGCATGCTTTTCCTTTTCTCTTTTTTGAGCCATGGCGGCATCACTGTCAGCCTTCAAATAATCCCTATGCGAGATGGCATAGGGAGATGGAGGGTATCTCACTTTAGGCATTAAGTGCCCACTCTTGTACTTTGCATAGGTTTGATACAAGAGGCCTATCCTAGGAGGAAGTAGACCAATGGGTGCAGGCCAAAAGTGATCTAGTGAATAGCTACCACGTGCAACTGGCAATTTATAGCCAGTGTCATGGATTACATGCACTATACCCTCATGGATAAATTTTGGACATTTATGCACTATCAAGGGAATTGTGTTCATAGCGACCAACCAGGGGATACCCAATTCCACCCTAAAGATTTTAGACCTTGGCATTATGTCAAAAATCAGGTTCACTAATTTAGGTCCAACAAGGACTAACAAGGTGATGCAACCAAGGGGAGGTATCAAAAGTCCATTGTGTGTATGGATGGTACTTTCAGATGAATCATACCCATCTTTGTGCAGGAAATTGATCAACATAATCTCCTCAGAAATGACATTGACCTAACACGTGGGATCAACAAGAATATTGATCACAGTGTTTCCATTGATTCATGTGGGGATGTATAAAGGAGATGGTTCTCTATTATAACCCATCGCTAGGTCCTGCGAGGTGAAAGTTATACCAAGAGAACTACTCGTAGCTTGCACAGATGGGATGGGCAGGTGCAAAAAGGAGGTCATTGTGTATACTAGATAGAACTTTCACAGAGCCCCCAAAGGTTTTGCAATTATATAGTGATCCAATTGAGATTTTTTTCTACAACAATTACATAACCTTCCAACTACACCACTAGGGGTTGTAGGTCAAGTTGCAAGGCGAAAGGCCTCACAACACTCACACCCACAACACTCCTAGGATATGAGGAAAGGAACTTTTATCACCACTAAATGGAACCAAAATAGTTCACATTGGGTTCACCAAAATTTAAGGTAGGGGGACCAACCACACCAAGGCTCCAAATCACAGAGAGCTGAGAGAAGAAGGCTGCCCTATCTTACCTCAAGCTAAGCATGTGTTTAGGTCAAGGATAAAGAATGAAGACCACTCTCAATTTCTTTTGTCACTCTATTGATCTGAGTACTTGAATGGGACTAGATGAGCCCATTTCTAGAATCTGAACTCCACCTCAAATAGCTCTCTGCCTAAGGACAACAGTGTGGGTCAAGGATGACAATGTTACATGCTAGTGTCTCTCTGGTGCGCTAGCATTTGTATAGCCAGAAAGTGAAAAGTACAGTACCAAATTCAAAGAAACCTACTAATGGAAAAGTAAATAGGATTTAATGAACTAAACAAAATGATGAAGTACAATAAATGACTATAGGAATGATAAATGAGATGAAGAAAAAAAGGTGATGAACCCAAAAAATCTAAGAGTCTAGTTTGCAAGCAAGCTCCACACACACATACACCTATACACAACCAAGAGAGGAAAAATGGTGGGGTTGTATAGGGGTTTTCCTTAGTCAAACCCCTACTTTGTTGTTTCCACCTCCACGGATAGCTTGAAAATCCATGAAATAGAAAGTACAATAAAGGAAATAGAAAGAAAGAGTGTGAACACTATGAAAAAACACAATGCTACTCTATCAAACCACAACAAAAGAAGGATAGTGAAGCAATACCACCTCCACCCAAAGGAACTCAAGGCAAATGAATGGAGAATGCAAGACTATGAGCTTGGAAAAGTCAGCATGGCTACAACCATGATGAAGAAGGTCTCACGAGACTCCAAACTCACGGCTTCTATGGTAGCACATGTTCTAAGTGAAGTTGATGGAGAAACTAGTTGTTGTGTAATGCTGAGTGGATGCAAAAGAGCTCAACTGGATGTCCAGAATTGTGAAGAAGATGGAGTGATAGTGAAAATTATGCATTTGAAGGAGATTAGGAGGGGAAGAGTCGTTTTCACGTCGGTTGGTCAACACAGAGGTGTTACGCTTCATGCCCAATCACTAGTACACAAACAACAATATATGACTAAATAAACTACTAAAAATTGCATATAAATGACTAACTTTAGTCACATGACTATTAATGGTTTATTTGTAGTCATTTATAACACCACTAAATTTATGACTAAACAATTTTAGTCATTTATTTAGTCATTGATTTTAGTCATTAATTTGGTCATTGATTTGGTCATTGATTTAGTCATTTATTTAGTCATTGATTTGGTCATTGATTTAGTCATGAATTTAGTCATTTATTTAGTCATGGTAGTGATTTGTTTAATTCATTAGTTTAGTCATTGATTGTTGTTAACTGGTCATTTATTTAGTCATGGTAGTCATTAATTTAGTCATATATTTAGTCATTAATTTAGTCATATATTTAGTCATATATTTAATCATTAATTTAGTCATGTATTTAGTCATTTATTTAGTCATATATTTAGTCATATATTTAGTCATTACAAATAAAATCTAACTTAATTAATCCTCACAAATTTATACATATAAACTTCAAGTATCATAGATATTCAAATGTTAAAAAACACCATGAAATGAAGACTAAAATGTTTGAACAAATATGATTGATTAGACACAAACACAAACAGATTACAAATCAAGAGGAGCCACAACACAATATTTATGAGTGGAGAAAAAACCATTCTAAAAATTTACTTCATTAAGCCTCATTGGAAAATAAAAATCTCATTGGTTACATTCAATGTCTTAGTGACACTATACAACTTACAGACACTATATAAACATAATACTACTATTTTCATATACTTATACTATTTTCCCCTTAACTACAGTCCTTTTGAAAGGGAAGCGACCTCCTATAGGGGTTTGACCCATTTAATCCCCTTGCAAATCCACAGCTTTCCCATCGCTATTGGTTTTGGCTCCTCCAAAATCTTCCTCGCTAGTATTCACCTTTCACTTCTCCAATTTGGAGTTGCAGCCTAAAAATAAGGTTTCAAAATTTTGCACATCAAAAACTTAGAAAAGTCAATATTACAAGAGAAAATATGTCATTATTTATGTCCATGGTGTTGTTTTATTAATATAGCATGTTATTGAATAATTGATCTAATAGCTTATTTTTGTATGAATGCAAGTATTCTTGTATATTCCACACCTTGTAAATTTTCCACAGGTTAAAAATAAAGGGAAACCTCCCCTTATGATTTTAACAAAAAATATAGGATGTTGCACTTACATGAAGTATGTCCACTGGGTCAAAAGTTTTTGTGACCTTCCCTCATGACATTTTCATTGTCATGACACTCAACCCTCCTTGTAATGTTATCAAATTTCTGGAACAACCTCATACCAATTAGAAGGCTAATTTGAATCATCAATGATAAAATAATAATAACAATAAATAAAGAGCTTGCCACCAAAATGATCATTAATCAGGAAGAGAAAAAAAGATAAGACTAAAGTTTAGTACTAGAGGTTGATAATTTCTCAACTGATATGCCATCTAGAAAACACCACCAAAAAAATTTAGGGCAAGGTCGGTCAACTGCATCTTTCACAACATCAGTTGCAACAACAGTTACAAGTACTGAGAACAAAAGCCCTACCATAGACTCAGATCAAGAATTTCAATTTATCAGTAGTTGTCCTAAATCAACTAAAATAGAAAACCATTTATACAAAGACATAATGAAAAGAAAATAAGAATGTTACCTAGAATAGCGTGGTGTAACTCATTAATATTTCTGTGAAAAAATTAATAGATACAAATTACAATGGATGGTACAACTACTGCAAGTATCTGATAATAGTTAACACCCTTCTTGATCACTCAATTTGTTTGTAACCTAAGATGATTCACTATTATTTGGCTATCTTCTTGTTATATTCAAGCAACTGGAGAATATCTATAGAATGTGCAATTGTGGTGTTAACATAGACCCAAAAATCAACTTCTAATACCATCTACAATCTGCACTTTCAAGATGTAAAATTGGAAGTACGTTCAAGTTGATCACTCTCTTTGAGACTAATACTAGTCATTTTTGCAGTTGTTGGAACACATTGAAATTAAATAAATCAACTAAAAAAAGAATAGAACAACAACCTAACATAGGTGTGGATCAAGAACACCCTAATAACTCATGTAATTAGGGTACCTACAACCATTGATAGGTCCACAACCATTGATAGGTCCAAGATACTTAAAATAATTGATGTAAGTGTACTAAAATCTTTTGTTAACTCCCTCATAGGTAATGGTACATTCCAATCATTGATGTGGAAGATCTCAGTTGTTGTGTTTTGATAGCATGTTAAACTATGGTCTATGGAATGCAATATTGCAGGATATGCACAAAATGGATTTGTTGAAAAGGATTTAGAAACTTTCAAGCAAATGCAATTGGCAGGTGTAAACCCAAATTCCACAACCTTTGCTAGCATACTCCCTACATGTAATAAAACTCATCAAATGTTTTATTCTTAGCATCATAAAATTGAAAATAGATGATTGACCTGAAGCAAAGAAAACAATTAAATTGCACAAAGTGAATGAGACGCGAAGAATTGTTATGATTAACATTTCACTTGGAAATTGGAATTGTTGCGCCACTTTCACAATAGAGCAACATGTGATAAAGGGTTATCCTCATAAAAGCTTCAAACTCGGCAATTCATGAAATAATCTCAAAGAATTTCCCACAAATCACTACAAAAGATACATGGTGAATCCTTACCATAAATCATGGATTTTGTGTTTTAGTAATGGACCATTTTTTTCTAAAGGCCACACCATTTTGTTGGAGACTATAAGGAGTTGTGGATTCCTCTTGGCCAATTGAGACTAACCACCATATTTTACAATATCAAATGGGCCACCACCTTTTTTCTCTCTAGGAGAGGAGACCAAGGAACATTTTTTTAGTGTCATGTCTACCATGAAATCAATGGGAGGTTCCAATTATTATATCATAGTTACCAAACTCAGACTTAACATAGGCATTGGGCTCAACCTCAAACTCAACATAGAAACTCAGCACTAACTCAAAAATTTGAAAAAATTGTGATATATAGATATTTTTTAAGGTACATATTTTCCTATGCATTCTTCCCTAAATCAATTTTAAAAATTATAAAAACCTAATCAATTGCAAGCTAATTTGAGTACAGAATGCCCAAAAGAGATGCCATCTCATGGAGTATGATGATTTCGGGATATGCACAAAGCCATCTCATGGAATACGATGATTGTGGGATATGCACAAAATGGATTTGTTGAAAAGGCTTTAGAAACTTTCAAGCAAATGCAATTAGTAGGTGTGAAGCCAAATTCCATGACCTATGCCACCATCTTCCCTGCGTGTGCCAAAATGGGAGCTTTGGAGAAGGGTTTAAACATCCATAAGAGCACAATAGATGAGGGATTTTTGTTATATATTATGGTTGGAAATGCTTTGTTAGACATGTATGCAAAATGTGGAAGCATACACAAGGCACGCGAACTCTTTGATGGAATACCTCAAAGAGATGTCATCTCATGGAATGCAATAATTGCAGGATATGCACAAAATGGATTTGTTGAAAAGGATTTAGAAACTGTCAAGCAAATGTAATTGGCAGGTGTAAAGCCAGATTCCACAACCTTTTCCAGAATAAGAGATCATCAGAGAGAGTGATAAAAATCGGCAGGACTCAATGCATTGCCCCCTCGATGGTTCAATAGTACTTAGGTGAAAATTCGTTGGGAAGATAATTTAATATCAGTGGGACTTGGCTCAATGTCTCCCTAATACAATGATATGCATCAATCTCCATTGGGGACACTATGATTTTTCAATGGGAGTCATTGGTAAGTTCCTCCGATGGGCCGAAAGGATAAGTCACAATGGAAAGGTAAAAATCCATCGGCTAAAGAAACACCTATCGGTGGAATAGAGGAGCCAGTCCCACCGATAGACCAAAAAGAATGAAAAGAGTAAAGCAGTGGCAAGAGAGGCATCGAAGAGACTCTCCAGTATTAGTGAGATTAATTTTGAAGTCTCACTGATTGCCTGACAACACTTGAATTGGAGAAAATTTCACATCTGCCTGCTCTAGCATAAATTCTTCCATTTGAATCCAAAAGATTGGCCAATTCACCAACTGTGTACATATTATAATTAAAGAAAATATCACTAAATTAAGAGGCTTACCTATTCTTGAACTCTCCCATGTTTATGTTTTACACGTAAACGAAACCTCCCTCTTTTCAAGTTTTTTTCTAATGCAGCTAGATTGTGAGGATAAAATTAATTTTTCTTTGCACTATGAATTTTAAGTAGTCACTTTAGACTACTTGTTGGGTTGTAGGGGGTAGCTTATAGGTATTTTCTCTATTTTTTTCCCTAATGGGATGTGACTGCAATCAGTTTTAGACCTTACTTATTGTTTGTATACAACACATAATCTTTTTACAAAAAATCCTAAAAGTATTTGTTGCATCCCTATTGAGAATGTCTAGTTATGTTTTAAAGAATGACACTGCAAACATAATGAGGCATAACATTGGTTGTAGCTGAAAAAAATGCATACATTAAGGATTACTAGTAATTGTTCATGACATAAGGAGAAAAACATCCCTTGCTTCTAGTTTCCTAAAGTGCTTAAATTTATACACAAATTAGATCTATTGAAAATGCTTTAGAAACATTCAAGCAAATGCAATTTATAGGTTTAAAGCCAGACTCTACAAACTTTTCCAGCATCCTCTCTACTTGTTCTAAAATGGAAGCTTTGGAACATGGTATGGACATCCATCAAAGCATAATAGAAGGGGGATTTTCATCTGATATTATAGTTGGAAATTCTTTGGTTGACATGTATGCAAAATGTGGAAGCATAGAGAAAGCATGTGAATTTTTTGATAGAATTCCTTGAAGAGATGTTATCTCTTGGACTGAAATTATTGTTGGATATGCACAAAATTGATTTGTTGAAAATGCTTTAGAAACTTTCAAGCAAATGCAATTGGCAACTATAAAGCCAAATTCCACAACCTTTTCCAGCATCTTTCCTACCTGTTCCAAAATGGGGGTTTTGGGAAAGGGTATGAACATCCATCAAAGCATAAATAATAGAGGAATTCTGTCAGATGTTGTATTTGCAACTACCCTAGTAGACATGTATGCAAAATGTGGAAGCATAGACAAGGCATGTGAATTGTTTGATAGAATTCTTGAAAGAGATGCCATCTCATGGAATACGATGATTGCGGGACGGGATATGCACAAAATGGATTTGCTAAAAAGGCTTTAGAAACTTTCAAGAAAATGCAATTAGTAGGTGTGAAGCCAAATTCCACAACCTATGCCATCATCCTCCCTACCTGTGCCAAAATGAGAGCTTTGGAGTAGGGTATGAACATCCATCAAAGCATAATAGATGGGGGATTGTTGTCAGATATTATGGTTGGAAATGCTCGGTTAGACATGTATGCAAACTGTGGAAACGTACACAAGGCACATGAACTCTGTCCTGGAATTCCTCAAAGAGATGTCATCTCATGGAATTTCAAAAATATGAATTTGTATATGCTTGAGTGGGAGACAAATCTAAATTGAATAGGCAGGGATACAAAGAGGTCTCCTCTTTTATCATTTATGCATTTCAACATATGAAAACACATTTCATGTTGTTCTTAATTAGATTCCTTTGGGTGATAAAAGATCATCTAGAGGGAAATTTTCCATATGATAATAGCCTTCTAGAAATACTTAAGTCTACAACATAGTTCTAGTTTCATAATCAATACAGACACAACACAATTATATAAGCATGTTGTACAACAGTGTATAAGAAGAAAATAGGACTACTAATGTGAGATGAAGATGTCATAAACTTGATCCATCATCAAATAACGTAAGAAATGGTACACCTCAGACAAGTGTAGTGTACCCAATTCACCAAATTATAGCACATTGAGTTTGTAAGGATATTTTTTAATCAATCTACTTAGAAACAAAGAACTTGCAAGGTATTATTGAATAGTTGAACTTACTACTTGGAAAAACAAGAAAACTAAAATGTATTAAATAAAAAACTGCTTGCAAGACATGTCTATATGTAAGAAAAACCCATAATAAAATTGTACTGAAAGTAAATAAGTCTACTCTGACTATCAAATTGAGGAAATTGTATGTCCAACTACCAATGACTTGAGAAATTTCAAGAAATTCGTCTTGAGAGGCGAGACACTTTCAAAAGAATTTGCAGCAATTTCATGTTGTTTTCTAAGGGTTTGTGGAAGTTTCTTCCATTGGAATTCATCTTTCCAAAATATTCCTCAAGTTTCTGATAATGTTTCTTGGAGTTTTAAAAATCTTTTTCTATATCACTTCCAAAAATTTCTTCAAGTTTCCATCATTTTTGATACTAGGTCATGCTGAAATTCCATTCCTCAAGTTTCCTTATCTATTTGGCCTAGTTACATGTTCACTATTCTTGGTGCAACATGGATAGAAAGAGATTTTAGTGTTAGGTTTTTAATATTAGCTAATACAAGAAATGTTACTTCCAAGTTGGTTCAAGTGTTTTAACCAAAATATACTTGAGATTTTAATAAAATATTTCTAGCCAATATAAATTGGAGACATTAATGAAATATTTCTCAATATTTTGTGCAATAACATGCATCACAAAGGAATATAATAGTCATCAAAAAAAGAAAATCAAGTGCAAATAGTAGTCAGTATCAAAGGATTCAACATAATAAGAATCCATCAATTCTTCGCTTTGCAAAAGTGTTCAGTTTGTGACTGCTCATTTACTTTTTAGATTGCCAAAAGTCCAATTGATTGTAGCTTGACTTGCCTTTACATGGCCTTTATATATTAATGGCTTCCAATATCCTTTTTGAAGCCCATGATTGTTGCATCTAGCTATATAGGAAAATATAGCAGAGATAAATTCATTTCTGCTTAAAATTGATAGCTACTGAAAACTTGGGTAGGGCCTTTACATTGGTCCATATGTCAAGTTGGTGTGCTAGTTAGACAGGGAGTCAAAAAACTGCTTTACCATCACAAAGACACAAACAAAAGCACATATGTTTAAATGTAGGAATATTGAATAAAGTGTAGCAATGATAATGGTAATATTAGATTAAAGGAATTTTTTGTGAACATTGTGAGCCTCATGATTCCCTTTTCCACCACATCTTTTGCAAGACACATTTAGTCTATCATATTTGACTTTGCCTCATCTTCTTTTGCTTCCTTGATCTTTGCTTTTTTGCAATTCTTCTCCTCTAATAGGCATCATTTGGGCAATAGGTTTCCTTTCTATTTGATGGACATGGAAAACTTTTTCTCTCTCATTATTAGTTACTCTTCCAAAAGATTTTTATTTTTCAACCAACATATCAATCAATTGATAAAAGTGGGTGACTTCAGTTAATTACTTGCTTGAAATGACTCCAAATAGGTTGAAAATGTGGGAAGGAGATATTTTATAAAGGTGTTAATATATAAACTAATTTTTCCACCAGCAACATCAATATCATGTTTGATTGCCCAAATTTTAGAACTAGACTTGTTAAATTGCCATTTTTCAATTCGGAACTAAATAATTTCAACTACAATTGGATGGATTCTAATTCTGAAAGGAAAGCATACAATTTGTAATGTCCCTTTTCATTACTTTTAAAAACTTTGTAATTTTTCTGAGATTCCTATCTACACAATACTTGAATATATATAAATAGTAGAATTGTGTCTTGAGGCACGTTTGTAGAAATTATATAACAAGTAACTAGTTCTAGATTCCTGAAGGGACAAATCTATACACAAATTAGATCTATTGAAAAGGATTTAGAAACTTTTAAGAAAATACAATTTGCAGGTTTAAAGCCAGAATCTGCAACCTTTTCCAGCATCCTCTCTTCATGTTCCAAAATGGAAGCTTTGGAACATCGTATGGACATCCATCAAACCATAATAGAAGGGGTATTTTCGTCTGATATTATAGTTGGAAATATTTTGGTTCACATGTATGCAAAATGTGGAAGCATAGAGAAAGCATGTGAAGTTTTTGGCAGAATGCCTCGAAGAGATGTCATCTCTTGGACTGCAATTGTTGTTGGATATGCACAAAATGGATTTGTTGAAAATGCTTTAGAAAATTTCAAGGAAATGCAATTGGCAGGTATAAATCCAAATTCCACAACCTTTGCCAGCATCTTCCCTTCTTATGCCAAAATGTGGGTTTTGGAAAAGGGTATGAACATCCATCAAAGTATAAATAATAGAGGAATTTTGTCAGATGTTGTAGTTGCAACTTCCCTAGTAGACATGTATGCAAAATGTGGAAGCATAGACAAGGCATGTGAACTATTTGCCAAAATTCCTGAAAGAGATGCCATTTCATGGAATATGATGATTGTAGGATATGCACAAAATGGATTTGCTGAAAAGGCTCTAGAAACTTTCAAGCAAATGCAATTAGCAGGTGTGAAGCCAAATTCCACAACCTATGCTAGCATCCTCCCTACATGCCAAAATGGGAGCTTTGGAGCAGGGTATGAACATCCATCAAAGCATAATAGATGGGGGATTTTTGTCAATTATTATGGTTGGAAATGCTATGTTAGACATGTATGCAAAATGTGGAAATGTACACAAGGCACATGAACTTTTTAAACTTGATTCCCCTGACTTGATTCCTCTTTACATAGCCCTCTGATGTAAGCAGGGTGGAGATGATTCTTCCAATCTCACAAATGATCAAACAAAAACAAGGAATCAATTCTTCAACTTTATTCGATCTCAACTTGTCCCAAACATGCACCTATTAGGCTTGTGGTGTAGGAGCACCTACACCCTTCATGCAAAATTTGATGTGGTGAAATGTAAGTATGTGGATTTGAGTGAGTTTAGGTTAGTAGAGGGGATGATAAAGTTTTTTTTTATGTTTAATAAGGTCTAAAAAAGACCATATTCTATGTATTTAGGTGTCTAGGAGTTATTGGAGTTCATATGTCAAAAAAATTGCAAAAAATGTAATGTTGTCAAGCAAAATTGTTAAAAATTCAACATTGTGGGAATATGAAGGGACAAGGGAGTTCAAAAGGTGGTTATCAACATTTGGAGGGTATTTTTTATTGGAAAATTTATTTAATACCTCTTCATGGGTCAAACAAAGGTTGTTGAAGAAAGTATTGAAGATTCCCAACAAGAATACAATGTTATTTCAGTGTTTTGTCTATTTTATGTGTGTATATGCTTAATTGTAATCTAAATGAAAACATAAAACACTAAATGAAACCTTAAACTAAAGAAATTGAAAACAAATTAACAAATAAAAATCTTCAGAACCGTCCCATTTTTCTCTATCCACAGAGATTCTTTTGAAGCTTTTTGGCTCTCAGATTGTGTAAGCTTCTCCAAATGGCTACTGCAGAACGAGTATGCAAAGGAAAACTATTCTAGATGCTGATGAAAGTGAAAATGCAGATGAATATGGACAGGGGCTGTAGATTATGTACAGGGGCTGTGAATTGAAAATGTCATGATTCTACTGCTATTGCTATGATTCTATGCTATTGCTATGAAAATGCTCTATGAATGCTAATGCTACTTGCAATTTGGCTATAGTTTACTTGCTTCAAATTCTATATGATTTTGGAGCTCCCGGCAGCTGTATTTATAGATTTTTGCAGGCTCCATCCCGGCTGGCAAGAATCTACGGCTATGAATTTGTCTGGTAAGTTTGAATGGTGAGAGATTGAGAGGTTGAGAAGAAAATGGTGGAGGTTGAGAGGTTGGAGAGAAGGATGGAATCATGTCTTCAACCCACGGGAACAAGCCTACACAGAAACAGAGAAATTTAATTTTTTGTTTTGGCAGTTTGTTTCCCGGGAGTTGAAGATAAATCCCAAATTAAATAAATATTTAAATTTATTTAATTTCATTTATTGCTTTTGATATTTGATTTTTGATTTTTTGAAAACTATAGAAGAATTAATTAAATATTTTGTAATATTTAATCATGAATGACTTTAGAAGATTTTTGAAATATTTAGAAGAATTTAATTAAATATTTTTGGAAATATTTAATTATGAATAGATTTTTGAATTGAATTAGAAGAATTTTGAAATGATTTAAAAATGAATATTGGATTAGAGGAAATAATCAAATATTTTGGAATATTTAATTATAAATGATATTTAGAAGAATTTAATATTTTAATCTTTATTTGAATAAAATATTCAAACTAAGATTATAGGATAATTAATAAAAATAAATTGTAACATTTATTTAATTAATTAAGAATGAATATGAAAAGTGATCATGAACAATATAAATAAATTATTTAAATTTATTTATACGTAGATAGAATCAAAAGATTTTAATTAAATATTAAAAATATTTAATTAATTACCAGACAATGTGATATGACCATTTTTAAGTGTATACATTTTGCCCCTCTTTGAAGTGATGTGTTTTACGCATTACTTCAAAGAATTTTGAAATTTTGCCCCAAGATGTTGATTTGAAATGTTGATAGATGTATGCCCCCGCGAACGATGAATCGATATTTGAATTTTTGAATTTTGATGATTTTAAAGATATCGATTTATCATTCGAAACTTATGATATGAAGAAACTGACCCGAAGAGAAATGAAATGAAAATTTGATGAAGAAATTGCCCCTGGTATGTAAAAATATGATAAAATGCCCCAATTTTACCATTATATATGTTAAAAATGTCATTTTCCATGTCATTTTCAATTTTAACCTAGTAAAATTTGCAAATTTTGAGCTCTGGGTTGACAATCATGGCACTTCCAGTTCACCTGCACCGTTTCGAGCGTATCCGACGTCATCAGCGGCCGGCGCACTACGGACCTCCGGTATGTGTCTCGTAACTGCTTGTCTGTCGAAAATTTCATTTTGCGCACGTTTTTAATGTTTTAATTCAAAAACATTGAGTTTTAGCGCTCTTAAAGTTTTTCATAGCGCATGCAATAATTTTCGTAGCGCATTTAATACTGTAGCGCCCTTAAGGCATATCGTAGCGCATTTGAAATTTTTCATAGCGCATACAATATCGTAGCGCCCATGAACTATTTCGTAGCGCATATGATATGTATTGTAGCGCAAAATATTTCATAGCGCATTTGAAATTTATTACAGCGTTTTTGACATGTCTTGTAGCGCAAAATATTTCATAGCGCATATGATAAGTTTTGTAGCGCTCTTGATTGATTATGTAGCGCAAAAGTTTATTTAGCGCTGATAAGGAATTTTGTAGCGCCCACAAGTAGTTCTGTAGCGCTTTTTGTTCCACATGATAAATTTGTTTTCCAAATTGTTGGAGAACAAATAGTAGCTGATAAATTTGCTTTTAAAGTTGTTAAAAACAAATAGTATAGATAAGTTTTCTCCTAAAGTTGTTAGAAAGAAACTTGATGTTGATTATTTGCGTTCCATGATGATGAAAAACAAATTGATTGATTTGTTTGCTTCGAAGTTTGTTAAAAACAAACATGATTTTGATATTATTTGTATAACAAATAATTTGATTGATTCATTTTGGATTGATATGTTAAGATGATTTGATATTGATGTTGTTTTGATGATGTATGTGAACAGGAGAGACTAGGTGTCCTGCAGATACGAGAGGCTTTCCCGAGCACATGGTCATTGATTCCACATTTATTACAGTCTAATAGAGATGTGATTGACGCTTGTGGTTTGACTGCATTACTTGATATGCCCGAGGTTCGCCTCAATAGGGCTCTATTGACAGCACTTGCAGAGAGGTGGCATAGCGATACCAACACCTTTCATTTACCGACCGGCGAGATTACAGTGACTCCTGAGGATGTATATCGCATCCTACGGATCCCAGTGATGGGAGAGATTGTTGTTTTTGACAGACGAGAGGCTGGAGGTACTCTTGCGTTGAGACGGATATTCAGAGATACTCAGATTGCTGGGTACTACATCCCATGGGGTGAGATTACAGATACCTATCCACCTTTACCAGCTGTGCTTGCAGGTTTCATTGGAGGTGTGTTGTGCCCCGACCATAGGTCGAAGGGGTTCGCGATCGGATGGGGTCGTGTCTTAGAGAGCATGGTGATGCAGGGCACACGATATGCATGGGGTACCTGTATGCTAGCCCACCTATATGACGAGTTACATCACATTGTCTATGGTAGAGGCCGGAGTTTTGCGGTTGGATGCTCATTATTACAGATATGGGCATGGGAGCATTTTGCAGTGTTACGTCCATTGACTCGAGGAGATCGACCAGCTGGTCGAGCATACAGATGGAGATATTCACATATTATTGCTCAGCCTAGACTGGGCAAGCTAGTGTATTGGCAGCGGCTATTGGATAGTTTGGATACAGTATGTTGGAGGCCATATTTGGATTGTGAGCCATGGCCAGAGGATGCGAGGGAGATGCCTTTTGTATGCACTTCCAGATTTTTGATTGGACGGACCACATGGATCTTGGAGAGATTTCTTGCTGGACGTGTATTGCGACAGTTTGGTCGGACTCAGGGTATGCCTGTTGGTTCAGCTATTTATGCACGGCGACAGGCAGAGCTTGCAGTGTGGGGCCCACGGATCTCTTATGATGCAGCTGTTGCAGAGTTTATCAGTTTAGGTGCACAGATGTGGGACTACCAGGCGGATGTTCTGATGCAGGGGCGACACATGAGTATGTTCAGTATGTTCTACAGCATCCTCCTCCACGCATGTTTGATCCTGATGAGGGCGTTGCTCCTGTCATTGGACAGAGACGTTGACAGAGAGATTCAGAGTCAGGTGATGATGATTCAGAGGACAGTGAGGATGAGGGAGGGTAATGATGACTCGATGGAGATGATGATGGTGATGGTAGGTGGCGGAGAGATGGCAGAGAGGTGGCAAGAGGAGGTGTGTGCGCAGTGGACCACGATGAGGCATACATACCCATCTCCTCACGGATCCGGACAGTAGCGAAGTCGATATCTACTCACAGAGCACAATACGAGCTTGCGTGCTCAGCCTATCACAGTACCGTGCCTTGATTTCAGTTGCAGGGTCGGTGACTTCGATCACTGCTGAGAGAGATGCAGCTAGACAGCGGGGTGAGCAGGCCATTGCCTTAGCAGATAGCCTACAGAGAGTGGCAGGTAGCACTTTTCCAGGTGATATGATGAGAGAGGTTACGAGGGCTACTCGAGAGGCAGAGTTTTATCGCACCAGATATCATGATGCAGTCCCAGCTGAGCAGAGAGAGAGCTACACTCAGTCACGATCTACTCATGGTCGCTCTCGTACTACCAGCAGGGGTGTGACACAGCCATTACCTCCTAGAGGGCCACCGGGGTCAGGCGGAGCAGGTCCATCAGGGGCAGGTGGTACAGGTCCTAGGCCAGCTCCATCACAGGATAGCTCTGCCTAGTGCATTGTATATGATGATATTCTGTTGAGACATTTTGTATACACCGTGAGATGATCACATTTTTGATGATATTATATCATTTGTAGTTTGACATCCTTGTACATTTTGACATTCATTTTGAGATATATGAAATGCAGTGATGATTTTACATGATATATATATATATGATGTGTACTATATGATGGCTTTCATGATTTATGATATTTATATACATGATTTTATGAGATGAATGAATGTATGATGTTTATGATAGATGTTTTTCTAATGCAATAATTTATGAAATGATGTTTATGATAAATGAATGAATGTATGATGTTTATGATAGATGATTTTCTAATGCAATAATTTATGAAATGATGTTTATGATAAATGAATGAATGTATGATGTTTTGTGAATGTCAAAATATACTCAGTCATATTTGAAGAGATATAAATCTTTGATTTTTTTGCCAGCTTTTAGAAATCTATAAATGCAAAATGCAGATTCTAACATGAATGCAATCTATACTAACCATGCAGACATTCATACAATATTGCCATTTGGAGAGCTTATGTATGCTTTTTGTATCATCATAGAGCTTTGAAATGTTGAAAGTTAATACAAGCATCAAAGGGTATGTTAGCACCAGTGATGACCTGAGTATTGCTTTCATGATTTTTAATATAGCAAGTTAATACAAGCATCTAGGTATAATTGAACCGAGATGACCTGAGTATTGCTTGCATAAACAGACAAAGACTAACGACCATCTGATGCAAGTTTGGAATTGTCATCAATGATAAATCATCACATCTTGCGACATATTTGCAACTGATAAACGATTAATCTCTAGATAGCAGACAAAGAAAAATCATCCTCTTTCCTTGCCACTCTAGTTCAGTACATCATCGAGTGTGCTCCAGAGAAATGATATCAAAAAATTTAAACAACCATTTTTCAAAAATGAAATACTGTGATTCGAAACATTATTCAGATTAGAGATCATCCAAATATGAGTCATGATAAGGTACGCAACTGAAAGCTACTGTGATATGGATCAATGGTTGGATGTTTTGGTTTAATTTGGTTGTTTTGTTTTGCGCGTGATTGGCTTCGATGTCATTGTTTTACTGTTGAAAGTTGATTGCCCCCAATATGCCCCACGTTTGCCCTAGGTATTGACACAACTTGCTGAAATGAATGTGTACAATAATCAAACCATGGTAAGATATTATCGCTCAAGGAAAATGATGATAGCATAGTACTGTTGTGACCCTAAGATGATGGAAAAAGATGCATGAAAATGAAGGCCAAGAAGCCAAGTGCAGAACATGAACTAATAGATGGAGAGCTACAAATAGCATTTGTTTTTGATGTTTTCTGATGATTTTTTATTTTTGTTTTTTGGATTTTGATTTTTTTTAATTTTTTTGGATTATGATGTTTGGAGGTGTCAAAATTTGAGTAGCCTTTGTGCTAGATACCAATGACAAAGGGGAAAACCAAGTCTAGGTGCAAGGGTGGGTGATGAGATAAGGGATAAAATGCTCATGATAGATGGATGGATGGTATGGATGTATGCATCATAAGAGAGCAAGGATGTGATCTCCAAAGACTATGTCGTATAGGAATAACATGCCCCATTCTAGGTACAAGACTTAGGATTTTTCATGACAAAACTTATGACAATAAGATAATGATATGATTGTTTGGAAGGATGAGGTATGTCAAGAGATACCCAAGACATGTTTCAACATTTGGCCCTATATTTTCATCAAGATCAAAAGGAGAATGGTGGATAAGTGGACTCAATCTGATAAGTATGTATGAATGGACTCAATATGATGGCTAAAGATGGTAGGTAGGATGGAAATGATATGACATGAAAATGATAGGTTGGATAGATAAGACATTGTGCCCCCAAGTGTAAGTGACATAGAAGATCAACCTACACATGACGCCTATTTGCTAGGTTTTCATCATGGTACTTATCCAAGGCGCCTGTTTACCAGGTTTTCACCATTGAACGAAGGGATTTTTCTTTACTTTTTTTTTCTTCTTTTATTAATTTTTCTCTTGACTTTTTGACTTTTGGATAGAAGGGGAATATGGATAGGAGGGACTCAAGTTTCTAGTTGCATGAAAGTTGGTAGTCCCACTAGATAGATGTCATTGCATGGACCATGTCAAATGTCATTATGCTCATAGATGTTGGTAAGGAATTGCATGAGTGTGAGATGGATTAGGTAGATGGAAGATTATGAAAGTCTTATGTAAAAATGGATGGGGAATAGCAGATTATGATGCAGATTATGTAGGGAAGATGACAGGGATTATATGGGACTTATGCAAAGGATGAGTGGGGAGGCTTAGCCAAAAGCATGGACCATAGGAAGATGGTGGGGGGGGGGATATGTAGGATAATGCATGAAAGATGGAGAGATGGAGGTATGTGGAATTGTTGTGAAATGGAAGGGAACCATGACCAATGGTTTCACACACTGTGATAAACATTGAAGCTTTTAATGTGGATGGGGTGTAGGAAGCAATGAAGATGTTTGCTTAGGAGGTGGTGGATGAAGTGTTTTTGGTACCCACATAGGCTTAGTATTTTTATGATTTTTGTTTGGCTTATGAGACTTAGGAATTTGAGACTCTTTAATAGAGTGGGAATGTGAGGTGGAAGTGGATGGTTGGGATTTTTGTGATGTAGATGCCTCATTTGACTTGATTTCTTTTTGCTTAGGTACCCAAACCAATTTAGTTTTGGCCTTTACTTTTGGAGGTATGGGCTTATATAACTTTTCAAATGTATTTTTCTTTGAATTTTTGTATTGATGTCCTAAGGCATGAGAACCCTTAGGATTGTTTACTTTATAGGTAGAGGAATTGAAATTCTTGCTTTTGAATCCCATGGGTATGGTGGAATGGGTGGAAGCTTCATGTTTATACAATGTGTGCATTTGTTGGTCATGATTATGAATGTTAGGGTATTTATGGATAGATGGATAAGAGGATTGAATGGTGGGGATATTAGGTGTTGGGAGAAGTGGAGGTAGATTAGATGGATGGATATTAGGAGTTGGAAGCAATGGTGGTAGAGTGGATGGTGGAAGGTGTATGGTCACATGCTTTTGACATTTGTAGGATGATGGAGGTGGAATGGAAACATATGTTTTAGGGATATGATAGGCTTTATGATGGAAAGTGGACTTAGGAGGCATGGAGGAAATACCAACATCTTTAGGTTGTTGTCCTTGGGGTGTAGGTCCAAGGCCATAAGAGCGTGGAGGGACTTTGACATGTATAGGCTCCAAAATATCTTGTTCATGAAGGTCTAGACCTTTACCTTGGTGGTTCATGTTTTGGAGTGTGCAATGGATAATGGGACTAGGTGTAGGTGAAACATTAGACATGAGTTCTTTATTGAATGGAGAAGATAATGTTTGTTGTTGTTCTAAGGAAGAACATTCATGAATGAGGGTGGAAAGACCAATAGGATATGATGGAGGACTTGCAATGGGGTTGATAGTGGGTGACGGAGGATCATTAGGATCTTGATTAGCATTGTGTTCACATAGATCCAAGATATTTGTTTGATCTTCTATGTGTGCTTGGGAGGCATATTTCTCATCAAGGGAAGTGGATGTTGATGGATCATGGATGGGTGAGGTGGCAAGCTCTTGACCATGGAATGCATAAAGTTGGCTAAGAGGATCATCATAGTCTTCTTGATCATAAAAGGGGTCTTGATCAAAGATGGAAGATTGATCATGAATAGTATTAGGTATGTTATGAATGGAATCATTAGGAGGGTGTTGATCTTTAGGTGGATGAGGGGGTAATGTTTCCTCATGTTTAGGATTGTTCTCTTGACATATCTCATGACTTATTTGAATGGAGGTGGAAGGGGATGACTCTTGAATTGGATCAAGTAGTTGTGGATGACATGATTGGCTTGAAGGACTTGGAATGATGTTTGTGGACTCTTTTGCATGTTCAAGTATATGTGTTGAATGGCATGGCAATGTTTGATTCCTTGCTAGTAGCCCTTGGGTCACATCCTTTGTAGGTGTATGGGTGGAAGGTGTTGGCTTAGGGTTTTGGTTTTGATTGGATGATGGTATGATAAAGTTATAGGGTGCATGAACTAGATTGGTGTTCCCCTTGTCAAAAGTGGCATTAGAACATGAGGAAGTTTGGCCTTGTTGCAAGGTAGAAATTAAGTTCACATGTGTTTGTTGTAATGTGGCTTGATAGGTTGATGTGGCATTGGTATGCGAAGAAGTGGATGGATTAGATTGGTATGAGGTGGAAGGGTGATAATGAATGGATAGGGGATGATGTTGTGGTTGTTGAATTTGACAAGTGGAAATGAATTGATTGGCTTGAGCTAGGAGGTGTTGGATTTGAGGTGATTTAATTTGTTGAAAGTTTTGGAAGAGGATTTGAAGGCTTTGTATGGTTTGATGGTCTAGGGGTTTGGGTTTTTGGTGAAGTGTTTGAAGGAGGTTTCGAAGTTGGGATGCTAGGGATTTGTGTTCTAATGTGGGCATGGTGTCACACATGTGGGTAAGCTCTTGTACATCGATTTGTTCCTCAAAGTATGCAACATAGTTCATGTCATCATTAGAGGTGGTAGGAGAAGCCCCTCGAAGTCTGATTTTATGTTCTGGTTTTGTTTCATGATTTGAACTAGAGAAAGGAATTCCTTGAATGATGATCTCGGGCTTAGGTTTTGTCTCATGATTTGGCCTAGAGGGATAGCCCCCTTGGGTTATGATTTTGGGCTTATGATTAGGATTGGGTTTGTTTATGATTATGACCATTTTGACAAGTGGTGACTAGGACTAGGTTGGTGATGGTGATGATGTGGAATGATTAGATTGGATGACTTGGATTGATTAGGATGAAATGAATAGGATGTGACTAAGAAGAGTGATTAGGATGAATGTGTTGGAAGAATGTGTAGAGTGACTTGCATTTGGATTATTGATTGAAGATGATTTGATTGTTTTGATTAGATGAAATGGTTTTGATGAAGATGATGATTGATTGGATTTGAATGGTTGAATGATTGGATTGAGGTGAGGGATTGAATTGATGAAATTGGAAGAATTAATTGGATGGATTGATTTTATTGCTTGGATTTTTGTTGGATATTTGATTTTTTGGGAAATTTTGTTGAGTTCCAATCTCTAAGCATGGAAAAAGTATTGAGAATGTTATTGGACCAATGGTATGAATTTTTTTTTTTGAGTGATTTCAGTTGTTGTTCTTCATGTTCATTTTGGATGATCTCTTTATCTGAATTAATGTGATGGAAGACACAACAAACATTTTGAAAACAATTATTCTTTAAGCCCTATACTAACATTAAGTGTTTGATCAAGAAAATGTTTTTCATCAAATGTTTTCACGGGTTTTGTACATGAAAGACAATTTCAGATAGACTCACTCTTAAATGCTCAAGTAGGTCATTCTAGTAATCAACAGCCCACATCTTAGAACTGCGTCGACTCACACAGCCGTGTCACCCCTGAAGGGGCGCCCGTGTTTTTGTCTTTTCCATGCGCGTACTCAGAGTTACGGAAGTGGATACCGGATCCCCTGAGCAAACGGTCCTTGGTAGTTATATGGTGAGTATCTTAGGGGCAGATTCTTCCCTCCCCTTGCACTGTGATTATCAGAATGTTTGGCAACTGACTCGGCTGGCCACTATACTAGGTTCGTAGTAAGGATTTTAGTTCGGTGCGGCAATAATAAACTCCCTCAGGAGACCTCCCAACCTTTAGAACAAAGGCTTTGGGGATGGTTATCTTGCACACTACCGGCAAAAGAGGGTTTCCCCAAATTCACTTTAAATTTTATAGTGGGGCGAAATAGCCTGGATTTGGCTTGAACCCACTTGAGTCACTCCTCTTGGGTGAGTACTTTTTCCCACAAGAGCAGGCTCTCTACAAGGTTTTGATAAAGTTGTAAAATACATAAAAGGAAATAGGTGAGTTTGGCATTTTGATCACCCAGTTAAGGGGAGAGCATAGGCCTATCACTGTTGAAGCAAAGCAAACAAAGATTCAATTGTTACGCACCAAATGAAAATTTTCTAAACTAAGTGAAGATTTTTCTTCACATAAAAAGAAAGTTCATTTTAAGCCCAAATTGAAAGATGAAGTGTCTACCTTAGGATTGGTTCGTTTTATCCTTTAGATGACTACCCTAGGATTGCTTTGTTTTATCCTTTAGATGACTACCCTAGGATTGCTTTGTTTTATCCTTTAGATGACTACCCTAGGATTGCTTTGTTTTATCCTTTAGATGACTACCCTAGGATTGCTTAATTTTATCCTTTAGATGACTACCCTAGGATTGCTTCGTTTTATCCTTTAGATGACTACCCTAGGATTGCTTAATTTTATCCTTTAGATGACTACCCTAGGATTGCTTAATTTTATCCTTAGATTATTAACTGTCCGCGGCTGCGTCGGAATCAGTTAACTTATTTTACAATTATAGATTACAAAACTACATTTAAAAATTGCGCTGCAACAGACATCATAGGCGTTGTAGGAATCTTCAAAGGTGTTGTAGGAATCTTCAAGAACGTTGATTGATCCCAATGCTTTTCCAGCTTCGTATGATTCACCAAAAAGTCACCAAGACAAGAAGAAACACATGCATGCAAGCAAAAGTGTATTAAATCCCAAAACATGTAATTTTTTTTAAATATATGCAATTTTGAAAGTTTTAACTTTGTCAAATATAATAAAAACTCACAGCATTAGATAGCTTATGAAATTCTACCCCATTTCAAAAAAAAAAGCTCTGAAAAAGACTAAAAAATGACCAAGATACGGCCATTTTAAGATTTTCTATGAAAATGTTGTTTGTATGCGCTGCAGGATGACTTAAGGGCGCTGCAAAACTTGTTATGGGCGCTGCAAAAAGTGTTACGGGCGCTGCAAAAAGTGTTACAGGCGCTGCAATAAGTGTTACGGGTGCTGCAAAAAGGGTTACAGGCGCTGCAAAACTTTTTATAGGCACTGCAATAACAGTTAAGGGCGCTGCAAAAACAATTAAGGGTGCTGCAACAGTCTTCAAATGCGCTAATCTGGAGGTGACCTTCCCGAAACGTGTTGTCTGCGCTATTCCGCTATTTTTTCCTGTAACCTGTCAAAAAAACTGCAAACAAAACATTAAAAAGGGGGCAAGAGCCCCACGGTGGGCGCCAAAAATGTGTATATGCTTAATTGTAATCTAAATGAAAACATAAAACACTAAATGAAACCTTAAACTAAAGAAATTGAAAACAAATTAACAAATAAAAATCTTCAGAACCGTCCCATTTTTCTCTATCCACAGAGATTCTTTTGAAGCTTTTTGGCTCTCAGATTGTGTAAGCTTCTCCAAATGGCTACTGCAGAACGAGTATGCAAAGGAAAACTATTCTAGATGCTGATGAAAGTGAAAATACAGATGAATATGGACAGGGGCTGTAGATTATGTACAGGGGCTGTGAATTGAAAATGTCATGATTCTACTGCTATTATGCTATGAAAATGCTATTGCTATGAAAATGCTCTATGAA
>VDFB02072274.1:80974576-81090508 GCA_007258455.2 Sequoia sempervirens | reverse complement strand
AAGATGTTGAAACCCATTGACAAAAATTAACTACTAGTGAGGGTTGGCTTGTCAATAGAGGGGACCTAAAAAGTTTCAATTTACCTGGGTTGAGTTTTAGATTTATGATGAAAAATGATGAAGATTGGTTTGGTTGCCTTAATGCTTATTTTGGAACCGATGTTAGTAAAATAAAAGATACCATAGATGAGGTGTCCAAGAATATTCTAGAAGACCTCCTAAGTTTTCTTCATGGAAATAAATCTCCTTCAAGGATAAATGATTTAGCACCTTATTTGCAAGAGAAATGCTTCCATTCTATCTCAACATTGATTTTTTTGAGGATTGAAGAATATCTTGCACATCTTCAAGCTCTATCAAGAAATGAAAATGAGGAGATGCCGTGTAAAAAAAATAAACACGAGACAATTAGAACCACACGGAAAGTAAGACTTTTCTTAGGAAGGCTTTTAGTTGCTCTCAGGTAGAAATTGGTGTTTCTAAATACTATTGTTACCAATTTTACAAAGAGGGAATTGTTGGATCCATGTAGAGAGGATACAACATTGAACAACTACTAGCATATAACTAGTGAAATGAATAAAGTTTGAACATAAGAGACTGATCAAGCCAAAGGTATAGAATCATAACTGCATACTTCACACTTTTCACTATTTTTTCTTGCACTCTTTTGTGTCACTTAGTCATTATTATGTCTCATTTTTCCCATTTCTAGTCCCAAAACTCATCACAGGTGTGCCAAGTCACTCAACCTAAAATCCCTTCTACTGTAAAACTTTGTTCCCATCTTTCAAATGGCTCTATCCTGAGGGCATGTGCTAGTGTCTAGTTCAAATTTAAATTCAAATTCCCTCCAAACCCATGAATGCTCACCCTAGTGAGTTTTCTAACAACTGGTCACTTTATAAAAGAAAACTTAGCACTCATTTGGAACCCTAATTTCTCTCTCTAACATCTTGATCCTTTTCATATTTCTCTACTCTCTAAAAACCTTCATTTTTCCTTTTTTTTGAAGAAAATGCACTCTTTTATGCTCTAAAAGGTTCTTGGTGGAGCACATGATGTTTTTAAAGCATGGATAGAGATTTTAGAAGCAAGTTTAGAGCATATCAATCAGAATCAATATATAATCAGATAGACTATTGATTCATTACACAAAAGTAATGAGACATTCATGCTTTATTATTCAAATATTACCATGAAGGAAATGTTGTTGATCAAGAAGAATACACACCCAATTGAAGATCTATCATTTGAATAAGCATGAATGTTATGTTTACACTAGCTATAGAAAATGGGTATTCCCACATAGATCTATCACTTGCCTGCTTTTGAAGTGGACATTGAAATGATCTTTGCAAAAAATGTTTGTAGATAATTTCATGTCATGCTTGAGGATTTCAATGAAAAATTATTCTACCTTCACTGTTACATATAATATTCAATGTAGAAGAGACACTAACTGTTAAAGCTGAAAAGTGAAAACTATAAAGTTTCCAATTAAACTTAGAATCATGAACCATTAAGTTAAAACTTGAAACCATAAACATGCACTTAAAACTCACAACCATTTAACTGTGTAGTTAAAATAAAAGAACATAATGATAACTACAATTCTGGATGAGAACCAAATTTTTTAAGGCTAAACATATCAACAACAAGAGCCCTATATGCTCATGTATTCCATATGACAACCCTCATCTGAAACAATCTCCATAAGACAACACATCTGTAGAAAGTGGTAAAATTTTCTCACTGATATTGGGTTTCTCAAGTTATCATAGCTAGTTTCCTCTTCTCAAGTAAAATATTGGATTGTAGGAGAATGAAGGGGAAACTATCTCATAAGAAATACCATTGCATAGAGTGCATATTAACAAAAAAGGACAATATGTCAAATACAGGAAAAATATGGATAGTCTAAGGCACACACTACATTTTCAAACTAACAACTGATATGAATGCAATAAGGAGAAACATTGAAGGTCAATTATGGATGGAGTAACATCTGTTATGAAAAAAAATTCATATATACAATTGAAAGTAGACTAATTTTCTAGCAGCCAAAGGGTAACATATGCAATATCAAAAGATGAATTGATGAATCAAATAGTTCATTCTTCAATTTTCATGTTGTACATCTTGCCAACTACTTCTACATGCATAACATTAGCTACTGTGATAATAAGATATCAAGTGATCAAAAGGTTAAAAAGTTTGTTAGGAACCTGTCACCAACACCAAGGATGTATGTAATAACACAGTAACTAGCACAACTTTTTATAAATGTTTCAAGACATGTAATTCAAAAGGGTCCATTTTCATCAGGGTGGTATTGCTACAGATAATTTATGATGCTCCGATGCTTTGATAGAATCTGATTAAAAATTCAAAATAGATAAGTCATATAGTGCATAATAAACAATTAATAATACATCTAGATTAGTATTTTATCTTGAAATATTAAATAGATGGGTAAGAAAATTAGTTAGGTGAAATGCTATGTAATAGAAAAAATTTCATTTGACATTGAAGAGTACAGATTAGTACTTCTTGAAGAGAACAATGGGTCATAGATACAACATATCTAATTGAAAAAAATCATCTAATTTAGTTTCTGGTATTTCAAGGAAAATGCATAAAAAATGTAATAGAACTAACGTATGTCAGCTTTATCTTCTGATCATGCAAGGATGAAATCAAGTAACTCCTTATGTGTGGACTTTGGGCCACAATTTTGTATTAAAATGGAAAGTATTCAAGATATTCAAATGCATACAAGATTTTTCAATCAAAACAATATATCATAGCTGCCCTAAACAACATATATTTTGATTTCTCCAAGGAGACCAAATGAATATAATGATGCCAATGCAAAGTTATGAGAAAATTGCACATAATACATGAAAATAAATAAGGCTTGGTATAAGATCGATAAAATACTATACAATAGAATTCCACTTGCTTGGGCTAAGGAAATTGATGGTATGAACTCCAACATTCCTTCATCTTGACCTGTTGCCAACACTCTGTATGGAGTTAATTGTAGATCAAGGTTTTCTAGCTTTAAGAGTCGTTCCATTAGTGAGACCATTTGAATGACCTGTGTATTTATTTATAAGACAAAAAAGAAGTACCTTAATATTAGCTCCTATATTGATGATTTCCTTATGTACCTAGCATGAATTAAAGGACAATTTTTTTTAAATGAGAAACCAAATTATAAAAATGCACTTCAACCTGAAAATATTATTTATGTTTTAGAAACACTGCATAGAAAAACCACTTGTAGCTTTTGACTCTTTAATATATTTATAAGTTTGAGACACATCACATTAACATATGTAGGATTCAATGTTCTCAAATCACTTTGAGAGAATCCAAAACCAAAACCTCTGAGGCAAGAACAAACAAATTGAAAGTTATAGCTCTCAAGTATAAGAAAAAACTCTAACCATTTTTCTCATTGGCATCATTGACAACACAACACAACTTGTTCAAAATATTGAGGTAAGTCACTTGCCATGATTTCAATGAATTTTTTTTGGAAATCTGTACACGGCCATATCACTTTTAGTTTTTTTTTGTGTTTTATTTCATACTAAAACAGGTCTGTTGTTATTTGGTAAATGAAGGCATTAGTTCTGTGGTTTTATCTGTGGATGTTTTCATATATAAAATTATTGTAATACAAAGTGTTAGACCCTTGTTTGTTTCTCCACATGGAGATATTTTGAATTGTGAAATGATCATTTGGTGGTTTAAATTTTTTGTTTATTTTGTTTTCCTTGCCCATGAGGCTATTTTTGTGACAATTTTCTTAACAAAATTATTTAGTATTGAATGTATCGCAGCTATTGCTGAAGCTGTAAATGCAATGGTTTTCAAAGATATTTTCATATAGAGTGAACAGTAGATATCAGATCATCTTCATATGTTAAACTTAATACATTCTTCTTTACAAACCTTATACATTGTACAGTACATGTTTCTCCACAGTTTTGTGCCATTATACTGGCTCTTGTACTTCAAAGACCAAATGTTACAAGGCAAGGGATTGGCATGACACAAATGACTAAAGTTTTAAAAGATTGTATTCATAAGTGACAAAAAGCTTGGTTTTCCAAATGGACATATCCTCTCACATGTGATGAATAAGTGACAAACATTTTGGTTTTCCAAATTGATACATCCTCTCACATGGTTGGTTAGGACTTAGTGGTCCAATTTGGTACCAATATACTTTTTGATATTATTATATTCTTTTCTGAAACCACGTGTCTGTTACTTCAAAAAAATAGGGATGCTACATATGAGACATCATCTTCCCATAGACAAAGAGAGCTAGCATCCCTACATTACGTCAATTTGCAATAATTCAACATCCTCTAATTGCAATGGGTGTTGAGTGGACCATTCATTATGAGAGTTGGGTTCTTGTGAACCACTACTCATGAAACATGGGTCAATGAGTTTGACTCGTAAAACTATATGGTTGAATACATTTAAATTTGAAGACAAATTTGTATATTTGAGTGCACACCTATCTTAAGGAAAAGTGCATATCACTTTTTTCATGTATAGAGGTGTGCATGTGAAACAAAGAAAAAAGAGTTTATTTCATCAAAAGGGCATCTTTCCATTTATAGGGGCATATCTCTTTATATGAGAAATTCAAAGCATAAAATTCCTTGCGAAGTGCAAAATTAACAAAGGCATTTTTTCACTTCAAACAAGCAACATATTCCATTGATAGGAACATGCTAATATAAAGAGAAAGTTGTTATAAGACAAAGTTCCAAATTGTTATTATAAGATGCATGCCTGATCAAGCGGGATAGGTGTTTCAAATCATCAAATACTTTACCCATTTATAGGCATGCACCTCAATATAGAGTGTTGCTTTCAAATTTGAAATGACAAATTGCTTGTATAGGTGGACGTTGGAATGAGAATAAGGGAGCAAAAAAGTCAAAAGTCGAAAATACAATGCATAGGTGCACACCTCTTATTGGGAACTAAGTAATTTTTAAAAGGAAAGCATGTCTAGTGTAAACGATCCTGAAGATACCTTTCACCCATTAAATTTTCGTTAAAATAGGCAAGCCCATAAAATATTAAAATACCCTTCCGCTATTACTAACCTGGAGCAAGGATTTGGAGCAGGGATTTGAAGCATGCGCAACCACCCTCCGCTTCTTGGGATTTGAAGGCCTCTGTAACACAAACAACACTTGTTCAGCATACCTACAAGCAAAAAAATATAGGAAAAACACTCACAACAAAACTTACATTGACAATACTTGGAGAATTGTTTAAAATTGCTTATAAGGTTCAACATTTAATGCCCTCAGAGCTAAGAGAGATTACTTCATCTTTTTTTTCTATGAATGGTTATACTTCCTTACTTAAATGAAGTTGCCATTGACTCTCATTTTGATTATCTGATTCATCAAAGGCTAGAGAGTGTTGATCAAATATGGTCCAATTAAGATTAGGAGAGACATTCCCCTCCTATTAAATTTTTGAGTACCTTTCCTGCATTCAAAATGTATGCTATATAATATATTTTCTTTCCCATTTTGATATCCCAATAGTTTTTTCTATTTTACATCAAAATTTTGTACTTGATGTTTAATATTTGCTTATTTTTAAACAAAATGTCAAAATACAATTTCATCCCAAATAGTGATGATCTAGATGCATGATCCTGCACCACAATATTTGTAAACAACAATGAATTGATTTTAAATGATTATGTTTTCTACATGCAATGTTGTTGTAATGACGAAAGCTCTATCTAATGCTAAAGGGGAGAAAAGATATTGGCTCTTTTTAGGACATTGCAAGCTACCTGCTTCTTGCTTGTGGTGTCGTATACATTATTGGCATCTGCATTTAGTTCCCACTTATGCAAATTTGTACTGATAGTTAAGCTATTGCTACGATGTAAGTATATTATGCTACTACTTACAACTTCATTGCAGGGATTTTGAATGTGATAGGGACTACTGTGTTGTGGGTCTTCTGCAATCCAAAATCATGCACTTTCACTTCTCCATTTTGGCAGGCAATGAAAATAAGGTCTTGAGGAAGATTTTAGAGTATGTTTATTAAAATGAAAATTATGGCCATTTTAATAATAAGGTGCAATTGCTAATTTTATATATATATATATATTAGCACTGCACCAGAGGTGCAATAGGTACGCCGAAGAGGTATGAAAGGTCAATTAGAGAAAATTTTGGTGTATTTTTTTAGACATATGTGTAGTACATGAGGTCAATTGGTAGGTCATTTAGCAGATGATGTTTATGTAACAAAGGTCTCAATTAGCATTCACTCAATAAATATATATTTTAAATATAATTTTTCATTAGTCAAAATTATATATTTGAAATAGTAAATTTATTACAGGAGTTCAGTTTATTTTTTCTCTATCCACCTCTTTGTATCTTATCTATATCTCCCTCTCCATTTTATGTCTAAGTAAGGGTTCAATTAGGGTTAGGTTTTATTATAAACCTTGGGGTTAGGGTTATAGTTGGGGTTCAAATAAGAGTACAATCAAAGTTACAACTCAATTAGGGTTATGATACAATTAGGGTTAGGGGTCAATTAGGACTTTAGTTAGGGTTTAATTAGGGTTAGGTATATATTTCAATTAGGGTTACTATTAGGGTTAGGGTTAGGGTTAGGGTTAGGGTTAGGGTTGAATTAAGTTTAGGATTAAATTAGGGTTAAGGTTACAATTCAATTAGGGTTACTATTCACTTAAGGTTACAATTAGGGTTAATTAGGTTTTGGGTTACTATTCTATGATTAAGCTTGCACTTCGAGTTACAATTGGGTTTCATATAAGGTTATGATCAAGATTATTATGCTTGGGGTGCAATTAGGGGTTAATTAATATTAGGGTTACATTAAAATTAGGGTTTAATTAAGATTGAATTATGGTTATGACTAGGATTCAATTATTCTTATCATGATTAGGGTTAGAAAAGGGTTAATGTTCAATTAGAATTTATTATGATAAATGTTAGGATTCAATTAGGGTTAGCGTTCAAATAGGATTAGACATGAATTAAAGTCACAATTAGAATTTGAGTTCAATTAGGGTTAGAGATAGGATTAGATTTAGGATTCAATTAGGTTTAGCATTCAATCAAGGATTAATTAGGGTTAGAGTGCAATTTGGGTTAGGATTTAATTAGGGTTAGCATATTACATTAGCATTCTACAATTAGGGTTAGAATTAGGATAAATCTTAGGGTTAAAATTCAATTAGGGTTATGATTAGGGTAACGTTTAATCTTAAGATTAAAATTCAATTAGGGTAGGGTTTAATTAGGGTTCTAGGATAAATCTTGGGGTTAGCATTAGGGTTAAAGTTAATTAGGTTTAGGGTTCTAAAATAAATCTCAAAGTTAGCATTAGGGTTAAGGGTCAATTAGGGTTTGGGTTTAGTTAGGGTTAGGGTTCAAATAGGATTATACTTAGGGTTTACTCAAGGTTAGGTATATAGTTCAATTAGGTTTACTATTAGGGTTGGGGAACAATTTGGGTTAGGGGTAGGGTTACGGTTACGGTTGAATTAGGTTTATGATTAAATTAGGGTTAAGGTTACAATTCAATTAGGGTTAGTGTTCACTTAAGGTTACGATTAGTGTTAGATTTAGGGTTTCTTCAATTAGGGTTAGGGTTTTGTTAGGGTTAGGGTTAGATTTTAAGTAGGGTTAGGGTTAGGATATAACTAAGGTCCAATTTGGATTAGGGCTTAATAGTAATTCCAACCCTACCCTTAACACTAACCAAAGCCTTATTCCTAACCTAAAACCTATTATAATTATAATCCAAACCCTAACCCTAACCATAATTCCACCCCTAACCCTAACATAATTCTCACACTAAAATGAAAATTATGGCCAATATTTTAATAATGAGCACATTTATTTAGTTATTTATTTAGTCATTCATTTTTGTCCGATATTAGTCATTTATTTAGTCATTTAGTTGTGATTTTACCCAATGACAAAATTAGTCACTTATAAATGACCAAATTAGTCATTTATTTTCCAAATACTAATAGTAAGAATATGTGACTAAAAGTTTAGCCCACGACCATTTATTTCCAAATTTACTAGTGAATGGAGAAAGTAACATCCTTGTAAACCTGGTGATAGGAATCAAGTAGGAAGGCATCACACCATGGAGCGACCACACATGCTCATGTCCCTAACAAAAATTCCCCCACTGACACGCAGGACAAATGCCAAGTAGATGGGAGGTAGGTGAGTGATTTGGAATTATCTAGTCATGTTTGAGTTTTCTAAAGTAGGGGATGTGAAAGGGGAATTTACATGAGGGGTGTAAATTCTCTCCTATACAACCTCAAACAAGCCCCTAGGTTTTGGTATGCCAAGATGGATTCCTACCTTCTATATTTAGGATTTACTAGATGCCATTCAGGTCCTAATGTGTATATATTGTGGAAGGATGATTCACTTTTGATACTAGCTCTATATATTTATGCTCTTTTGATTACCAAGAGTACTTCATTAGCCATTGCAATAGTGAAGTTGACACTTCAAGTTAGGTTTGACATGATAAACTTGGGTTTATTGCATTACTTCCTTATCATTGATATTTCACAGTTTGCTTCAAGGATCACTCTTGCACAACCTAAGTGTAATTTTGATTTACTTGCATGAATTTACATGACAACTTGTAAATAATTTCTTTGACTCCCTTTCTGTTTGGATTCAAATTTGAGACTTCCTTTAGTGCATCATTAGTGGATGCTACTTTGTATCGATAACTGGTTGGTAGTCCTACATACTTGACTCATACTATGCCAGCCTTTTCATATGCATTTGGCATGGTTTTGAGATTTATGCAAGAACCTTATGAACTACATTGGAAAGAAACTAAGAGGATCCTTCATCACCTTAATGGTACTCTTGGGTTTTGGATTCACTACATAGTTGGTTTATTAGTTGACTTTGTTCATTTTACAGATTCAGATTGTACTTGTGATACTGAGCATTACAAGTCCACTTCAAGTTATAGTTTTTCACTTAGTTTAGGTCCTATGAGTTGGTCTAAAAAGAAGCATAATTCTATTGCTATATCATCAACAAAGGTAGAGTTCATGGGGCTATTAACTTAGCTATTGAGGCTATATGACTTTAGGGAATACTTTCTAATTTTGTATTCCTTCTAGGCAGCCCACAATTATCTATTGTGATAACCAGAGCACCATTAAGATATGCAAGAATCTAGTTCAACATCACTAAACCAGACACACAAAGATTCATATGAATTATATTTGAGAGCTTATTCATGGGTAGATCATCAACTTAGTATTTTTCTAGTCTTTAGAGTAGGTTGCTGAAATTTACACCATACCCTTTACAGAGAGAAATTCCATTCATCTACGAGATCTTCTTGGCATTCAGTCTACATCAACAAAAAAATTATATTTGGGGCTGGCCTTCTTATTATCTCTCTTTTGGAGGATAATTTTTCCTAATGGGTTTTCTATATTTCTCTATTTATGAGAGATTTCATTGTACATGGGTACCTCATCAGGCCTCATAGCCGAGACCCATATCTTTTACATTGTACATGGGTACCTCACCAAGCCTTGTATTCAATACCCATTCTTTTGTGTATATGTAAGCTATGCTTAAGGAGGTTTTTTAGTGTATATATTGCATACACTTAGGTTTTAAGCCTACTTAGGTGTCAATGACACTTGCATATGTGAGGTGTCAAGATTAGTTAGGAGTTTTAGAGGAGTCGACTCAATTTTGACACCTCATGCTACTTTTTTTGTAGGAAACTCGCCACCACTCCATGTATGAGGATTCCTATCCCCATTTAATGGAGATTTTGTGCCTTTCTCCTACCTATTTATGTGCATCTTATTGATCTAATATACTAGTTGACTTCATACATTTTTCTATTGTTGAATGTGCTTGTTATTCACCTTCATTGTTTGTAGGTTCTTATACAAGGCCCATGTTACATGGTACCAAGACCATGTCACAAGTACATAGGGACATATGCTTGATGTGATGTAGAGGGTTGACCCACTTAATCAAGGATTAAGTGTGTGCAACCACTTAAGAGGAGATTAGGAGAGTGGTTATGATTAAGATTAGTGCAAGTGGGAGAGTTGGAGGATTGGACATGAGGTGAGAGAAAAATAGGAATTAAATAATTAGATTTAATTTCTATTTGGAGGAAAGGGTATTTGGGGATTAAATTAAATAAATAAGGGTGTTTATTCAATTTAATGGATGAAAGGAAGAGGGGTAAATGATTAAAGGTAATTATTTACTTTAGGCTAGGATTTATGGATAATATAAGAAATATGTTATGATAAAGGCTGAAATAATTAAATACTAATTAAATAATAGTGTATTATTTAACTAATATGGAGGATGTGAAATTGGTCGAATTAGGGGTAAATTGACCAAATGAAAGTGGTCAATTTTAGGTGTTTGCATTTTTATCCTCTTTAAGATGGTGTTACAAAGTAACATTATTTCAAAGAAGATTAAAACATAAAACCTAGAAGAAGATGGTTAGATTAGGGAATATGTCCTAGTAATTCAATGAAGTGACTAGGAAGAAACATGATGGAAGTGAAGATAAAGATTAGGATTGAGGATGCCCCCTCGAGAGGATAGGAAGTTTCAAAGGAACATGGGTGTGATCTCAAAATGGATGAGATGATGTAGGATAAATAATGAAGATGATGTAAGGTAGTGGATAGAAGGAAAGATGGGAAGATGAAGAGATAATGGAAGGAGGAGATCATAAACAAGAAAAAAAAAAGGATTCAAGGAAAATATGATGTTATCCCAATCATGCTAAAAGGCCAATATTGATTGATGATGGATGGAGTATTGTTGATGTGGGAATGACATATCCTAAAATAACACAAGGATTTTGAAGGATACATCTTGATGATGATGATTGGAGTGTTGTTGATGTGGAAACGATATATCCCAAAATAATAAAAGAATTGGGAATAATACATCCCAATGATGATGATGATGATTTAGATCAAGGCTTGCAACAAGCCTAAGAAAAATACCAAGATTGCAATTCTATGATTTATGGTAGATTGCATGAATTAGGATTTCTTGCAATGTGGGATTTCTAGGAGCAATAGGATTGATAAAATGGATGGAGATGACTGAGGAACATATGATTAGAATAAAAAATTTATATTATCCTAATATGAACTTTATGGATGAGGAAATGATACGATGAATGGAAAGATTATTAGACTAACAAACCTATATTATCCTAAAAGGGTTGAAGTGATAATGAAATGATTAGGATGGATGAAAAGATTATTAGACTAAAAAATCTATATTAGACTAAAGGAGTGAAGTGAGAATGAAATGATTAGGATGGGTGAGATGCATATGATTATTTCAAAATAAATATGAGAAGATAGATGAATATGGATGAGGATTCATTTGTACACAAAATATAAGATTAAGTGGAGTGGTGAAAACAAGGAGGATAATTAGATGGGGGAGAGATGAAGGATGAATGGATTTGAAAGATGTGGGATAAATGGATGGGTGATTTGGAGAGCCGAATTAGAAATACCATGTAGTGAACACTTAATTTGATATAGCATGGGATACTATGCACTAGGGTATGAGGAACTAGGGTGACTTTGTATTGCATACATAGTATTGTCAAAACAATTAAAAAAGGTTAGTCCAACATATAAAAAAGTTGCAATAGGATTTGGTGGATATGATGTTAGAAAACCAAAAATAGAATGAATGCCTCAGTGTAACACATGTTCACAAGAGATCTTGGTGGGAAAAATGCGAGACTAATTGGAAAACACAAAAAATAAAGAAGTTGAGAATTGCCCCTATTTGTGCCAATCAAAGCACACCATGATATGATGGACTGTGACAACCTAAATTAGGTATAGTAGGAAGCTCAAAATAAAGATAAACAAAGATTCCAAAAGCACCAAAGAAATAACCAACATCTCAAGTACTTTTTCCATAAGGATGATGGATGGGGTTGATGTGGTCTAATTTGAGGAATGATATATCTTACAAAGAACAAGGATGGATAGGTAAGACATGTAGGACTCTCATGACAAGAGATGATCAAGATACATGAAACCAAAGGGGGCTAATGGATTTTATTGAAGTATATACTTGACAGGGGATCTTGGTGACACAATAGACACAAGGATGGGACCTAATGACAAGTATGTAGGGTCAGTGCAGGATCATGGGGGTTCAAACTAGGCCCTTAAGTGGCAATGAAAATTCAAATAAATAGAGTTAGAAACTTGACATAAAAATTTGAATAAGTTATTAATTTAATTTGAAAAATATGTAACAATAGAATTTGTAGAAAATTGAATGTAGTTTGTAAGCTACTAGTCCTTTTTTGGAAAAAAGTAAATCTATTTGGTGAAAATTTAAAATTTCAATGTAGTAGTACTAAATTTTCAAGAAAAAATAAAAAAGCAGGTGTACATCTGACCAACCTAAGTACAAGAAAAATAATAATTATTTTTTTGAAACTTTCAACATAAGTTATGGAAACATGCTCAAATGTGCCACATTTTTCTTGTAATTTTTTTGCAAGTAAATAATTAGTTATAATTTTTTTTAGAATTTTTTTAAAATATTAAAAATTATTTGTCTGACCACCATAACTTGGTCAAAAATTTATGAAATTCATTTTTTATCCTCTAGTATGTGAAGCATAGAATGTTTTGTATCCTTCTTATTCAAAAAAGTCAAATAGTTTGATAATTATAGATATTTTTCAAGCAACCTATCAATCGGGAATTTAGTCATAATGCATGTAGAAAATCAATCATAATAATATATTATATTCAAAATAAGCCATATCTTATATTGGTGGAAAGATGACAAATTTCTCAATAAACCCTTTTCATTTTATCAAATTCAGATTAAAAAAGTCATCATCCACAAGGGCGAACTTTAAAATACTAATGAAATTTTCTAAACATGTTTTTACAGTTGACTTTCTAGGTATGACACCCCCATGTCAAATCCCAAGGCAACCTTGAGGAAAATCCTGAGACTATTGATTTTTTCAGAAAAATGGATATCTGTTTGAAACAGATATTTGTTAAAAAATGGATATCTGTTTCAAATGGGTACTCATTGAGAATGGATATTTGTTTACAATGGATATTTTTACCTTTACTATATTTAAAATATTTTGTATTATTATTAATAATACATAATATATATTATATTATTTAATATATACTATATACAATATATATAGTGAAATGAAGGAAAAGGGGGTCTATCAAAATGAATTAACAAGATGATAAACCACACCTTTTCAGTAGTTATTTCATTCAATTATGCATAGAAGAACATCATAAAACAAACATAACTGATATAACAGCAAAATATAGGTATTAAGATGGTAAAATGATGTGTACCTATAGTAGAAAGTGTTTTTTTGCGCCTCACTGAGGACTCATTCGCCTAGTGGAAAATGGGTCCCTACTAGGGTTCTGGAAAACCAATTTTTGGGTTCTGTTCTTCAATGTTTGCACTCCCAGATCCTAGGTGTTTAGCTCTCAAAATTTGGAAACAAATTTTGTAGCTTAGTTTCCGTGATCTTGCAAGAAATATGACAACTTTGACAACTTTTGTTCTCCAATTGATCTTCAACCTAAAACCTGCAATCACACATCAAAGGAGAAGAAAAATGTTGTTTTGTTAGGGAATAGAGATTTTTCTTGGTCAAACCCTATTTTGGTAATTAGACCTTATGATGAAACAATGAAACATGAAGGATGAAACATTAAATAACGATACCTCGGATGAAATATTGGATGATAAATCCACAATCTAACATGAACTAGCCTTTAAAATTGTAGATCTTGACCACAAACTTGATTAGAAACACCACCTTGAATATGCTTGAATTGGATCTTCAATGCTACATCAACACATTATCTCAACAACATGCATGATGCGCTATGACTTTGACATGATGAAATGACCTTTTATTGCTATAATAAACACTAAAAATCTTCCCTTGAATGCTCTTGAATGCTCTATAATGCTCTTGTGAAAGTACTCTTGATTGCTTATGAAGATCTAGTTATGAAACATAGTGAATAGCCTTGTATTTATACTTAACTTAAGATTAAAACTTGAAATTCAAATAATGCAAGCCGACATCAGATCTAGGATTTGAAATCATTAAAATATCACCAAAAAATATATCACAAGGGGGTTTCCTAAGTTAGTGAGGACTCATTCACGATACAGAAAATGGGTCCTAGCATACCTAACTAGGACACATTTCAGAGGATGTAAAATAGGACACATTCCTTGCAAAATTAAGTGTTATGTAATATTATTTAAGAGTTTAGGGATTTATCCCTCAGAAAATTCAATAAATTAGACTTAGATTTAAATTTAAGGGGTCAATTAACTTTAATTTAACCTCAATTAATTAATAAATCCCTATATTAGTGGATACACTTTACAATACCCTAAATAAGGCATCATTAAGTCCATTTTATTAATTCATTCCCAAATTAAGGAGAAAGGAATAATTTTGTCGTTACTACATTTTTCCCCCACTTTAGTGAGAGTATGACCTCATTTCAAACTCACACTAAAGTGGACATTCGAGACACGTATGCAACAATGACAAAGCTACACAATCATACATAAAAGACTCGAAAAATAAAGGATCAATCTTCGACCATCCCAACACAATGTGGAACATGGTTGTTTGTCTGAGAAAGGGAAAGGACCAAGCCTTGACAATCCAATGTGATATAGAACACGTCTCAACTATTTTTCCAAGAACATTCACAAGAAAAACTCAATGTCCACTATGCAAATGACACACACGCTCACTCTGGGGTAGTGGAACCTCAAACCGCTCACTAGGTGAGCATCTCAATAGGGTGGTAAATGAGAGAATCATATTAGCATCCCATACCATATTAAAGTTATCCTACTGAAAACTTCAATAAGGAACCACAATGCTAAACACTTATGAATATTATTTCTATAGGTTTTTTTCAAGGGGATCTTGCTTCATTCGTGTAAATCCTTGTTCTTAGGGATCATTGTGCCTAATTTCTCCTAGAGAGGACAAGTCAAGAGTATCAAATTGCCACATATGGGATGTCTCACTTCACATCAAGCCACTAAGGGAAAGTCGTACACTTAGAAATATCACACTCTTGGAGGACATCAAACCTAATGACATCACCAAGAAAAAGACACATCACAAGAAAAAGAAAATCACACCATGAAATATGCAAAAATTTTGAAACATGTTATCAATGTATGCCCCCACTTTAAAGCAGTTGCTAACACCATTGTTGTGAGTAATTTCTTTAAAGTATCCAATTTTCCATCCTAAGACATGAGAGCTTACTTGGAAAGCCCTATACCAAGTCATATGTTCCTGAAATAGTACCATGTCATGAAAAAGGAAGGAGGGGTTGCCCCCAGAAATACGAAAGGGATCTATGGATTTGGGTCAGTATATCTTTGCTACAATGTTTCCATAGAGATCAAAAATTTCATCATTCTTGAAGTAATCATATAACTATAATAATGACACATAGAGAGCGAAAACAAAGAAAATTCCTTTAGGTCAATGTGGAAGAGACCTAAATGTCTCGACACCTTGCATCATCCCTAAAAGGAAAACACAAGACAAATGAAAAAGATAAAAATTTATGACATAGAGAAGAACGTAGGTACATATAGAGGAATTCACAAAAAGTGAGAGAGATACACCAAATGAAACAACACATGTGATCACATTACGCACATGTGATCACATAAAGAAACATGAAAATTAAAAACAATACAAAAGACTAGTAAGGCACATGCGATTCAACCTATAGCAAGTCGTTTGCATCCCAATCTCAGTCGGTATATATGAAAGGCAGATAACTAGCCAAAGGGACAATATCAAATGCAAAAACTAGGGACAAGGCTAACTAGCCCCTTGCCCCCACTTAGTGCAAGACAAGGATGAGCTAAGAATGGATGATGATATGTCGCTCCTTCCAAAAAGGGAATGATTTTAAATAAATATAAAATATGCAATAGTGAGTATGTTATGATCCTAAAAATATTACATAGCAAGGAGTAGCATCTATTTTTATTGAATAGAATGAGTAGACAAAGTATCAATTTGATGCCTATCGAATGAGATAGTCCCGCATGTAGTATCGATCAGTTCAGGATGCACCAAAGTTAAAGTTGTTTTGGAAGAATCTTTTGTAAGAGTGTTGATGTTAAGTGAAGGTGTGTTTGATGTGTTTTTTTTCTTTCGAGGGAAAATAACCAATACCATTAATCATTTCTTGTGTGTTAGGCTCTATAGGGACACAGATACCTTGTTCTCTAGCACCACATCCTTTTCCACTATACCTAAGTCATTTTATAAGTTCATAACCTCTTCCATAAAGCTTTTTCATTTCTTTCAAATTTGGTGGTTTCTCATAATCAACTTCATCAAAGTTTTTCATGTATGTTTTCTTTTCTTCTAAAGTGGTTGAGGTGGATGCTTTCAAATTTTGTGTTGAATTTTGTGTCGACATTACCACTTTTTCCTTTCCCTTTTTAGACTCTTTTGTTGTGATCTTGTATTCACCCATGAATGTAGGAGTGAAATATAAGTAACCCCAATCATCTTCCAATAACTTTGTGACTTCTTCAATATGCTTTTATTTTTCTTTCTCTTGCATGGGTTCCACTTGTATAGTTGGTGTCAATATTTTCAAAGGATTTTCCTTATTTTTCTCAATGAGCAAACTATCTAGTTGAGGGTTGGCCTTGATTGTATACACTTTTTTTTTGTAGAAATACTTCATTTTACGATGAAGAGTAGAAGGCACCCCATTCATTTTGTGAATCCATGGCCTTCCTAAAAGAATATTAAATGAAAGATCATGAGGCATAACATGGATACGAGTTTGCAATGTAACCTTTCCAACTTTAATAGGTAATCTAATCACACCAAGTGGTTTTTTTCCTATATTATCAAACGCACAAATAGATAAAGAGTTAGGTTGAATTTGGATTTTGTCTAAATAAATCTTGTCCAAAAGTTTTATTCTACACATGTTAATGTGGAGCCATTGTCAAAAAGGGTCCTCTTTATCCCAATCCGATTATGTTGAGCAATTATCATGAAAGCTTCATTTTTTTTTTGTTCTTCTAATGAGGGTAACTCATCTTGATGAAAATTAATGTCTAATTTTTATGGAGTTGTAGCTTGAATTTGGTTACCACATAATTTGATTGCACATTAGGAGGGGTAGGAACTTGTTGTAAAGCACTTTGAAGCATGTTATGACAACTAGATGAGGTTTGAATAAGGTCCCATAAGGATATCATAGCAATAGTATTTTTTATTTTTTCAACAAGATCATACTCCTTTCCACTATGTAAAGGAAAACAAGGAGGACTAAGTAAGATAGGTTGAGGTAACGGGAGGGATGTTGGAGTTTTTTGTCCTGGTTCTGGATTATTCCTAGTGTTATATGTATGAGAAGCAGTGTTGTAACTCGGTTTCTGCAAAACATTATCATTATAAAGTTTCCTTTTAGGTGGTTCTAAGATAAGCATGGGTTTATTTTGAAATTTTGGTTGTTATGAGGGTGGATAGATGGTAAGAAGTGGATCAGGAGACCATTTCAAGGGAATGTGCATAACCTCAAAAGGATTGTCTTTACTTTTATGATCTCTTAGTGAAGGGGAGTCTAATGTCACTTCATTATCTTCATCTAAGGAAGCCTCATTATTATTATTTTCATTTTCTTCCACCATGATATCTTCCCTAATAGGACAGTTTTTAGGAGAGCAACAAACTATATGTTCATGACAATCAAAGGTTGGTTATGTTGAACACCCAAAATATTGAGAGGGGGGGTGAATCAGTATTCTACTAAACCATTTAATTCCTAACCATTCAATAATTAAAACATATCTATCCACAACAGTAACCAAGAACATGAAAGGAAGCATAACACCACATAAAAAATTAACTCCAAGATTTTTACGTGGAAAACCAAAAATGGGAAAAACCACTGTGAGGATTAGCTCACAATATGTTATAACTAGTTATAAGATATTACAGGGCACACTACCAGGACTCACTACCCTTGAAAGGCACCTGACTAGAGTACAAAATGATATGGCTTACTGCCAAGATACAAAAAGGTATGGCTCACTTCCAAAAGTATGAACTGATGGAAAAACACCTTTTGTGTGTTGGGTTCGGTTCCAATTAGGCTCTAAAATATAAAATCATGTACCGGTTTACAAGTACATAACAACTATTAACAACTTCACACAATATCACATAGTCGCACATTACTTCTTGTTACTTTTGCATACACCACACACACATACATCCATGCATATCTTTATATCTCTTCCCAAATAAAAATGGATGTTCTATATATATACACTACTTAAACTTCATACATCAATTAGGTCGGCCTAATTGGATGTACACATACCTAATTCAAATGTAGCTTGCCAGACCAAAACAAATAACTTATTTGGTGCTCAAAACAAAATGTGTCAGACATAAATTAGGTCGTCCTAAACCTAATAAGGAACTCTTTAAACATCCATGAAGAAAACATCACTTAATCATGTCATCCAAAAGAATGTCGATTTTCTACCATTTAAATCTATCAACTTGATCAACCAAAATTGTTGAAAACTTGTTCATAGATGCAATTGGCAGTCTTGACCAACATATTAAAATCTCATGGAGCAATATTCTACTGAGATCATTTCCAAACTGGAAATTACCAGATCAATATATTAGAACCACAACTTACCAGATTGACAAAACTATTACCAACCAATGTTGGCATTAATGACAACTACACCAGACTGCTTCTTCTTCATTATTCCAATAGGTTCTTCTAAGATAACTTCATCACAAGTAGGGCAATCATCAATGGTTAGATTTTATTGCTTATCAATGATGGAATTCTTTTGTTCAATAATGTTTTTCCTAGGGGAAGAGAGACACATAGGACTCTCATAACTCTCATTGATTGGATTTTCTAACATCAAGATATCTTCTTTACCAATAGTAGAGATATTAGGAGAAAGGACAATTTGATTATTATTATTGTCCATCATTTCATCCTTTATCTCTAAGATATCATTCTCTTGTGCCATAATATCTACCCTAGTAGGATATCTTTTAGCAGAGGAGAAAACAAGAGGTTCATCACATTCCAAGGTTATATTTTGTAAAATAACTTCATTACCAATAGGGGAGGCATCAAGAGAATAACAACTATGAGTTTCATGCTTACCAATGATTGGATTTTTTCACTCAAATATATCTTTCAAAATGGTAGGAGCATTAGGAAAGGGAGGAACAAGATTCTCATGATTCTCAAAAAGGGTATCTTCTAACACCAAACTATCCTCTTTGCATCTAGGAGAGATGTTAGGAGAAGAACAAATTTGATTGTCACAGTTATCTACAATTACATCTCTATTTCCTATAATGTCTTTCCAAGTAGGAGAGGTAGGATTGTCATAGCTATCAATCATTGGATCTCTTAATATCAACATATCCTCCACACAAATGTGTTTTTCATGATCATTCACAATTGTATCCTCTTTCACTAAAGCATTCTCACAAGTAGGGGAGGTGTTGGGAGATGAATGGAGATTAGGTAAAGTAATGTTAAGGAATGTTTCAATGATCTCATCTTCTTGTGTCATAATATCTTCCCAAGGTGGAGGAGGAGAGGGAAAAACAAGACTTTCATGATTCACAATGATTGTATCCTCTTTCACCAAGATACCTTCGTCACTACTACGAGAGGTATCAGGACAAGAACAATTATGGTTTTCATGATTATATATGCTTGTATCTTCTTGTATCATATCATCCTCACAAATGGGAGAGATCATATGGTTTGAGATAGGCAAGGTGATATTAAGGATTGTTTCAATGGTTTGATTCTCTTTTTCTAGGATGTTCTCATAACTAGGAAAGATAGTGGAAGGATGACTAACATGTTTCTTGATGACCTCATTGTTGTACTCTAAATTGAACTCATAGGAGGGGATGTTGTACTTATGCAATCCATTCTTAACCATATCAAAACCACATCTCTTAAAATGAAATATGATAACATGAAAAAGTAAGCTATCTAACTTATGCAATCCTTCAAAGGTGTAAACAAATGTCCTACAAATCTGAAATGAGGTTTTGGAATGATTTGAAAAATGACCACACTTAATGGATGATTTGACCTAGATACATGAAATAGAAATTCCTGAAACTTTCCAGACTAATACATTAGGTTTCCAACAAGCCTAGGAAGTATAGAAAATCACCAAAAATCTCAAAACAGATAGTTTTTATAGGCCTCAAAGGACTCATTCGAGCAATGGAAAATGGATCCTAGTATGATTTTTTGAGAGACCCTGAATAAAAAACTATAGCTTATGAACTTTGAAAACATGTTGCCAAGGTGTCCCTAATAGGGACTCATTCACCCTATGGAAAATTGGTCCTAGATTAGGTTTTTGAAACTGATTTTTACTAATTTTCAAGTCTTTCCTAATGATTTTTTAGATTCAGGTCTACTAGAGTAAGTTTCAAGTTTAATTTTCTTTAAATGCAATGTGAAATACAAGTTGAAAATCTGAGAAAATGATGAACTAAAAGACCTAGTTGGATATGCAATTTTTGTTTTGATTTTCAAGTGCAAGTTTCTATGATCTAAATGATATGCAAGATGACTATTTTTTTACATTTTTTAGATTTAAAAAATGAAAATAATGCAATTCTAAAACCCTAGATGAGATGCAAATTTGAGTGCAAACTAAGATTCCCTAAATGAGATCTAATTCAATGAAAATGAATGCAAGATCTAACCTAAGATGAAAAGAGAGACTCCAAAATCAAAAAACTATAATGCTCAAGAAGTCAGGTTCACCAAAATGAAATAAAGGGAAAGGGGGTCTATCAAAATGAATTAAAAAGATGATAAACCACACCTTTTCACTAGTTATTTCAATCAATTATGAATATAACATCAGAAAACAAACCTAACTGATATTACAGTAAAAAGGTAGGATTTAAGATAGTAAAATGATGTGTACCTATTGTAGAAATTGATTTTTAGGCCTCACTGAGGACACATTCGCCTAGTGGCGAATGGGTCCCTGCTAGTGTTCTAGAAAATCAATTTTTTGGTTATGTTCTTCAATGTTTGTACTCCCATATCCCAGGTTTGCAACTCCTAAAATTTGAATTCAAATTATGTAGCTTAGTTTCTATGGTCTTGCAAGAAAGATGACAACTTTGCAACTTTGACAACTTTTGCAACTTGTGTTCTCTAGTTGATCTTCAACCTAAAACCTACAATCACACGTCAAAGGAGAAGAAAAGTTTTGTTTTGTCAGGGAATAGGGGTTTTCCTTGGTCAAACCGCATTTTGGTAATCAAACCTTATGTTGAAACAATGAAACATAAAGGATGAAACATGAAACATGAAACGATGATACCTTGGATGAAATCTTGGATGATAAATCAGTAATCTAACATTAAGTGACCTTTAAGAATGTAGATCTTGATCACAACACTTGATTAGAAACAACACATTGAATATGCTTGAATTGGATCTTCAATGCTACGTCAACACATTATCTCAACAACATGCATGATGCACTATTCATTTGACATGATAAAATGACCTTTGATTGCTACAATAAGCTCTAATAATCTTCCCTTGAATGCTCTTGAATTCTCTATAATGCTCTTCTGAAAGTACTCTTGATTGCTTATGAAGATCTAGTTATCAAACATAGTGAATAGCCTTGTATTTATACTTAACTTACGATTAAATTCTAAAATTCAAATAAAACAAGCCGATATCAGATCCAAGATTTAAAATCATTAAAATACCACCAAAAAACATATCCCAAGGGGGGTTTCCTAAGTTAGTGAGGACCCATTCGCCATAGGGCGAATGGGTCCTAGAATACCTAACTAGGACACATTTTGAGGGATGTGAAATTTCATGTCAAAGGGGGCTCCTAGGACATAGTGAGGACCCGTTCATCAAGTGGTGAATGGGTCCTAGGTCACTATCCTAGGACACATTCCTTGCAAAATTAAGTGTTTTGTAATATTATTTAAGAGTGTCAAGCTTTATCCCTCAGAAAATGAAATAAATTAGGGTTGAATTTGAATTTAAGGGGACAGTTAGTTTTAATTTAACCTCAACTAATTAATAAAGCCCTATATTAGTGTGAAAGTGTAAAGATACACTTTACAACACCCTAAATAAGGCATCATTAAGTCCATTTTATTAATTCATTCCCAAATTAAGGAAAAAGGGATACTTTTTCCGTTACTACATATAGTATATATTATATATTATATATTATATAGTACATATATTATACACTATATACTATATAGTATATATAATATATATTATATTATATAATATATATTATATTATATTATATAATATATTATATACCATATACTATATAGTATATATAATATACTACATTATAATATATAGAGTGAGAGAGAGAGAGAGAGTTATCTAGGCGAGGTGGTAGGGAGATCTACCTAAAATAGAGGGGGAAGAAAGTTACCTAGGTACCTAGTGGGAGGGATAGAGTGTTGGAAGATTGTAATTAATGATGTTGTTCGGTAACATGAGTATGGTATGTACATTTTGCATGCTTTGGTGTTGTCATTTATGTCAACATTATTATGTATCACTCTAGCATGATTTAGAAGTGTTTTTGAAGATATTTGTACAAGATAAGTTGTACTACAAAGTATAGTTACATAAAAAATTCCTAAGTAACAAATATGTTAGTTCAGTGGTTCAGTGCATTAGTTTTTGGGTTTGTACTCCACTGCAAATAGAGATATCACTCTATGATTCTAATAGTAATTTTTTGATCATAAAATGCATCTAAATAAAATATTTTTTGTTTTTAGGCGAAGTATCCTAGAAGATATGAATGATAGAGTTCAATTTTGTACATTGTAGTTATTTTTTGTATAGAGTGTTGGTGTGGGAGATTCTACATTCCCTTGTGGATAATTATTTTGTACTATGATGTTGAAGATAAGCTATCAGATATTAATTGAATAAGAATTCTATATGGGATTGTGTTTTGAATTCCACATGTGGCGAATTGGGTAAACAAATGAATTTTTTTGTGTTTAGGTCTTATTTGGGGTCAACCTAACACATTTGAAGGATTAATATGTGTTGAAATACTATGTATGACCTATATTGGGTCTATCCTGACCTATCTTGAGGAGAATTGAATTTTGAATTATGGCGTGAAATGTTGATGAAATGTTTTGAGGATGACAAGTTTAGTTTTGTATGTTACTTCCAATTAGGCCGACCTAATTTAAGTTACACTTGATGTGGATATATAGAGGAGATTTATTTTGATGTTTTGGAGCATGGTGCAAGTAAAGTGTGAGTGATGGGTGATAGATGACATGTATGGTGTTTCACCTACATGTGTGTGATGCAAATGTGATAAGAGTTGTGTGAATTTGAATTAAGAGTAAAGCAATGCATTGATCCAGTTCAGTGCATAGATTGTTTTGTACTTCATTGGAACTATAATCCAGTATATTGTAGATGCAATTGTAAAAGTTCAATAGGTTGTGAGCCACCCCTTCTTTCTTCTATCTTATTCTCTTTTGGAAGTGAGTCTACTGGATAGTGAGTCCACCTATAGTGAGCATTTTTGTAATATTCTATATCTAGATATAATATATTGTGAGCTAACCCTCACCATGGTTTTTCCCATTTTGGGTTTTCCACATAAAAATCATGGTGTTCATGTCTTATTTAATTTTTTGGATGTTTCATGCTTTCATTGATTATTGCATATGAATGTATTTTGGTAATTGGATGGCTAATTTCTGAATGGCTTAAAGGAATATTGATTCACCCCCCTCTCAATATTTTGAGTGTTCAACAATTGGTATCAAAGCTTGGATCCCTGGAAGGAGCTTGACCACTATCGGAAGATCTTGGAGATTGAACACATGGCTGATAGAAAGTTTCATATTCCTCTGGAAGAGATTATTGCTATTGAATAAGCAAAATAGAATTGCATGATTGACAAATAACTCAAAGTTTTTCTTGAAAATATTAACAAAGTTGATGATGAAAATAGATATATGAAGGAAAATCTTAAAGAGGCAAATGAGTGCATTAGAAAATTGAGAGAGAATATCAAGATGTTTAGAGAAAAGTATAAATAATTCAATGAACAATTGAAGCATTCAAATAAATATATCATCAAACTAGAAAGTACAAGTGGATGAAAAGAAAAGAGTTGAGGAATGTCTAAATGCAATGCTAGAAAATAAATCTAATGAATGCATAAGGATTGAATAAGAAATGGTAAATCTAATATCATATTTGGATAAGGAAAGAATTCATGAAAAAAAATTCAAAACAATTTCTACAATGCTTGATGATTTTATTACAAGTCAGAAAGAATCTAAAGAAAAAGGTGGTCTAGGACTTGAAAAAGGAGAAAGCTCAAAAGAAGCTCAAACATCTAAAGTAGAAAAGAAGATCAATGAACCAGAAAAGACTAAAGACAAGAAAAATAATGGAAAGATCTAGAATCAAAGAAGCAATGCTAGAATACCCCCTATCATACAACCAAATTCTCAAAGGTACCCATGTTTCAATGGTTTTTTATTCTTGTAATAAATATGGACATAGAGCAATGGAATGTAGAAGTAGAAAGAATCATAATTCTCCATCCTTAACTTTTCAATGTTTTACATGCAAGAAGTAGATCAAATGAATGCAAAATTCAAATGATGAATGGATATAATAATGGTAGAGTGATTAAATCCTTCAATGGTTATTGTTATACATTGTATGGATTTGGACATAAAGCTAATCAATGCAGATCTAGAATGAATGGAAGGAATAATTCTCAGAGAAATTTCATAGGCTTGGATATATTGCTAAATTTTGCAAAAGTAGGAACACAAGGATAATCCGGTAAAGAAGAATGAACTAGTCAAAAAGATTAATCTGGTTGAAGTAAAGAAGGAAATGGAAAATATCTAGAGAAAGAAAGAAGAGAATGGGGATAAGGGAGAATTTGTGCCATCCTCTAGTGCAAATGTTTCCTCTAGTAACTAAGCCCAGAGCTATGACTTAGGGGGAGCTTTAATGAATATCTTATAACCCCCGCCAAAAAAGAGGTGTTGGATCTACAAAATGAAGATATGTCATGACAAATGGAATGCTTAATCTATTGTAGAAGATTTCGGAAAGAAATATGATAATGTGGAGATTTGCAGAGCTTGAGAAGCTGACTGTGCATACAATTTTTAGGATTACCACCTTTATGGTTTGAAGCATTTATTATATAATTAGGTCAAATTGGAGAGTTAAAAGAAAATTTTCTAAGGAAAATTCATTTTGTTAAAATAATTAAAAGGATAATAGAGGAGAAAGAGATGAATTTGAAGAGTTCAAAGCATCTCCAAGTTGCAGAGTGTCAAAACCCTAGTTCATCAAGCAGAGTAAAAAGGTATTTAGCAATCCTTGCATACTAGTTTTTTAGAATTATTTTTTGAAGGAAATTTGAATGCTATGGTGACAATAAAATTTGTAGACATCTCATAGAGACAACAACCTAAGTTTAAAATATATTATGTTAGAGACTTAGAAGATGATCCCTTAGGAACATTTTCACACATACCTTAAGGGGTTCTACCAACTAAAGACACTAGGGCATACATTCATGGTGGTATGGATGAACACTCCTCTAGAAAATTGTTGAACGTATGGATAGATGAGTTAGTTGGGGATGATTATAGTTTAAATCTAGAGTGCAAAGTCCTAACTAAGAATAAATTAGATGTATGGAAAGAGTTTCCAAACTTTAGCTATGAAGTGAAGTGCATCAGAATGGCTTGAAGAAGAATCACGACCAATTCATGTGGATTACTAAGGAATTAATTAGAGAGGTAACTAGTTTATGGTCCACCGAATGGGTTCGAGTCCTAAAATTTTCCAAGAGCAAGGATATAATGGAGAGAATAGGTGCTACATTTTATCAAAGAACCCTCACAGTAAACCCTATCAAAATCCTAGTAGTTAGATATGCAACTATGCTTATTAGACACAAGATTTATAGAGATAATTTGGTCTCTACCATCGTAGTTCATGTGGCACAACACATGGTTGAGAAAATTTTTGATTATGACCTCTATCAGGTGCTCTGAAAACAATTGATGGAGAACTCGAAGGAAATTAAGAGGAAGAAGCATGTATTTAGGTATGGCATATTGGTAATATATTTTCTTTTCTACTTTATGAAAGAAGTTCCTATCACTACAACAAATCCATGTGATTAGCTCCCTTCTTTGCTCCATTTTTTTCTTCCACCCACTATTTTAATGTATTTTTCTCCAATTTATTGAAAAATTCGGCGCTATTTATCGGGATAGCGCTATTTTTGGCATTTTTTGCACCGCTCAGAACAAGTAGGTGCTAATTTAGGTGAAAATTACACCTAAATTAGAGCCCAAATCAACACCCAGATTGGTGCCTAAATTAACACCTACATTAGCGCCTAATTTAACACCTAAATTAGTGCCTAATTTAGAGCTTGCTTTAGTGCCTAATTTAGCACCTCATTGAGCACCTAATTGTTCTAATCTAGTAGGGATTAAGGGTTAAGTGATTAGGGGTTAGTGATTAAGGGATTAAGGGTCAAAAGATAAGGGATTTGTGGCTTAGGGATTAGGTAGTTTAATGGTTAATTTCTTAGGGATTATGGTTGATATTATGTAATCTCTATATAAACTTTGATAAAAAATAATAAAGGTATGAGTGGAACGGTGTACCAAAACTCTGTTGGTGTAAGTTTTGAGCTTATAAATGAAATAGATCTTATTATCAGAGATTCTCCATGACTATGTTATCATTCTGTATTTTTCTTATGTTTTCCATACTTATTTCTTCTTATATTTGAATGAATATCAGTTATTGAGCCTCAATATTGTGCTTATGTGAATGAATATGTTGATATAGTAAAGCATTTACTGTGGATGTTTTCAGTTACATGTTCAAAATTATGTTCTGTTGGATCTAAAAAATCCTCCCTCCATTGTCCACCCACATCCCACCTACATCAAAAATTTTGCTGCCTCTGATTTTATGATTTACGTGAAATGCAAAGATTTGTGTGACAAGATCTATATTAAAGCTCATGTTATGTATCCAAAATCCACTCATGCATTCCTCTATCTAATAGCCCCTCAATAAATCAAATATCCCCTAAGGTGTTACCTCAGTAGTATAGGAAGAATTTAGCAGGACAATACTACATTGGGGGAACTCTCATTATGGTCTCCATGATACACCAATAAGGATGAGTCACAAAACATACATCGAGAGAACATCCTTCTATCAGGAAAAATCCTAGCATGGTCTCCCCGATAGACCGACAAAAATAACAAGGGTTGATTTATTAGCACAAGTAATGCATATCAACAGAACACATCTTGTTGTCCCATCGATGGACAGATGCATGACATAATGAAGATATTATTGATAAAGTACATAGTGGTAAATAATATCAGTAAGACACAAAGCTATTAGGCTAACAGGAAACATGGTTCCCCAATGCAACAATGAACTATCAAAAGAAAAGGGTATCATGAGGAAAGGTTGCTATCGACGAAATATAAACAATGGTTCCCCCGATAGGCCGATAACACATGAAGAATATCATGTCATAAGTGATCAAATACAAGCCTAGGTAAGGAATCAGAGGGACTAAAGGGTATCAGGGAGACATCATCTGGCATCCCATCTATGCCCCAAAGGAAAGATAGTAATAAACAAACTCATCGATGAGAAATATGGATATCGGCTAGAGTAAAAATAAAGTTCCACCGATACAGTGATAATAATTTTCTTTGACTGATGTGACAACCCTAGATATCGAGGAGATATTTAAATTAAATGTTCTCCCTGGTGACAACATTGATAGCAAGTGGGACATTAATGAAACAGAGCTGAGAAAATTATACCTCAAATTGATCACGTTTCTATTATTAAAAGTTGGAGAAGCTCACAAAAAGCAGGAGCAGAGAAAAGAGAGCTAGAGGGGTGCCATTGTTGCAGAGTTGAAAGCTAAAGGAAGCAAGTGTGTACAAGTAAGTATACCAATCCTAGTTGGAAGGTTTTTTCATAAATAAAAAGAATTGTGAAAAGAGGCTAGGGTCTTAAAACAATGGAAGAAAGCTCAAGGTCTGCTTTTGTATGAAGGGAAAGCTAGAGGGTTTTGGGGAGAGGGGCTAAGGATAAGAGGAACAAACAAGGATGGTAACTATAAACCAATCGTGATGTGGACATCAATATAGGACAACAGATGTGAGAGATCCCATTATATATATTTTGAAGAGTATTTTGTTAAACCCTTGTTGAAATTGTTAGGGCATCCATGTGATTATAAGTTGTCTCCTGAAGTACAAAGCTTCCTTAGGCCTCAAGAAAAAATCCCAAAAGGAAAGTAAATCATAATTGGGGATATTGGTATACTTATTCTGACTACACTATAGTTAGAGCATACAAGTTCGAAGGAGCCCCATACTTGCTACCAAGGACTATTCCAGATAGAGTGGCTTATTTGGAAATTGTAAGACAATTGGCTAAATCAAATGCTAAGCATCTTAAGGGGTACAATAAGCAATCAATTATGCCAAGCACACTATGTTTTTGGGACTTTATAGTTGTCTCTAATGAGGGCTATGAGGAGGTTGAGAAGAAATTATCACATTATATTCTGTCAATGGGGGATGAAAGAAAGAGTTTTGATTCAAAAAAAAATTATTAATAAAGAAAAATTATAACAAGGGCTATCTAGGTACGAGCACCAATTTTCTATGGATGGTGTAATAGGGAATTGTGATGAAATTGTAACATTAAAAAGGATGTTCAAATACAAAAAGGTCATGATATTTGAGGCTTGGAAGAAGAAAGATAATCCATCATACATAGGGGCATTCAACCATATACAAGATCATTTAGAAAGGGTTGAACAGTTGATCAACCATGAGGAAGAATTAACTAGATATGTGCTCCTATGGTATTTGAGACACATGTGGCACCTGGCCCTAGAATGCATGCCAAAGAGATGGAACCCCTCAATTACATACCTTCACAACCCACTCCATAGGTCAGTTTCTTTGTTGATACTGACATGAGTGAAGAAAAGGGTGAAGAAGATAGTAATGAGGAAGAAAACAAAATTGAATAGATAAGTGTACCTATTGTTACACAATATGAGCCACCCAAGGAACAAAAAATTCTCAAGTTTGAAACATAAAATGAACTCTCTGATGATGTAATCTAGTTAGGGTGGGACAAGAATTCGTTTCAGACAGTTATTTTATCAAAACTTCATAGTTCAATTCATTTTTTTATGAACATAAGGGTATAGAAGTGAGAAATAAAATGAAATATTTCAATCTTGAACAAAAGGCGATTGCCTTAGAAGAGTTAAGAAAGGAAGTAGATTAGGAGTTAGAATCCATTACCCCTGAAAGAGGAAGAGAATTGCTTCAAAAGGTCGAGGTCTTTCTCTTACCTAGTTGGGATATTAGCTCTGCTATAGTGTTTAATAGCTTCAGGAAGAGAGGTAATAAAACATTGCATCTAACTAAAGAAGCTAGTGATAAAATGTATTCAGGATTAGGTTACAACCCTGATGAAGCTACATTGTTGATTTGGTCATTATACCCTCAAGACAAGAAACCTACTATTATTAACAATCCAAGCTAGGTATTTTTACATCTCATGGTGCATAGAGTGGGGGATACTAATCCCATTGAAACTGAAAAATTGAACATAAATGTGGCAAAATTTAACAAAGCTCAAGTTGATAAAAGACAATGAAAATCTAAGGAAAGAGGTAGCTAGTCACAAAGACAAACTATCCTCTTCCTCTTCATTAGAATTGTTTTCTCCATGGGTGGATTGTGAAAGAAAGTGTTAGATACAATGGCAGATGTTATATATTGGAAGCGGTGTCATGAGAAAGCCCAGAAAAAATGCAATGAACTAGAGATAAAGATCAAAGTTGTTAAATTTGAGATGGTTTTTGAAATGATCAAAAGGAGATTTGAGAAAGTTAAAAATTAGGATGATTGGTATTGGGACCTCTTTGTAAAGGTACACTTAACCTACCAAGAACATGGAAAGTTGCTAGAGAGGATGGAAGAAAAGAAAGAAAAATTGACCAAGATGGACATCATGAATGAAAAAATACTCCATAGGTACAATGAATTGGTCAATCGACATGAGGTTTTTCATACCAGAATCAAAGTTGATCTCGATGACTTTGAGCAACCTATAAATATCCTTCCTATGTTCTTTGATGATGGAGGACTTAAAGAAAAAGACCAATGGAAGGATTATTTATTTCAGATATTACCACGTGCACTTGAGGTGGTCAGTGATGAGGAGAAAGTATTGGATAATAGTTACAAAAAACTTGAATGAATAACGTATTTGGAATATAACATGAGGGAATCTTTGTTGAATACTGATGTTCACATCAGAGAAGAATACATCAAACATTTGTCAGAGATGCATCTATTCATTGCTGGAATCCAAAGGGCCCCGAGTATGGAGAAATAAGTTTTGTGTCGAGGTATGCAGGTAGATCAAGCACTTCATCAAGGAGAGGAGAACCTTGCCAGATCCTGAGAGGTCACAAATTCCCTATGATGATTAACAGATCAATTTTTGTCATCTAATGTTGCTTCATCAAATCAATTTCTTTATGTTTAACAAATTACAATTAGTTAGCAATGTGAAAAGACACAATTGTTCAATGAATGGGCTCATAGCTTGTTGCTTCCCATTTAAGAAGGGAAACAAAGGCCTGGTCTTGTATCATCATATCATTACCATTGCCATCATTAATAGTAGAAGGTTAGTATAGGCATATTTCATCTATCCATTTTCATATTTTGAAAACTTCTACAACTAATGTATATCATTTGAAGTAATATAATGGGGAAGACTGCTTATATTTGGTGATCTATTTCAGTGTTCGATTGTTGCATTGTTGTTCATTTCCAATTGTTGTTGTGTTGTCTCCAAAATGGTTCTCTTAAGTTATTTAATCTATATGATTTTTTTGGACACAATTGTTGTTTCTATGTGATTGTTTTGATTGGGTTCTGGTGAGAGAGAATTAAAAGTCCTTTCAGTTAATTCATTTTAATTGGTTCTCACAAGGATTAAAAAATACTTTTAGGGTAATTAGTCTGATTGATTTCCCTTAAGCTAATAATTAAATTCATTTCATAGCATCACAATAATTTGAGGGAGTAACATTGGGATCTATAAAGAAGAGTACTACAACAAAAAAACCTGCATGTTTGTACAAGGTACAAACATTAAAAGTGCCCAACAATTAGAGTTAAGCTGAAAACTAGGTTTATCTATCATATACATCTATCTCCATAGTCATCATCCACCCATTGACTCCATTCACCCAATAGATTTACGAATTGGTCAAGTTCAAAATAAATTTCATACAAACTCTATTTACACACTTTATTCTCAAAGTATACAGTAGGTATTAGTCAAGCCTTGCATCTACTTCACCCCCATGTGCCATTGTGAGTAGATTTCCTTAATTAGAAATAGTTTTCAAGCTTTCAAATTTTCCTTATCACTCAGGTACACCTTCCTAGGTTTAGCAGAAGAGCAAGAGGTGATCAATCATATTCACCTTGTTCGTTGGCCCAAAACGTACTAAGAGACTGCACCCTCTTATGGTCTAAAAACCTGCATTTTTTAGACCTAATATGTTCAACATAAAAATGGAAACTATTTAAAAATAATAAAGTGAACAAAGTCGCATATTTAAATAATTGTGAGTTATGTGCATTAATATTTTATTAATTTTTGTGTCTTCATTAACATATTTTGATACAAAATGAATGGAAGAAGCATCCAAGTAATCCTATTTTTTTCTACCAACAATTCATACCAAAGATTGAACAATTTAAGGATATTGCAATAGGTAATTTGTATTGACACAAATAATATTACTGAAGCATTTCAAAGTTTAGGCCATAAGAATCACCCTTTTTAAACATGGATTGTAAATAATTCTTAAAATTTAGAAGTCTTGGTCATTAACATTATTGTCTGCTACAATGTCATCCAGTGTATCATTGTCAATGTTCATATGTTCTTTCAAGTATTTAATATTATCATCATCCTCATCTTGACCTGCATCATCTTCATCATCATTGTAATTTGACTGTAGACCATCTATATTTTTACTAGATGTATTTGGATCATCATTTTCTATACCATCCATATTGTTGTCTTCCATAACATCATCTAACTCTGGATTGTTGTCTTCTTGTGCCTAAACATAACCATCTTCAACATCATCATGGATGTCAATTTCTTCGATGCTCTCTAATCCCTCTCTCATTTTTTTGGCCATCATTGTTTTACTTAGTATCCACTAATGCATCATCAAATACATGCCTTAATCTTGGATCATAATGTATGACAAATATCCATTTCAGGTCTAAAGTATCTTCATAGAAAAATACCTGCACATGAACGACATACATATAATAGATGTATGTTATAACAATTTTATTTATTAAAAAACATGTATATATATTCATAATAAACTATGAATTAATATATTAATGATCTCTACCGCTTCTTGTTGGAGTTAAAGAAATACCTACTCGCAATGAATTGGTAGAACATAAGGCTCCTTATCCTCCATTAGGAACCATGAGGAATCTATAGAAAACAATCCACTATGGGTATCATGTCTTCATGTCCTCTCAAATGCTTCATACCATCTACACTTAAAAATACAACATTTAAAAGAGCGGTAATCCAACTCAATAATTTCTTGTATTTTCCCAACATATTGTAGATTCCCTTCAATTATATTCTTATCTCTTGAGCTTGATTGACTGGATTGCTTGAAGTCAACCATGATGCCAAAATCAAAGGATCGTCTCTTTACATCTACACTTTCTACACGATAATGTTGACAATATGCCCACATTGCTAGATATTTCCTCGCCTGTGAAAGACCATTTATTTCAATGAAAACAAATATAATGATGAATATTAAAATAGTTAATAGTGTCAAAACTATAAGGAAACAACATTTTGTAAAATTCCAACTGCACCTTTCTTTCACATCCTCTAGACATGTTGATTTCATCTTATGTTATGTTTGAATCTATACCTACATCTTCTATTTGATTTTGAATTTGTTCAGTAACCCATTCTAGTGTGCAATCTTTTCCCCATTCCCCAAGAATATTAGTGGGAATTGGAGTATTCCTTGGGTTCGATCTCTTAAACTATCTCCTTGCTTCTAACACTTCTTCTCTCTTTTTATCATACAGATCAATCCATTTGTTCGTAAATTCCATGTGGTACAAAATGAACATGTCGAGTATAGCACTTTCATCTACACCTATTACATGTCAACATGTTTATTTCAAACTCCAAATTTCATGCTGTTAATTTGACAAATAAATTACAAATTAAATTAATGATTGCAAGAAAAAAAACCATACTAATTATGAATTCACTTACTAATTTCTACTTAAACACCATTAGATTGTGGTTTTTCTCCATCAATAATATTTGATGCTCATTCTTCATCCTAGAAGCGTGGCCCATCTTCAAAATCCTTACCAAGGAATTCACACAGGAAGAAAAATGCTTCATTCAATACATACCCTTTAGCCATGCAACTCTCTGGATGTGCATTTTTTCGAACATATCTTTTTATATTTTTCATATACCTCTCAAAGAAAAACATCCACCTCGTTGATACGACACCCTCCAATTCAATGTCATTGACTAGGTGTATAAGTAAATGGACTTGTAGGTCCATGAAACTTGTAGGGAGCTCCTTCTCAAATACAAGATCTCCTTGGAGATCACCCACCTAATATAAGAATAGTAAATTAGTATGAACCTTTAGTCAAAAATTAAAATGAAATATAATATCTCTGTGTCTCTCACACATTAACATTTCATATAACCACATACCTTGTAAATGCTGACAATCAACTTATGGAATTCCTTAAGTCAATTGTAAGACAGAAATCCCCCCTAATTGCCAATGGCATGATATGATATCAAACACATTTATGAAAAAGGTCATTAGTAATTTTTTCTCACACAACAAAATATAAAAATATATTTAGTACTTAATCAATGTTACTAGTTAATGTTAAATGATGATATATAATGCTTTCATAAAATTATGAAAATCATGTGTTTTAAATCCTATGATATTTCCATCAATTGTAAAAGCTTTAGCCAATGATGACCCATAGCCAGTAGGTTTCCTTATTGAACAAATGACATTTTTTAGTTGGTCTAGCTCTTTTTTTTTTCAAAATTGATGGAGCTTCTGTATATGTTTCATTTTCCTTGTTTGGCCACAAATGTTTTCTATCAATTTTGGTACACGAAAGAGCAATATCTCTCCTCAAAGACAAAGTTTCCTTCTCTTTGCCTAATATATGTCAAAATATAGAATCTGGGAAATTTTTGAGGATTTGCATAGGATCTAATAGGTGAGATATTAATAGATCCTTCCAGTAAGGGAGCTCATAAAATATGGATTTCCTTTTTTATTCCTTCTGGCATATTAACTACAACTTGTTCTGGTTCTTAAATTGAATCACCTCGATCAAAAAAATCCTCCCAAGCTTTCAATTCAGCATCTTCATACTTCTTAAGCCAATCACCTAGACCCATAATCATGGGAGGACCTCTATTTTTCAAATTGATTCTTCAGGCAATTTCTAAACTTATGATGTAGTGGTAGAAAAACCTTATTGTTTGTGTAAATAAATTTATGTAGATCTTTAGAATACCACCCTTGAGATTGTTTTGCACATCTTGGAAATGCAAATATCCCCTTTGTTTGAAGCCCTACAATTCAATAAGTAATGTTAATAATATCAAAAAAATAGTACAAAACTAGGTATGAAAGTTGGGATGAAAATAAATTATGAGTGTAAATACGTAAATATTTTATCTTACTAGAACAAACATGAAGTCCTGGGAAATCACGAATAGTCCAACATAGCACACCATACAACATGAAGGACCTATTTGATGGAGGACGTGATATGGCATACATTCTTATGCCTTTCCATATCAGTTGCATCTCATCAATAAAAGGCGCAAGATAAACATCCATGTTTTTAACTTGATGTTTTCCTAGAACAATGAGAGTCAGCATAAGGTAATCCTTTCTAATGCAATAAGGGGAGGTCCTACAACACAACCTATCACAATTTCAACAACCAATCAATTATTAGATCACCAAGTTCTCCATTTCACTCTTTCTCAACCAAATCACACTATCTCCTTGTAGCATTAGCAAACTACTAAATCGGGTATCTTTTCACTAACACTTCCTTTCAATACACAAATCAACTCACATCAGGGACCCATTATAGACCATAACAACATACTCTTTGATCACATTTGACTCCTTTGAACCAAATCACTCAAATAAGGGAGTCTATGCTTTTTAGGGCTCAAATTAGCCCTCTTTTACAAAGGGACTACTCTCTAGAATTTTTCAAACTCTCTGAAACTTTGGGGAAGAAATTCAAATGTTTCAAAACCACAAATTCCTCAATTATATCTTATAAATTCAAACATCCTATAGCCAAATCTCAAAACCCTCTTTCTAGGCTTAGAAACCCTAGGGTTTATTGAATCTCACAACTCCCAAACACTCCAAAACCTAACAACTATTCAAATAGGCCTAAAATAATCTACTCATTCTTATTTCAACATAAAACCACACTTCCCAAGACAAATTCTCAATTTGACTCACTAAAACCTCACTTTTCCTCATGAAAACACAAGATTTCAACTAGGGCTTCACATCCAACTTCTTTTCCAGACCTCCCCTACTCCTATCAACCATTATCACACCTTTTCCTAATAGATTTTACCCATTCCACTAAGAAACAGATTAGACATAAAGGTGGAATGGGTTTAAAGCATGGTTAAAACTCACAAAACCCCAAAACCTTGTTTTATGGCCGCTCTAAAGAAACTATTGATTAAGTACACAAAATCTAGTGTGAAGCCTTCAAGTTAGATTTAAATGAAATAAGTAACAATATACTATATAGATCACCACAAATTTGAAGAAAAAAGATGGTGTACGACCTGTACAACCTATTGCTACAACTAGAAATACAAAAATTTGGAGCAAAACAAAATTTTATTCAACTTCCAATCTTTCAAATGGATTCAACAACCTTCATTTGAGTTCTTTAAGAAATTTTATAATGTTTCCCACCAAAAAAAACTGTTTCAACTTCCCCAAAAAACTTTTAAACTCTTGTGACCGTTGGTCTCCCTCTATAATGCAAATTTAAAACCTTACATTATTTCAAGTTGACAGTTTAGTATATTTTGCACACCTTGAGAACTTTACCACCTAGACACCTAAAATGACTCAAGATTGACAACTTACATCATAAAATGGTCTTGAGACCTTATTTTAACAAAAAAATTCAAAAATCCTATAATCTACTCATCATTAACCTTGATAAACAAAATTTACTTAATGGTGCTCTTGCACCATACACCCCATCTTTGAGCTTTTCCAAGCCTCTTGGAAAGATGAATGTCACATGCCCTCCTTTGTATTCTTCATGTTTCAATCCTCCATGCTTGTCTTCATCAGGTTTGTTGTATCTTTTATCTTCACTGCCCTTAGCATCCTTCTTGAATTCACCTTCACTTGTTCTTTGTTCCAACTGTCCTTCCTATGCTATGGGGTGTTTTTCCACTTTTCCATCATCAAACACTACTGTCCTACCTTATTTTTCATCTACACTCTTACCTTCTTCAACTTCCATCACCTTGCTTTGTCCCTCATGCTCTATCCACTTTCCTTTAGTCCTCACAACTGTATTTTTGTCTTCATCAACTGTTCCATCAGAATTTATTGCCTGTGTCAGATTTATACCTGCTTTGTTCACTCTACTTATTGCCTATGTCAGATTTATACCTGCTTTGTTCACTGTACTAACATCATCACTCACCTTTATCTTTTTTTTCTCTATCTTTTCAATCTTGTGATTCACTATCCCATCAAAAATTCAATGTCCTTCTAACCTTGCAAACCTCTATACCAATAGCCTTGTTACTCTCTGTCACATCAATAGTACTATATTTTTTCCTTTCATCCACTATCTCCTTAATACCATTAACCACTATCCTTTTACTCACTATCCTATCAAACTTTCCAACTTCATCAATCTCTATTCTCTCTTGTATTATCTCTTCAATCACTGTCACATCAACTTCACCATTCCTTAACTATCCCTTTACCTCATGCCCTGTTATAGGGCACACAAATGCCCCAACCACAATGCAATCACCCTTTCCATGCCTTTCCAAAGGCTCTTCAACCTTATTCTCTACCTTACCAGTCTGAAACTCATTCCTATCAACTTTCTTTTTCTACACAAGAACACTATTTTTTTCAACATCTGACTACAAATCATTCTGTTTCTTTCTTCTTACTATCCTATCTTCATCATACCTAGTGTTGGCTTCCAAATCAATATTATTTCCTTTTGGAGGCATCTTCACAATATTGCCTCTTCACCTTCCAAGCTTTCTCTTACAATCTACAACTTTCTTCTATAGGAATATGGTACCTTTTCTCTTATACCACTTTTATGAAAAAAGAGGAGGTATTGCAACACAACTTATCACAATTTCAACAACCAACCAATTATTAGATCACCAAGTTCTCCATCTCACTCTTTCTCAACCAAATCACACTATCTCCTTATAGCATTGGCAAACTACTAAATTAGGTATCTTTTCACTAACACTTCCTTTCAATCCACAACTCAACTCACATCAAGGACCCATTACAAAGCATAACAAAATACTCTAAGATCAAATTCGACTCCTTTGAACCAAATCACTCAAATCTGGGATTCTACGCTTTTTAGGGCTCAAATTAGCCCTCTTTTACAAAGGGACTACTCTCTAGACTTTTTAAAACTCTCTAAAAATTTGGGGAAGAAATTCAAATGTTTCAAAACCACAGATTCCTTAATTAGATCTCAAAAATTCAAACATCCTATGGCCAAATCTCACAACCCTCTTTCTAGGCTTAGAAACCCTAAGGTTTATTGAATCTCACACCTCCCAAACATTCCAAAACCTAACAACTATTCAAACAGGCCTAAAATCATCTTCTCATGCTTATTTCAACATAAAACCACACTGCCCAAGACAAATTCTCAGTTTGACTCACTTAAACCTCACTTTTCCTCATGAAAACACAAGATTTCAACTAGGGCTTCACACCCAACTGCTTTTCTAGACCTCCCCTACTCCTATCAACCATTCTCACACATTCAACTAATAGATTTTACCCATTCCACCAAGAAACGGATCAGACAGAAAGGTGGAATGGGTTTAAAGCATGGTTAAAACTTGCAAACCCCAAAACCCTATTTTTTGGCAGCTCTAAAGAAACTAGTGATTAAGTGCACAAAATATAATGTGAAGCCTTAAATTTATATTTAAATGAAATAAGCAACAATATACTATAGATATCACCACAAATTTGAAGCAAAAATATGTTGAATAGCCTATACAAACTACTACTACAACTGGAAATAAATTTAGAGCAAAACAAAATTTTATTCAACTTCTAATCTTTCAAATGGCTTCAACAACCTTCATTTGAGTTCCTTAAGACATTTTATAATTTTTCCCACCAAGAAAAACTATTTCAACTTCCCCAACTAGCTTTATACTCTTGTGACTATTGGTCTCCCTCTATAATGCAAATTTAAAACCTTACATTATTTCAAGTTGACAATTTAGTATATATTTGCACACCTTGAGAACTTTACCACCTAAACACCTAAAATGACTCAATATTGACAACTTACATCATAAAATGGTCTTGAGACCTTATTTTAACACAAAATTTCAAAAATCCTATAATCTACTCATCATTAACCTTGATAAACAAAATTTGCTTAATGGTGCTCCTGCACCACTTTCTAACACTCATCCATGGGGGGGTATTGTATACTATCAATCTGACTGGACAAACACTATAATTTGAGCTCAGGAAAGAGAATGGGCACAATCCATCAATTGCAAGACCAAACCTAATACTACGAGGTTCATCTTTGAATTGTCTTGGCCATTTTTCCTCTATGTGTTTCATTTCTTTGGAGTTGGCTGAAATTCACATGAATCCATCTTTACTCTTGTTCTTTCCATACCAATCCATCAATTTTGCAAGTGACTTGCAACGAAACATCGTTGAATTCTAGGTATAATTGGCATGTGACATAAAACCTTCTTTGGAATTGTAGGACCTTGTACATCTATATGATATCTTTTCTCTTTACATGCATGGCATTCTACCTTATTTTGATATTCATCTTTGTATAAAATGAAATCATTTTTACATGAATGAATTTGCTTATATTCAATCCCCAACTCAACCAACAAAAGATGCGCCTCTCTACAAGTTGATGGCAACACATTCTCTTCAAGGAATATTTTAGTTTTTAGAGTCCTGTAAGATTTCCAGAGATTAAATCAATTGAATGTTTGACTTATGATGAACATTTTTGATATGTCAATCTATACTAGGACTGCTTATATACAATATATGGCTTTAAAATCCCCTTAAAGAAATATAAATGAAGTTGATGAATGTTTATGAATTATGTACACCAATTGACAATTCAAAGTAAGAAATAGATTTCAACTCACTTCAGTAGGGTAGTGAATCCTTTGTCTGACCAACCAAATAGTGACTTGATTTCTAATAATATTAATGTGCATTCTAGTTTTGAGGTACTACTTGCACCCGATTTGAACACAGGTGTCTTTGTTGCTTGCTTGATGGATTCTTTCAAGTTGTTATCATCAACATTATGTTGGTGCTAATTACCCCTGCTATCATCATTATTGTCAACCATATAATCATTATTGTCATCATTATTTCCATCCCCAAAGAAACTTGTAAGAATTTCATTTAATCCTTCTTCATGCACTGCATTTTCACTATCATGATCATCATCATTAAGGCTAGGTGGCATGTCATCAGTGTATGTGGATCTCATCAGCTCTTCAAATTTCTCAACAGGTAGTATTCTCTTCAATGTTTCTCTTTTCACCATGGTATTGTTTAAAGGATGGTTTGGATCATCCCGTCCAAAAATTAATAACCTAGTTGGACCTTGGGTATTAATATGTGTTTCATCAACATCTTCTACCTATCAAAAAATGCAAGCATTATTTAATGTTTGGAAACAATTGGATAAATCATAAATGTATCAATTTCAAAGAAATATAATCAAATATGGCTTAAAAAATAAAAATATAAATTGTATGAACATATATACATCAATTGAATAATGGAAGATTATTTTATAGACTACCTGTTTTATACAACAATTTAAATAAAACATAATTTTGACAACATAGTTTATAAAACATCAGTCCACACTCATTTATTATTCTTTAGTTTTCTGCACTTAAGAACATCCTTAGGGAGACCTTGTTCTTCCCTTTTCTTTCATGTAGGAGTGCATTTTAAGAAGGGGTAATCAATCAATAACTCATCCCCAATGGTAAGGTCCATAATAGCCTCAACCATTATCAATCTATCAACCTCTCTTTCCATATCTCCATCTTTATCATTTATAACCTCAACAAATTGACAATTTGGTCTTACAGTAGGGTCCCTCCCATTTTTTAGTGTGATTAATTATTTAATTACACTTGCATAAGTTTACTTAGGTAATATTTTAATTCCTAAGTTATTAATTATCATCCTTATCTTGTTGAGCTATTTTGTTGCTCAAGATAAGATTAGGGTTATGCATACTTTGCTTTTATAAAGCAAATCATCTCATGTAATTATGAATTCCTGAATAATAATATTTACACATTTTTTTGCAATAGTTTTGCTTTTTTTTGTTTTTGTCTTATGTGGAAGGTTTTTTGGTTTGCATGTTTGATCTTGGTTTCTAACATGGTATCAGAGCCTCGATTTGCAGCCCCTTCTTAGCTTTCTTGGAGAAATACATTACAGAGCACATTCGGGGTTCCTTGAGGGTTTCATTCCTTGAGCATATTCATGCAGCATCTTGGATCAGATCGGGGTTTTCCATTGGATTTAGAGCACTGGAAAAAGTCAGGATTGACTTTTATTTCACTGATTTTGGTCATCGTTGAAGAAATATATGAGGGTTTCAAGCTCAGTGATTTTTCTAAGAGATGTGGGGGTCACCTAATTTTCTGGGCATTTTGGGCCAAAACGGACCTCACCGTTAGATTCGTAACACCCAAAAACCCCTATTTTCATATAAAGTTTGTCCATTTTGGACAAAGTCATATGGAGAGGCAAAAAAATTGCAGGGAGGCCATACGGCCTCCCCATCACGCATTTTGAGGCACATTTTTTAAAAAAATTCAAACAAATCCCGAAGGATTTTTGCGCCTCCAATTCTAAAGCAGCACACCGCCCATTTCCCCTTATGTTTGGGGTGTTAGTGTCAGAGCTCTAGACCTGTGGTTGCATGTTCATGTTTTGAAGATATTCTCTCACAGTGTTTTCTTTTGTGCAAGGGTTTCAAGCTAGGTTGATTTTTTGTGGATCTGGGGGTACACAATTTTTTTGTGCATTTTTGGGAAAAATGGATGTCTCCATCTTGTTTAGCGTGCCCAAAAACCCCAGAAATGCCTTTTGTTTTGTCAATTTTGAAGAAAGTTGAAAAAAAAGGAAAAAAATAATTAGCCAAAGAGGCCGTACGACCTCCCTAGCTCGCTTCTTGAGGAAAATTTTCTCAAAAAAAGTGAATATATATATATATATATATTAAAAAAATGCAATTTTTTTTATAAAAATCTGTGCCACCCATTCAAAAGGGGTGTGCCACCTCACCGCAACCTAGCGGCCTCCCATCTGCCACTCCTAGCAGTGGACTCCAACACCACTGTTCTTAGCGTCGCTTGCCTTTCAGCTCCCGTGGGCCCTTAGGCTTAGCCGCGATCCTATTAGCGACTGGGAGCCTTCGCCAGCCATAACCGTTGAAGCATACAAACCGCCAACCACCACATGTGACCGGAACCCTCAAACCACTTGCAGTTTCCTCAAACCGGTGGATTTTTTTTATGCAGCCCCAACACTTGGTCATATGGGTGACCGAGGGCTGAATTAGAGGAGCTAAATTTTTTGCACCTTGTTAGTGCTGAAAGGGCCTCTTTTTCAGGGCTTTTTTTCATTTTGGCATAACTTTTGCAAACGAAGGCCTTTTTTCAAAAAGGAGATATCATCAAAAATTTGGTTCAACGAACTTCATAGTGGTGGAGGTTTGATTTCCTAATTTTTCATTTTTTATGCCTTTTTCGCCTGTCAAAGTCCAAAGTTGTTGTTTTCACTCCGAGAGGCGTAACTTTTGCGTCTTGGCTCCATTTTGCGAAAAAAAATGGGCTTTGGAAAGCTGGTTCAGTGATCTACATAGATCTTAGACCTTTTTTAAATTTTTTGACTAGGTATCTGATATTCTTCTTTGATCTCAGCCTTTACCTTTTTAATCATTTTCTTGGGAAGCGTGCAATCAGGCTATTTTTTTTAGATCAGCAAACATTGTTTTTTATTTGAGAGTATATATTGTTTTTTTTTGTCATGGATACACATAATATTGCACCCCTTACTCCATTCAACTATTTTGGTTGGAAAAAACAAATGGAGGCTCATTTGAAACACAAAGGGTTGTACAGGGTAACCATGGGTACAGAAATTGAACCTACAGGTGCTATTGAAAAGAGAAAGTGGTTTAATAGATGTGATGAAGCTTATGGTACATTATTTTTGTCTCTTTCATTTGACCTTCTTTTTCATATTAAGTCTTGCACTACACCCAATGAGATTTGGACTACTTTAGAGTCTTTGTTTGGGAAGCAAGATACTATGAGAGGATTTCAGTTAGAGAATGAGCTTATTGGCTTAAATCCTAGGGATTTTGATAGCATCAAGGAGTTTTTCACCAAATTTAAGTCTCTTAGATTACAGTTGTCAGAGTGTGGTGTTCAAAAAGAAGAGTCTCAGTTGATATTGTCCATTCTTTCAAAGCTTGGACTAGATTATTCAATTTTTGTATCTACCTTTTATGCCACTAGGGATGCACTTGGTATGAGATTCACTATGCCATCTCTTGATGACTTTGCTTCATCTCTCACTCGAGAGCAAGCTAAGTTAGCTAGCATGGGAATGGAAAAACCTTCTTCATCACAAGCATTTATTGCATCATAGGAGCCCAGAGATTAGAAGGCTTCTATAGGAAAAGGAAAGAAACAAAAAAAAAGGATTCCAAACCTCATGAGCAGCAAAGGAGTCCTGAGATTCATCCTCCTTTTCTAAGGATAAATAATCTAGGAAGGAGGAGACTACATGTGCATATTGTAAGAGGGAAGGACATGCAGAACATAATTGCTACAAGAAGGACATTGATGAGCTGAAGCATCTTCTTCAGAAACATTAGATTGATTTGCCTTCCAGGATGTCTGCATCATCTTCTTCTCCCCATTCTTCTTTAAAGCAGCATGATAGGGGCACAACTAGTTTACATACTTCATCAGATATGAAGGGACATGCTCTTTGTGCTTCTTCAGGTGTTAGATCAGGGAGATGGCTTCTAGATTCAAGAGCATCTCATCATATGACATCTTCATAGTCTATGTTCACTTCCTTTGAGGCTTGCACTATGTCTCCCATTTTTATGGGAAACAACACTTACATGAGTGTTACAGGGAAGGGGTCTATTAGTTTTGGGGAACACTCCTTTCAGGATGTCTTGTGTGTCCCTCACTTGACAAACAACCTTCTTTCAATCTATCAGATCACTCATGGAGGCACTGGAGATCTGTGGAATTCACACCTAATTCGGTTATCATTAGAGACTTGGAGAGTAGAGCAGTTATTGCTACTGGGATAGTGGATCACTCATCTCGGTTGTATTCCTTTACCAATTTTGCTACTGATGGTGCTTCTGTTCCTACAGTTGTTCCTCACACTTCTAGTGTGCATCATCATTTAGAGGTGATATTTGGCTTCTTGAACATTGGTGTTCTCACGACGGATCTTGTTCTTGATCCTTCCCTTCCATCTCCTCCACCTCCTGTTGCTATTGTTATGGCTACCGATGTGGCTTCTTCTATTTCAATGCAGTAGGATCCTATTGATCATTCATCTTTGGAGGTTTCTATTCAGTCTTCACCTACTTTTACTTTTTCATTTTTTGAGGTCACACTTGTTTCTGTGGAGACATTTTGGGCTACACCTACTTCACCTTCAGAGATTTCTTTCATTCGGCCACTTCCCTCTCACTTCTTTCAAGAGATGTGGTTTCTTCAGTTCTTTTGGAGCTACTTCATTTTGGGGGGGCTATGTGGCCTCTTTCTTCCTCTCTTATGGGGGGGTTCTTTCATGTATCTTTTTGATGGATGGTTTCCTTGGGGGGTCTTATGGAGTCCTCCATCTTTCATCACTTAGTTTTTTGCATTCTATTTTGGGGAGGAGTTTTATTCCCATGTGGTTTTCTCCTTTACCCCGTTTGATTTAGTTTGCATTGCATTTGTAAATGGGTACCTTATTAGGCCTTGTTGCCGGGACTCATCTCTTGCATAATAATTTTCTTCTCCCTAAATTGCACTTATGGGGGGGTGTTGGTGTAATTAATTATTTAATTACACTTTCTTAGTCATTTTTTATTTCCTAGGTTAATTATAATCCTTATCTAGTTGAGTTGTCTTTTTTCTCAAGATAAGATTAGGGTTATGCATACTTTGCTTTTATAAAGCAAATCATCTCATGTAATTATGAATTCCTGAATAATAATATTTGCTCTTTTTTTTTGCAATAGTTTTTCTTTTTTCTATTTTTCTCTTATGTGGAAGGTTTTTTGGTTTGCATGTCTGATCTTGGTTTCTAACACCCTTACTACTTTTTATAAATCTTGCAATATTTTTGTGTGTGTATGCACATCCATGTATATACATAAGATGAACTCTATTCATTTATTTTCCACTTTCCAATTGGAGACGATGTGTATGCATATCCAAATTTAGACCATATGCTAACATGCTAGGCTTATATTTTGTTATCCTTCTCCATTCACCACTATAATATGATAGACCATAATATGGCATTAATCTCCTAGTGGTTTTTTCTGAATTATTACTATGTTTAGATCCCAAATGTACATTTTGGAAAATAAAGAAGCCTAGATTCGCTCCATGAATATTGGAGGGTTGTATCATGTAGTTGTATCCCAAAAATTGAAACACCTCGTACACTCTAGGTAGTTGTTGATCACTAGGCCAAGTGCAATATAGTCAAAAATCAAATGTCTCTTTGTAAATTGATCTCAAACTCATGGGAAAGTCATCATCTCCATCACATTCATTCTCATAGGGTATGTAGTCCACCTTCCCCTTGTCTTTAAGAAAATTATGCATCTTTAAACTAGTTCTTGTTTTGTTACTTGTTTTCATCAATTCCTCATCTTCTGAGCTGGTATATTGGCACATATTTTTGTTAGATGTGTCATCTGATAAATGATCATTTCCCTCTAGGCTAGAAGTTGGTGATCCAAGAAACTTTAAACCAAGAACTTTATCCTAGAAGTATCCATTAAGAAAAAAATTAGTTATTTAAATAATATAAAACAATGTTTAAACGAAGTGTACATGTTATTTATATCAAATTGGAAAATTCCTTACAAAAATTCCTATTGGATTTGAATCTATTGTAGGAGTAATACTATCAATTGGAAGCTCATCATATATGTAATGTCTTTGTACAATCACTCATTTGAATTGTTTCTTTCCACGACATACAAAACATCCACAAACAACAATTTTCTCAAAGTATTCATCCCATGTAATATACTCCTAACCAACGTCTTGTCCAGTGCAATAATTTGTTGTGTCTGCAGGATCCATTGTCATATCCTCTTCCACCCACTTTCCTTTATGTGATTTAATATTTTTAGGTCCACGTCCATGTACATATCTTTTTCTTTTTCTAGTTAAACACTCAGGCTCTACATTTGCTCCAATATCCATCTAAAATAATCAACAAAATGCATTAATTTATGTCAATATTGGATAATACATTATAAATTTTAATAATACTATGAAAAAAGGATGGGTGTATGTATCACAAAATTCCATCAGATCATTTTTTCCTAAGTTAAGTCAAAATTTGAGTACTCGATGTCCCGCTTCATTCGTTGTGTCCTCATTTGATACGACACAATCTATTGCCATGGCCTCGTCTCACCCCTATAATACACAACATAGTAAATAATATTTAGTACACCAATTATATCATTTCAAGGAATATGATATCCAACACAAAACCTCACTTTAGTCATATATTTAACATATTGATATCATGTTTTGGCCATCCTAATTTTCAAACTTTGTCCTTGATCATAGAACCACATTTAATCACCATTCTTATGCATTTTCAACCAATAAGTTTGACCTCAAAGGCCTAGATTCACTCCATCATTCTGTGAATATCATTTTGTGTTTATGTTTAAGCTTTCCTTTTTGCTTTGTTGTTTAGCTTTAGTTTACAATTCGAGTTTAATTTCTTTGTTACTGCTTTAATCCCACTTTGTTTTTAGTTGTGGGGAATTTTGTAGGCTATGTCCTTTAGCTCGATGGAATTCACAATAGGCATTGTCATCCCACCAAAATGGTTTGAATTTCCCTGGATCATATGTTCTTAGCTCTTGAAGCTATATGACATTGTGTTGCAACAGTTGTTTGAAGACCGATTCAATGGCTTCCCCTAAAGGAGTGAACAAATGTTTTGGAAACCTCCTCTATTGTTGTGGTTGATGGGTGTTTTGAGTAGTGTTGGATGAGTGTTTTGAGTAGTGTTGGGGGTTTGATTAATGACATTGAGTGAGTTGGTAGAGGGGTTATTTCCTCTAAGTGTGATGATCGGTCCTGCATGTAAAGTTTTTGCATCAACCACCCCATCATTGGTAACATTTTTGTTCTGAGACCAAAACTTGTTTCTGTCATTAGGTGTGTTCTACACATTTGGAATTTCATTGGGTGTCTTATGTTCTTCTTTTATAATGAGATATTTTTCTAGTATGAGGCCCTTTTCCACTAGTTCTGTGAAGGATGTGCAATAATGTACCCTCAAGTCACTTCTCAATTTTGGGTTGAGGTTTTCTTAGAAGATAGTGACCTTTTGTTTCTCAGGTATTTTGACAAGACATTGACTGGTTATAGTTCTCCATCTTTGGAGCTGTTGCGTATCTCCCCTAAACATCGATCCATTTTAGAAAAGGCTTTACAAAGCACCAATATCCCTAATGATCTTGATGTCAATCATTTCAAGGAAATGGTAGGCTACTTGACCAATAATCATCATGCCACCTTCTCTAAACAAGACTATGCAACTAAGAAGAAAAATCATAACGACCCATTACACCTTGAAGTCCTTGTTCACAAAACCAAAGTTAGACGAGTCCTGGTAGACAAAGGAGTAGGGTTAAATCTTTGCACGTTAAAATTGGTTAAGGCATTAGGTTTCTCAGAAGCATGTGTGGATACAACCAAAAGCATTGTCATTAAGGCTTATGACAATGAAGAATGCAAATCAAAGGGGGTGGTAACACTTCCTATCAGAATTGGTCCTACAGTTATGGAGACAAAATTCCAAGTATTGGATCTCACCCTTCCATACAACCTTCTGTTAGGAAGACCATGGATTCACGCTGTGAAGGAATTTCCTTCTACTTACCATAAATGTCTCAAATTTCCCTACAATGGCACTAAAATAAAAATACATGGTGACCTAGATCCATTTCAATATTGCACCAATCTACTAGAGATACCCCAATTCCAAGTGCCTATAAACCAAGAAGCTTCATCACCCAATTCATCTCACTATGTCGATCCATCCACTCTATCTAAAACATCCACTCCATCATCACTACCTTCCACTCCTAGGGTCGAGATACAAGACAAGGGTTGTGGAGAATATCACATGAAGACATCATATTGTGTTAGCCATCTGATTCCTCCTAAATCATATGGTTTACCTATAATAGATAGGAGACAATCAGTGGTCACCATACATATCCCTCCAACAACAACATTCACAAAATGGAGAGAATTAAGAAAATAAGCCATCAACAAAGATGATGTCACCTCCTGGATATATAGAGAAGATGATGAAGAACCTCCTCCACTTGCTCAGATACCTACAAATCAATATTGAAAAGGTTTTACCATAATGCAGAACAAGGGATATAATGGACATAGTGGGTTAGGTTTACATCAGAATGGGAGGACATAACCTATCATTGTTTCTAAATGGCCGAAGGGCCTAGGGCTTGGGTTTCAACCAATCCAGATTGGTGTTCCTAGTACCACATCACCTTTACTAGAGGAAGTAAGTGCTTCAGAAGATATTGAGACATCCAACAAACCATCTGGCCAACCCTACTATGATTCCCCTGACTCTAACAAATATGGGTGGGATTCCCTATCCTCCACTTATGTCATGGACCTTGATAAACTTCTTGGAGAACTTGACTTAATGTTGAAATCCTCACCAAATCCTTTGACAAAAGAGGAATGGTTTAAACATTACTACTAGGAATTTCTTGATTCTACCTCTTGGCAACCTGATAAACTAGTTTCAGATAACCAAACCTTGGCATTAGGCCCACCTCAGAATCCACCTAGATCCAAGCAAAAGAGCAAAGAGGACTTGGTACAAAAATTTTGTGACTATATGAACAACTCAGCTTTTACCTTGACCCTATTGAACTTTGACAACTTTGATGATGGCATGCCTTTATTTTACCCCCAACTCATCAATTGGGACCAACAAGATAGACCCATCTTAGATGTTTTTGAGAACAACGAAGCAATTCTTGAGTTCCTGGGACTACGAGAAGGCATACCTAGTGGTGATCACAAGGCTAGATTTACCATTGACTTGGACAACATGGCATACTTTTGGGAATCTATTCAACTCTCCAGTCGCAAAAATAAGAAAAATAATGACAAAGATAAAAATGATGAGTCTCTAGGTGAAAACTGAAAGGTTCCTTTAGACAATGAAAAGGAAAAAAATAAGGATGCATCTGAAGGTGAAAACCTCTCTAAGGCACCTAAGGATGGAGATTTGAACATTCTCCCAGTTGCTTAGGAAAAGTAATCCATGCTAGTTGAAGAATTGGTGGAAGTCAACATAGGCACATAAGAGAATCCCCAACTGGTATATTTTGTAGCATCATTGATAGAAGCAGAGCAGACATAATTTTGTGACTTCTTTACACAAAGATAGATTAATTTTTCCTAGCCATATGCTGACATGCTGGGGCTACATCCTAAACTTGTACTACATCACTTTCCCTTACAACCAAGTGTAAAACTAGTAAAACAAAAATTGAGGAAAATGCACCCACAGATTGCTTTACTAGTCAAGGTTGAACTCAAGAAACTGTTGGGCGTTGGCTTCATTAAATCAGTCAACTATGTAGATTGGATTTCCAATCTAGTACCAGTCACAAAACCAACAAGGGGGATCCATATTTGTATGAATTTTAGGGATATCAACAAGGCTTTCCCTAAAGATGACTTCCCTCTACCCAACATTGACATGATAGTAGACATGACCACAAGATATGAGATGTTATCCCTTATGGATGGATTTTTAGGGAATAATCAAATCAAAATTACAACTGAAGACCAACCTAAGATAGCTTTCACATGTCCATGGGGAATTTATTGCTGGAATGTTATGCCCTTCAAGCTCAAAAATACTAAAACAACTTATCAGCATGCCATGACCACTATTTTTCATGACCTTATATGCACTCTTATGGAGGACTATGTCGATGATCTTATTACTAAATCGTTGAAAAGGGCTGATCATTTAAAGGTTTTAGACAAGATTTTTCAAAGGATAGAAGAGTATAAAGTGACACTAAATCCGAAGAAATGTGTATTTGGCGTGAAATCAAGAAAGCTTTTGGGGTATATCAATTTCTAGAAGGGGCATTGAAGTGGATCCAGCCAAATTAAAAGCAATCATAGACATGCCTCCACCAGCTAATCTCAATCAGCTAAGAACACTACAAGGGAGACTGCAATCCATCAAAAGATTTATAGTGTAATTAGTAGATAAGACACATCCCTTTCAACATTTACTTAGAAAGGGAATACCCTTTGTATGGACAGGTAAATGTCAAGAATATTTTCAAATGATTAAGGATTGCCTCCTCAAACCACCAATCTTAATGCCACCTATTGAGGGATGACCATTGATTCTCTATATTCAAGCAACCCACTCATCACTAGGAGCATTGCTTGCACAGAATGACAATGAAGGTCGTGAAAGGGCAGTATACTATATCAATCAAAATTTAGTAGGTTATGAACTTAACTACAATAATATTGAATGTGCTTGTCTTGTGGTAGTATTCTCTACTCAAAAACTAAGGCACTATATGCTAAACCATCAGACAATGTTGGTTGTGAAGATAGATCCTCTAAAATATCTTCTAAGCAAAGCAACATTAATAGGGTGACTGGCCAAATGGGTAATGATACTTAGCGAATATGATATCCAGTATGTGGAGAGAAAAACTATCAAGGGACAAGTCATTTCTAATCAATTGGTTGATGCACCGATACAAGTAGATCACCCTTTAGTTATAGATTTTCTTGATGAGTTTATATTCACCATTGACACAGGCATGACATGGAAACTATACTTTGATGGGTCTCATACAAATCATGGCTCAGGGGCTAGCATATTGTTTATTACACCACAAGGTGATTCTATCCCTAAGTCATTTAGGATAGCCTTTCCATGTACCAACAACATAGCAGAATATGAGGCTCTTGTGATAGGATTACGCATGGTAGTCAAATGGAAGATCAAGAACCTACAGGTTTATGGTGATTCTCAATTGGTAATCTGATAGGTAAATGATGACTATGAGACTAAGGATGAAAAGCTTTCTCCCTAAAAACACATGGAAGATAGTTTTAAGGAGTACTTTGAAAAGTTTGAATTTCATCAAATACCTTATGTTCTAAATAGGGTAGAAGACGCCATGGCTACTATTGCTTCATTCTTGGACATACCTAGCAACGTGCCTAAATTTGAGTTCTTGGTGGAACAACTTTTGGTCCCTACTTATGACATCCCAGATTTAGAGATGGTGTGTGATATTGTTGGTCTTGATTCCCCATGGTATAAAGATATCTATGACTACCTCCATGTTGAGATCATACCCCCTAACCTTTCCAATAACCAACATAGGACATTTCTCCGCAAATCAACCAAGTACACCATCATATGAGACACATTTTATAGAAGTGCCTTAGATAATACCATGTTAAGATGTCTCGATATTGATGAAGCACAAGCAACCTTGCATGGGGTACATGAGGGTATACATGGATCCCATTCTAGCGGTCGTACTTTAGCTAAGAAGATTATGAGAATGGGTTACTATTTGCCTACCATGGAAAAGGACTCATATTTTTCAAGAAATGCCTCCAATGTCAAGTACACAGAGACTTAATACATGCACCAGCATAGGAGCTCCATCCCATAATCTCACCATGGCCCTTTTCCCAATGGGGACTCGATCTCATAGGAAAGATACATCCTACATCCTCTAACAGCCATAAGTTCATTATCACTATGACCGAGTACTTCACCAAGTGGATTGAGGCTATTTCCATGACCTACATCACCGACACACAGATTTCTAAGTTTATTCTAAACTATATCATATGTTGGTATGGTGTCCCTCAATCCATAATCACAGATAATGGTCATCCATTCAAGAACCAAGAAGTCTGCCATCTCTGTGAAGAGTTCCATATCCAACACCATTTTTCCACCCCATATTACCCACAAGTTAATAGCCAAGCTGAGGCATCTAATAAAACTATCATCAGAATCCTTAAAAAGACTGTTAATGATGTTGGTCATGATTAGAATTTGCAGCTGAATCTAGCCTTATGGGCTTATCGCACAAGCATCTATATTCCCACTGGCACCACTTCGTATTCCTTAGTATTTGGTTTTGATGCCATCTTGCCTATTGAGGTTGAGATTCCTTCCCTAAGGGTATCTTTGAAAGGGCATATTGATGATGAAGAGTACCGAGTTTCAAGACTACATGAGCTAGAATTCCTAGATGAACAAAGACAGAAGACATTAGATCATCTTCAAGCATATCATAATCATCTTCGTCACAACTACAATAGGAAAGTCTTGAATAGAAATTTTGACATTGGTGACCTGGTCTAAATGGAGAATCCTAAGAATCAAGCTGAAAAAGAGAAACCAGGAAAGTTTGAACCAAACTAGTTAGGACCCTACATTGTCATAGAATCCTTTGGATCATGAGCATATCAACTCTCTAATCCTGAAGGAGAACCATTTTCAGCACCTATCAATATTCTTCATCTAAAGAAGTTCTATGCATAGCTTCTGAGAGCCTTGTCTTAATTATCAAAAATACAAAAAAAAACAAAAACTCAAAAAAAACATTACCTAGGTGAAAACTTGGAAAACAGGCGTCTTGGTAACATAAAAAAATTAGAAAATAAAGAAAATAGTGAAGAGAAATAAGTCATCCAATAGTGAAAACCACTTTGGTGGCGCTTTGGATAAGTACCATGGTGAAAACCTGGCAAACGGGTGTCATGTGTAGACGACTCTTCTCTTTTTTCTACCATCATTCTAATTTGACTTTGTTGTACATACTATCTATCCCTATACATATCACATATCTTTCCCATCCATCGCTTTTATATACGATTGATAATAAATGGTTGTCTTTTCCATAACTTGAAATGATTGACATCGAATGTACTTAATATCCCCCATCTCATCCTATTCATAATAAGTTGGTCTTATACCCAGCTGGGGGAAAATACTTGACTTGTGTCATATTTGTTCTTACATTGGTTGTTTTGCAGACGTAAAACCATCAAAAAATCCAAAAACATTACAAAATGTCCTAAAAAAATCCAAAAACATCAGAAAACTTCAAAAAGACAAAAAAAATCAAAACATGTCAAAAAACCCAAAAATAGAGTCAGAGTCAGTCGCACTTGTCAATCTTTGTCATTTATCGAACTATGTTGCCTCTACGACTGAACATAGGAAAGGCCATCTGTCAATGTTCCCCTAAGGCATTAGGTCAATCCTTTTTAGGTTTGTCTATATTAAATCATGATTCAATCCATTTTCTATATGACAAGGTCATTGGTCATGTCGAACTACGAGGTCTCTATGTGTATAACATAGGTAAGGCCATATATCGATGAGCCCCCGAGGCCGCACTAGGTCAGTCCATTAGGGCTCGTCACATTCACTACCACACACATCAGATATCTTCATACAATTCAAACTTTTCATAGTCAATCTTTTCAGTCAAATTCTAGTCAACCTACGAGGTCTTTGCGTGTATAACGTAGCAAAGGCCATCAATCGATGAGCCCCTGAGGCCGCACTAGGTCAGTCCTTTAGAGTTCATTGTCACACACAATCAATTGTCAACACATCATATCAAGTCATGCATCAACAAGATGAACAATTCAACAATTTCATCAAGTCAAATAAAAAAAATGTCAAAACAACAACCAAAACAAATCAATTTATGTTTGCTATAGGATGTGTCCTTCCTAAAAATAGACATCATCAAAACAATCAACCTATGTCTTATACAAGATGAGTCCTTCCTGAATACAAACACTCTCAAACAATCATCATAGCCTTACACAAGTTATCACATTAATGGCATCAGAGTCAACGTCTTATATGATACATGTCTTTCTGAAACCAGACTTTTTTCATTCCTTATACAAATAGTCAGAACATCGAAACCAAACTTAATGTCTTATACGGTATGTGTCCTTCCTAAAATTAGGTTTTATCAATCATGATATCAATCAAAACAATCAAAAAAATAGATCAAGTTTTGGAAAATATTTTATTGGATTTGACTTTGTGGCTTATTTATCTTATCATTTCATTTGACTTTATGATTGGAATCCTATTACTAGATTTCTCAATGATGTCCCATGAAGGATTTAAAGAAGCAACGATGTATCAAAATTCTATTTTCTTTGATTTCTATTTGTCGATTGTCTTTTAACATTGATTTTTGAGTCATGTTACTAGTTTCCTCAAGGATGTCCCATGAAGAATTTAGAGGAGCAATGATGTCTCATGACCCGTCTTTTATTTTGTTTGTTGTATGTGGTTTGTCTTGACAAAAAGACTGGGGCAACTATGCCCTTAGTATGATTCAAGGAATTCCTTGTTTGTGACTATCTGTTGGTAGCAGATGGATGACCTTGCACACCTTGATCTATCATATATCATGATTTTTGTCTATATTTGTATTAGTTACCACCCAATGATGATTTAATGCAACGCCTATTGTGTTATGGAAAAACATCGAAGATTTCTAATACTAGCATCCATGTATTTTATTATTCATCTTCTTCACACTAACATTTCTTCTTTCTTGCATTATGATGGAGTCTTGTGACTCACAAAAATATAAAGCATCCTGCATAGGCATTCATGTTAGAAACATCATGTAAATATCATACATCATTTAGAACCATACATATATACTACATTTGAAAACATAAAAATATAGACATCTATCATATCTAGGAAACCATGACATAATCAGCATTCATTATCATAGATTACATAACATATAGCATCACATGTGGATAGCATGGTAAATACATACATTACGCTGCATCTCATAATCATCATATAGAATCAACATAACATAATATCATATAGGCTACATCAACATGTCATAATGTAAGTATCATCATCCACAACATGTACATATCAAATAAGAACTGCATATCATATAGAACACATGCATAAATAGAAATTGTATATCATATAGATCACCACCAAAATCATATATATATCGCTCAAAAAGTGTCACATCACAATGTCATAATGTATCAATAAAAATGAAGCCCATGGGCTCTATGATCAAAAATACAATGTCCATCAATAAATATCATAACATGTCTCTATCTGGAGCTCCCACTACTCCCATGTGGAGAATGTGGAGGCGACTGAGGATGAGATCCTGATGACCGATGTGCAGAAGGAGGCTTGCCATATGGTCTTGTCCTATGGGGTCCTATGACCCCCTCTGTACTTTGAGTCCTATTGTGAGTCCTGGTCTAGGACCTATTGCTATGTACCTGGGAATAGCTAGGAGCCCATCTCTCAGGAGGCACCTCCTGCTCATATAGATCCCAGTAGTAAGTCACTCTCTCAATAGCTCAGACCAACTCCTAAGCAAAAGTTGTAGCCAGCCCACTGCAAAGAGTCCTCAACTCTTTGAATCTCTGCTTGGTCCCATGTCCTCGAGCTATCGCCCGATCTCTATCCATATATACTTTGTCTCTCTCCATCACAATTGAACCTCGCTCTGCCATCAATGCCCTCATCTGCTCCTCCAGAGATGCTACCTAGGCCTGTAAATCTGCTATCGTCTGATCAATAGGACCTATATCATCTTTTTGTGGCCACTCTCTCCCATCATCCTCCCAATCCTCTAGAATCCTATCTCAGAGCTCCCACTCCTGGTCATCCATATCCTCCTCCTCCTCATCGTCATCCTAGTAGCCGGCGAGCAAACCAAGAGCATCTATCTCTGCCTCCTCCCTAACCACCTCCTCCTCTGCATGCTCCTCTGGAATGTCCTCCTCTGCTACATGCTCCTCACTACCAACCCCAACATCAATATCCTCCTCTCCCCCTCCAAACTCAAGCATGGGAACATCCTCTCCCTCCCTATCCTCCTCACAGATGGGTGACAAATTTGGGCCTCATATCCTACGACCAGGTCTCCCCCTACCACCACCTCTCTGACCTCCTCCTCCTCCATCTCCACCATCACCTCTATCACCATGACCTCTACCTCTGCCATGTCTACCTTGAGGTCTTGTACCTTGCCTCTCAATTGGTGCATCCTGATTTGGATCTATAAAAGGAACAAGCATGTGATCCACCCACCAAGTATCATATGCAACTGTTGTGCCCGGATCAGCTACTCCACCTCTCCACCCCCACTGTACTAGTTGTAAAGCATCAATATCTACCTCCATTATGGCAATAGGAATCTTAGGTCCCCACAAGGTCACCTCTCTGGAAGATCAAGCATACTCTTCTCGACCTCGAGGCTCATCCTAAACCTCTCCAAACTATCTCGAAACCCAGTCTAGAAAATTCCTCTCAATAATGTGCACATTTGAAACTGTCTGACCAATCAAATACTGAGTCTGGTAGTAGAATGTTAGGTTTTTGTCCTCATATGGCCACTATGGGAAATCCATGTAGGGCCTCCAAATGAACTGAACCATCATGTCAATGGCATGTCTGTAATAACGAGTATCTCTTGTATGAGTCTAGGTGTTTTCCCCTACATAATGGAAGGCATAAGGTGATCCCTGCTATAGTTCGGTTGGAATAGGCGAACAAAAAATAGTTATGTGTTCTCATGCCCATACCATCAAGAGAATGGTACCACAACTTATGAAATGTGCCTCTCTATAGCCAATATCATGCAAATGGAAGTACAACATGGCCAAAAAACAAGGGCCCCAGGCATATACCACTCATCTCTCTAGCATTCCTACTAACATCTCTCCCCATCCTAGTGGGAATCCATGACCTCAATGGTTAGGAAGAACTACCCCCCCAATAAATGTACACAATAAACAATATATTCTAGCATATCTCTTAGCTAGCACATGCCACCTAATCTCATAGTGATCAATCCCCAACTGTCTAATGTCATCATGATGATAATATTTGCACATCTTGGCAAAGCCCCTCTGCATGTCATACAACACCCTAGCTCCTCTAATCGGTAGTCTCAATCCTGTACACATCCTCTAATGTAATTGTTGCCTCACCTATCGGCAAATGAAACAACAATGTCTTAAAGTGCCACTGCTCATAGAGAGCAGTTAGTAGACCTCAGTTTGCCCAAATAGTGGGCATGAAAGTGACATGGTGCAGACCTAGGTGCCATAAGAATTTTTTATCCCTGCTCTGCAACCGATCCTGGAAGTCAAATGTCAATCGTATAGACTCCCTCATATATATCAGATCTAGTACAACCTACAATGGCATAATGCATGCGTGATGTTAGAATCAAACAACCTATCATATACAAAAATTCAAAATTTTCTGCTAGTCAAATGCATCATTTTATTTGCAAATGTGTTGCAAGCACTCAAATATGTCATTATAATTTTCAAATGCGTATCAAATATCAATTATGTTTTATAAATGCAAATGTGCACAAATGCAACCATGCCAGTTAAACAGCAGTGCTAAAAATAAAAAATGCATCTTAAAAACCTACATGCACTACTATTAACTACATATGTGATGCAAAAATATGTATGCGGCTCATTACAAATCAAATGTGTTTATCTAATTAATACACCTATGCTACCCTCTACGTAAACGCCAATTCAAACATGCAAATGCATCTTAAAATCCTACATGCGCTACTATTAACTACATATGTGATGAAAAAATACATATGCAGCTCATTACAAATCAAATGCGTTTATCTGATTAATACACCTACGCTACCTTCTACGTGACTTTACATATGCAGTTTTTCACATACACATGCATCGAAAATGCATGCATATGCGATGCTTTCTAAAATGATGCATGACTAAAAAAAGAATTAAATGCATCGAAAGGCACAAAAATTAAAATTTCAAGAGACGGTTTCTAACTACATACTGGGGGTCTCGCGTCTGTAGGTCATCTGAAATTCTAAATGCAATATCCGCGATGTTACGAGTGTGGAACTGGAGACATGGTGACTAGGAAGTCCAGAGCAAAAATCTCAATTTCTAAACTTGGAGGGTAAAAATGAATTGAATTTTCACCCAATTTCTATATATACCAAGGGTTTTGAGTGGCATTTTCTCCAACCTTGTCTATTGGCCACATATTCTTCTAACTTCTAATTACCCGTACATGTACCGAACACCTCAAAACTCATTTCTGTCAACTCCACTGCATTTCTGGCTATCAAATTGACTAATCAAGACTATTTCCAATTTTTTTGGAATTTTTCAAAAATTTGTCATTTTTCCCGACGGGGCATACCTTCACTTATTCTACACTAGGGCATGACTGGGGCATGTTTTTGATTGATTTTCTTTGACACAGTGTCGAACTAACATTGTATCAAAGAGGGGCAAAATGTACACACTGAAATTTGGTCTAAGCCTATGACTTCAATTTCTTCATAATTCGTATTGTCATGGCCATGATTAAATAATGTTAATTATTTAATTACTTTTTAAAGTCCTTTCTCATCTATTAATTAAATAACTTTTAATTATTTAATTAATTCATTTTAACATTTATTCTTCTATTAATTAAATAAACTTAATTATTTAATTAATTCATATTGTCTTTATTCAAAGTCATGATTAATTAAATAAACATTTTTTATTTAATTACGCCAGTAATTAACTTTATGCTCTTTCTTAAATTAAATAAATTCTTATTTAATTTATCTTTATCATATTTTCAACTATAATTAAATACATACTTTAATTATTTAATTATTCATTTAACTTTTTCTTTACTCAATTAAATAAATCTTATTTATTTAATTAATCCCTAAATGTCGAATGTTGAATTAAATAATCATTTAATTCATAAAAGTCTATTTTTAACATATTCTTCTATATTTAGATAAATGTTTAAGTTATCTAAGTATTAATTTCCACTTAACTTGAGATCTATCTAAATCAGTCAGTTGTCTCCCGATTTAATGTCTGAGTCTCTTTTACAAATAAACTCTTTGTCATAACTAGTCAGTTATCTAGTTAAGACTCTTATGCATGTACACATTTATTATTTAAATATCTTTATTTAATTAATTAATTTATGTGTGCGTGCAAACGAATATTTTTTGTTATTCTATCTTTATCTTTGTCATGCAAACATTATTCTTCTAATTTTTTAATACTTTCAACTAGAGATTAAATCATTATTTAATCTTGATCTCTATTCTTAGGTTTTATCACTCACGTCAGTACTAATTGTTATCTTAATGCATGTTGAATATTTTAATCTGAATCGTTCATCTATCTTTTGATCTTGGCCTCTCATTCGAATGATCAATTTTCTATAAATTGACTTGGCTTTCATCATTGCAACTCCTCCTGAAATCTGATGACTTTTGGAGCACTTCTTAATCTTCGATACTTTTCTTTTATCACATATATCAAGACTATACTTGCACGCATACTAAAAATCTAAGGACAAGAATACTACCACGACAAAATGGAGGACAATCAAGGTCATTCATGGAAGGATGTAGATATTGGGTGAAGATCATTCTATGTTTATGATTAAAATTTCCTTTGTGCTTTGTTGTTTAGCTTTAGTTTACGATTCAATTTTAATTGCTTTGTTATTGCTTTAATCCCACTTTTTTTTCATGATGTTACAAAAACCTCCTTTACATTGGATAGTATGAGAATATTTATCTTAGATAAGATCCAAAACTTTAATTCTTGATTTTTTATTTTTCATGATTGGTGTTTATCCTCCATAGAGGTCATAGTGAAAGTAGTTGGCTTGGTTATGTAGAAATCCCCTCATCAAATAAAAGCCAAAAAATATTTACAAATGGCTCAACCCATATAAGAATTAACAATTTACTACAACTTTAATCAAATATTGATACGTAGCATGACCTACTTTATGTTGTATGGAAATCATATTTGTAGCCTAATATGCTATGTTTTCATAATTAGTATTGCATGGAAGTCTAGGCACTAGCTAAAACCTTTGACATCTTGATTGATTTAGCTAGCATGTATATATTCATTAACCAAGAGAAGGCATGAGATCTGAATTTATTTGTTTGATGGGTAAAAGAGTTTGGTTTTCAAGTTACTAAAACACATTACAAATTTTTTTAAGTTCCATCAAATTATGTTTTTATTATGTAAAATTTCTAGGATGTATCCATTTTTTTTCCAAGCTAGTTGGTGGTATGTTGTTGTCACACTAGATTCCAATGTTATAAAACCCTTACTACTTAAACATTTACTTCAATTCCAAATGTTTGCATGGGGAACATTTTGGTTTGGCACAACTAGGCACTAAATTAGGTGCACTTTGCACCACCTTTGGTGCCCCAAAGAGATTACATTTAGGGTTGCAATTCGGTACTAAATTCGGCGCTAAAGTCAGCTTTAAAACATACCAACAACAAAAAAACACAAAACAAAACTTTCATAACTTGACAAAAATTAAAAATTCCAACCTAAGCTAGAGTTTTATTTTCTTTGTCTGGTTTAACTTTCATACTGCGTCTTTTATGGACTCAGTCACACAAAATTTTACATGATCCATTAGATATCTATTTTCAAATACATTGGATATAAAACTCTATCAAATGACACATATATCTACCATGTACATTGGTTTCAGGCTTCAAAATTGGTCATATCTAGTAAAACTATAGTTTGTTGAAACTAATATTCCAAATGTAATCGGTCTAGACATAGAAAGCTGAAATATTCTTGGAAAATGCAATTTTGATGTTTCTATTCAAGTATGTGTATCCCACTTTTTAATGGTTTGATTTCTATTTCCTTTTATGCATTATTTACTTTTGTAATGGGTTACAGATTATTTTATGCATCTTTTCCTTTTATGGTCCTTTACTTTTTGAAAATGGTAAATGTTGTATGATGTCGAATACATTAGTCTGACAATCATAATGCATGCAATCTCAATCGTATTCTTTATTTTCTTCCTCGATAAATACTAGCTCTGCATAATACCTCGATTCTGCATAAATCAATTTTTTATTTTTTTGGTGGCTATCTTTCATACCACAAAACAAAATTTTCATACCACAAACTAGACAAAAACTTTCATACTTGGCAGTGTGTACTTCGTTTTCCTCCATAGATTGGATGAAAATAATTTTCCCTAGGTTGCCTCAAAATGTCAAGCAATAGAGAGAAGGGAGAAAAGGGAGCAGACTCTAGCAACAATGAGGTAATTCATCGTCAATTTATAGATTTGTAAATGTTTCCATTGTTTCTTTGATTTTTAGTTTTTAGTTTTTTATTTCTAAATTTAAAAGAAAAAAATTATTTTATATATATAGAGGGACATGAGACTGACAAAAATAAAGAGGCATTGGCTTCCATATTAGGGGTAGAGGCAGTGAACAAATTGGATGGTGTGGACTTGAACATGCTTGCTAGATACATAGAAAAACATTCTAGTAAAGCCCTTGAAACATTGCAACCAAATCAACCGTGTCAAAGGGAATCAATTGATTCCCCAACTAGTCTTGGATCGAGCAAAAAGATCCAAGAGGAAATCAATAACAATAAACTCTAAGAATGTGGAATAGGGAGTAGAGACTCCCAATGTCCCAACCACTCATGGGACACAGACTTCTTCCACCACGCCATGTTTTGCATCTTGCATTTGTAGCTACGATACCAAGATAGAATACGATGTGGTTTTAGGGGAAGTTTGAATGACAGATGCTAGAAAAATGTTTGTGAATAGGTTTAAGGAATCATGCATTCAATGGTTCAAATACCATCTACATTTTCCATTCTCAAAGATACCCATACAGCTGCAAAAGTAGTTATCCATGACATGGAGACTGAATTTGGCATAGGTTGGTTTGTAAAGAAGATAAAGCTATTGTTGTGCAGTTTTTGCACACACGCCCCACTTGGAGTAGGGACCCTCTTTTCGGATGTATTTTGACCTTTGGTTTTATTGGACTTATCTTTTTGAGGTCTTGACATGTTGGTCTCTCTAGCTTTGATCTTTCCCTAAGGCTTGAATTGATTGAAATTGAGTTTTAAGCAAAATCTGGGTTTTCACCTCGGTCTAGGATTTTTCAGCTCCGGCAGATTTTTTCGGGCTCTAGTTCACTGTCTGTTCATCGCTACATTTTCTAAAACTGGGTTTTTGCCTGATCCCGGGATTTTCCGGTTCTAGTGGATTTTCCCGGTCTGTGACTAAGTCCCGAACTTCGTTATATTCCCGGTTTCTGCATTTCCGTGAAATTCGTGTCCATCTGGATTTCCGCGTATCTTAGGATTTTCCGAAATTTCGTCCTGGGCTCGGGTTTCCAAATTTGTCAGATGCGTCTTGTCGCTCATTAATGACTGGGGTACCTTTGCTTAGGTGCATAAATGGATGGATTTAATAACTTTTTGGCATCATTTTAACTTCATCATTCGTTTGCTTGCTACTCTGGCGATTGAGAGTTTTCATTTGAGCTTTCAACATTTATTTTGAATCTCTTGCGTGTGGATTGATTGGAGCGCCGGTTTAAGTCTTCATTGCTTGGGTGTGTTTACTTCATGGTTGCTTCTTCTAGTTCTAGTTTCATCTACAATAATCCATAGTAGGTGATCATTGGCCCTTTCATTTGTTTGCGCGATGATTGAGTGTTCCTGTACTGAATGATGATCATTTCAGGTCGGCCTTTGCTTGATTATGAGTTCGTATTTATAGAGTTAGGGTTTGACTTTTCCTTTCGCCAGTTTTCATCACCTCTGCTATGCATGTTTTTGTTTGCAAATTGGGTGTCGGATGCGTCTCTATAGCTACGTCTTAATGGGACTTTTCCCTTAGGCGTGCCTTTCGCTGTATTCTATGAAGATTAGGGTCTTGGCTCATTTGCCCAAATTTTCCAAGGTTCAATAGGGTTATTGCGATTTCACAATTTATGATCAGCCTCAACTTCCTCCCACCTTGAGAAATCCTTGTGCACACTGGTTAATCGCCTAAATGATAGTTTTCCTTGCAATTCTAAGCTTATCTGGGCTTTAATGGCGGGGGTTTTTTCATCGAAATTAGGGCATTGCTATTTCACCATAAGGACTGATCCTTCAGAAGCTTTGAGAGTTTGAAACCATTTGCATTCTCAGTCTTGTTGGTTAGCATCAATTTTAGGACCGTTCGAATCCAAATAGAAAGATTGCATGATCGTTCGGTCGTTGGTTCGCGTATAGTCGTTTATCGGGTTTCTGAGGTTCTCGCGGAATTCCTTCGCACTCATATTTTCCTGGCTTTGGCTAATTCTGCGGAGTGGAGAAATTTTCGGAGTTCTTCAAACTATCCGCAAAAATCCGTCCCATCCGGACTTTTTCGGTTTTCCTGTTTGATTGTACTTCTTCTGATTTTCTAAGGATAGGATTAGCGGAGTAAAAGCTAAATGCTAATTTCTTATTGCTAATGAATGAATTTCATGATTATCTTATGATCTTTTGTCTGTACTAATGATTTGATGTCTTGGCGACAGGAATCCGTCTAGGTCAGATTTCTCTGAAATTCTGCCCCGACTGGATTTTCCCGGCTTACATTATTTTCCCGGATTGATCTATTTTTCCAGATCTTCAAGGATTGATGACTTGTGATGGATTTTAACTGCTTTATGTGATTTTATGCTAACCTTTGGTTGGATTACGCATGATAATGGGATACTTATGATGTATTTTGTGAATGTAGGCCAAATCAAGCAAGGTTGTTGCGGGAAATTCCAAAGGTGACACGGAGGGGTCATCTATCTCTAAGGTAGAAAGGATAAGATTGGATACTAAGAGTCAACTTCCTGAGAGCAAGATATCTTCCGTATGGTCTGAGGTGTCTGACACCAATGTTGGGGCCTGGAGATATGAGGAGTTCAAGCAGAGGACAATTGAGAAGAATCTGTCAGTCTTGAGGAATGGAATGATGAAGTTCAGGCTAGTGCATGTGGCAGGGTTTCCCCCAGCGATCCAATGCTATAAGCTTATATTGGAATGTGCCAGGCAGTATGATTATGATATGCAAAGGGTAGTCAGTACTAAGGGAAGAGTCTTGGCTAATTTCAGCCCTGTTTCTATTGCCTAGGATTTTGACATGCCTGATCTGTCTTCAGTATGTGCTCTAAAAATAGACACAGCTAAAACATATTATGAAAATGAGCCCATCAAGGCCCAATAGATAATCAACTCTTGGTTGGAAAAGCCAAAGTCACATCACTCCAAACTGCCCAAGCAGTTGCATAGGATCAAATTCAGATCAGACATCTATGACGCTATAACGTTCCTGAGCAGGGTAGCAGGACTAAAGACTACTGGAGTATTGGAGAGTTGGATGGTCCATGTGATCACCAAAATTGAGCAGGGAACCAATTACCACTGGGCCGAGCTTATTAGATCTGAGATTGATAAACAGCGAAGGAACGTCTTGGAGACTAAGAGGCTCACTATGTCCTCTTATGTCATGTATGTGTTAGCCAGATTCTACCCATACAAGGGTCTGAATCCACGAGGGACGCTTGGACAAGATATAGTCTATGAAGTATATCCGGAACTGCACCTAGGACACAAAGACTACCAGAGAGCCAATGATGCATTCACAATGCATATCACCAAGATGCTCCAGAATGCTGAGCATATGAGACTGTCAGATGGAGCCAAAGGGATAATAAAGAACTATGGAGCTTGGTTCATTCAATTTCCCACCTTCACTTACATAAGAATTGATGGATGCCCGATCACTCCATATAGGTTGCCTAGATACCCCACAGATCACATTGTGCTACTGGAGATTGTCAGACAGATCTGTGAGTTTGATAATATTGTCAAGAAGGAGAAGCATAAAATAGGTTTTGGTGGGGAATTCCCTCTTGGAATTGGCATAGAAAAAGTGTGCCCTTCCATCCAATCAGCACACACTGCGTGAGATGAATTGGCAGCATATAGTTTCTCCTTCCACTCCAAAAGGATGAACTTTGATATCACAGGAGAGGCACAAAAGAAGGCCACTAGGGAGTACCGGCATAAGGATGACCTTGAAGCAAGAAAGAAGAGATATTCCAAGCTCCCTATGGAGGCAATCAGACAATACAATGTCAAGTTGATCCCGGACCAACTGGAGGATGATGGGAACCTGGTGCAGGATCATGCCTATGAGGCTGTGAAGGACAGGCCAGTCGGGGAGATCAACTGGAATGAAGATGAGGTCACGGAGTTGGAGGACCTCATGGCCCCAGTCATGAAATTTACCTTTTCATGGTTAAAGCATAAAATTTGGGAGTTGGAGAGTGAGAAGGTAACTTGTACCTTCAATTTAATGGGAGACCTCAATCCCATGTCTACTTCAGAGGAATCCAGGGAAGATGACCCCAAAGGGAAAACTATAAAGAGCTCTCCTTTCAAGATAAAGATTAGAGGCCCCAAGGAAGGTAAGCCTGAAACAAAAAGGAAGCCAACAGGAAAGAGGGGATGGAGGACTTTGAAGATTAGTAAGTCCTTTGATGAGGAAGAGTTGGAAAAAGCAGAGGAAGATGTTCCTCCACCACTGAAGAAGACAAGAACAACCAAGACTTCGAAGAAGAAAGGTCAGGTTACCTCAAAGGATGAGCCTCCTATTGTGGATGTAGAGAGTTCGGGAGGAGAGAAGACCAAGGTTTATATGAGGAGGTCAAGGACTCCTTCTCCTAAGGAGCCCATACAAAAGAAGGACCTCTCTCCTAAAATTCCAACTGCAGAGCCATCTAAGGCTACTTCCCCATCACCAAGCATACCTAAGCCAGAAATTCCAGAGGAGCATGAAACTAGCGGAGAGGCAGAGCCATTCAAGGAAGGGACACTCTTTGGTGAGGTAGCTGGGCTCGAAGTAGAGGAAGAGGAAGGTCATACTTCTCCCTTGGTGCAGTATGAAGATTCTCCAGAAAGTGACAGAGGCCACAGATCGCCTGAGCAGAAAGAAGGCATCCCTGCTAAAACCCCATCACCAGTGCAAGAGGTGGAGCCTAAAGAGGGTGATCGAGGTGAGAAGCTCCCTAAGAAAGAGGAGGATCAAATAGCTGAAAAGGAAGAAGAGAAAATGACAGAACAGCAGGAAGAAGCAAGAACTGAAGAAATCTGGGTAGAACCTGCAGCCCCGGACTGGCTTGAAAAGGAAATTGCAAGGAAGAAGCAGGTGGTATTTGAAGACACTCCCTTGGATTGGGATGAAATGTTTTCTAAAATTGACAAAGGGAAGAAAAAGAAGGCAGCCAAGGTAGTCTCAAAGGTGGAGAGAGATGAAGCAAATAACAGGGTCATCCACATTGCCACCCCTACCGCAGACAAAACTAGGGAAGAAGTCACTGGTCAGGATTACAATGTACAAACTATTAACCTTGGACCATTATCCATGGAGCAGGACATAGAGGAATATGAAGGGTCTAGTGTTGTGATCATTGGGAGGTTAAGAAAGGAAGCTCAGACCAAGCAGGAGCTTAGAAAAGAAAATGAGAGGCTTAGGAAGTTCTTGGAAGATGTAATGAAGCCTTTGCAGTCTCTCCATCCTTCTTCCTCTGCCACTCCTGGTTTCCTACCTAAGGAAACCATCTCTGAGATTGAAAAAATGAAAACCTATGCTCAAACTGCCACAGATTGGCTAAAGGATGTGCAAATGAAGGGAGACAGTGCAATCAAGGATATCTTGTCAGTTGGGAAGGATGCAGTCCGAGCCAGGGAATTATTGGAGCAGGTGTTATCTCAAGATAAAGAGGATATTGACCTCTTGCTGCAGAAATCCAGGATCATCATGGAACATGGTAAGGAACAACTGGTTGTGGATGGAATTCTTCCTTCTTCTAGGTTGAATGAGCCCTGGGAATGGTTTGAGGCTCTACAAATTCGGTATAAGGCCATGAAGAAGATTCAGAAACAGAAGAAACAAATAGATGGTGATCTTACTGCAGTGTTTAATGAGTGCATTGCATTCTTTGAGGTCATGACTGGTAGGAGGAAAATTTCTCCCAAATACCTTAGCTTGGAGCAACTCAGGGAATGGTGGCATGAAGTTTATGCTCTAGATTCAGAGAAAGTTATAACCAGTCACCATTTAGATGATGCAGCTACATACCTAGCAGTAATGGATAAATACCAGGCCAATAGAGAGGATTGGGATAAGACTTGTTAAACAGTCAAAAGAGGAAATTGATTCCATTCAATGTCGGCTTAGGATCTTGCCTTTGCCACCTGTCACCGAATTGGATCGGTTATTTTTGAGAGTTCAAGACCAAAGCAAAGATAAGGGAGGCGGTGTTTAATGCCATTTTGAGATTTGTGCTTCCCTATTATCATAGGGCATTCATTGGACCGGACTACATCGGGGACTGTGTCTAGGCTGACCTAGATGATATATGGCATTTAATGTGTGCCTTATTTTGATTTCCTATGGCCGACTTGTTTTTGTGGTTATTCTTATTTTGTAAAAAATGTTTGGCTGGGCCGACATATCTTGGGATTCATTATAAAGGGCATTCTTGCCTCATTGTAAGGGGTTAGCTAGAAAAATTCATAGAGATAAGTAAGAGCAAAAAGGAGCCAGGGTATTTTGTAGTAGGAGTAGTATTCAATTTCTTGAAGCAAATATTGTAATTAGAACGGTGGAATTGTTGCAGCCTTTTGATGACTTAATGCAATTGAAGACATTGTGGTTTTCCTAGTGAAATATTTTGTGTTATTTTATCTTGCATGGTTCCTCTTGTTCTATCTTTCAAATTGCTTAAAGATTTAGGGTTTAGTGTTCATAATTAAATTAGTTTCAGTTTGATGAATGGTGTTTATAATTTCATATTTGGAATGTTTGTAGAAATCTCTGGTCTATACTTCCAGTAACTATCCGATTGTAGTAGGCTGGTGAAGTCAACCTGGACCATACATTTACATGTGCTTAAGTTTGATTGTGGATGAATGTCTATGATTTGAAAATCTGTATACCTTAGAAGATTGCACCTTTCCTGTGATACTGCATTGTGGGTTAAGCAAGAATTGGTTGTTTGAGGTTGGTCCATTCCAGATATTTTTCATTTGCAGTGATTCATTCTAGGAATAGTTTAGGTCTTATCATCTCCTTGTACCCTTATCTTTTTCTATTTCTTTGTCATCTGGTTAGATTTAGGATTTGAGATCATCATACTGTAAAATCTGATAAATTGAAGGATACAGTTTGCTTGTAGTAAGGTCCCTTTGTGATTACCATCATTTTCACATATTATCTAAGTTGTTTATGCATTGTCATGACCTGACACCTAAGAGATCTTGGGGTGATTTTCAGTAATTTATTGTTGAGCATTACCTTTCAAGAGAGATAGAATATTGCATTATGTCTGAGTTGTTGCTGTGCAGAAAATACCATCAACAGCTATGAATGTCTCAAAGCTACAAGATATTTTGGTGCAACCAAACAAAGAAGATAAAAAACCTCCCTCTCGAGCTAGAGCTTAAAAAAGGCCAATTTATGTAAGTGTGAAAGTATGGAAAGAGCTTGTAAAAGCATATGAGAAGTTTGATGCACAAAGGAAGTTCGGTGAGGAGAGTACACAGGTATTTCAATTTTCTCATAAGATTATATAAAATTTATTAAATAATTTTTAAATTTTATTTGTGCATATTTAAATTGAATTAGTATATGTTTTAGGACAAGGCCTCCAAGGCTAGGCTTGAAAAACTTTGTGCCACGTATCACAGTGGCCAGAAAGGTTTGCAGGCCTTGATCTATACATTTGTAAGTATATTTAATATGTTAAATGATATTTTTTTAATTTCCTACGAAAAAGTAAACGATTTCATATTAATTATTTTAACTAGTCCACGTTCCATTTTTTTACAAGAGGAGAAATATGGCTAGCATCCAACGCAATTTGAAAAGGAAATGTTACAAAGAAAAAAGTGCACCGATTTTGTAATCTAGATGGAGAGCGAGGTATCAATAGTTGACTTTCAATAACTTTGTTGGATATTGTTGTGTTAATATGTCAATTTTCATTTCTTGTGTTGAGTTGTTTATTGATGCATAGGATGAGCTCTAAAGTGTTTCTCTTTTGGCCCTAGATCCCACTCAATTGTCCCATTATTTTATGTTGAGGAAAAGAATATTGTTTGCCTTAAAGGGTAGTGGGTGACATTCATGCCTTATTTTCATCTCATCTTTTAATTAATGAACATGATCTTTTAATATCTCTTAAGTGTCCTCATTTAAGTTATGAGTTGTATCATTTGAGTAACGTTGTCCCATGTTGATTTGATTTATCTTTTTTTCTCTCAAACACAGTATCTCAAGGAGTGCTTCCTTGAATTCATGTTGTAATTCTACTAAGTGATCCACATGCATCTTTACCATCCTTCCTCATGATGTTGTAATTCTTTTAACATGTAAGAATGTTTTGATACATCTTGGTAGGAATCCTATAGATCTAACACATCCTTGTAGAACTCCTTTTGCACCAAGGTCAAGTCATCATGGATTTCTAATGCATATTCCATGAAATCACCTATGTCATACCTTGTAGCCTTGTAGTATTCCACTTGATCTTTCAAGTGATCAATTTCCTTCTTATTCCCTTCCATTCTCATGTCATTTTAAGGATGTTTGATTCATTTTCTTTTGTTTTGGAAACCCTATTCATAGCCCTAGCCACTAGATCCATATCATTTACATCCACTACCATTGCTTCCATGGCTTCATTAGATCTCAAGAGTATAGTAAGACATGCAACTTCTTGATCAACAACATGTCAGGTAAATGCTTGGGAAAAGTATTGGGTTCCTTTGTGGTGCCATAGATCTTCCTATATGTTAACTCATATAGGGAGTAATCTTTTCGATTCTCCAAGATTTTGATCATGTCTTCAGAAAACCTAGGGAACCTTTTCTCAAATAATAGCTCATGCAAGGGAGCAAAGAATTGGTCATAGATGTGCTCATATTTGGATGAATATTTGTGCTCCCATCAGTCCTAGAAATAAACATGGAAAAAATGACATGGGATGCTCCATGTCCAATTTATCTCCAAATAATTTATTAGTTGCACAAATAATATAACACAAGTAAGAGGTTATATATAATTTAGGATTTGTTCCTACTGGAGGATACTCAACTCTCATTATTTCATTGCACAAAGTGAGTGACAAAAAAACTACCTAGTTTAAAATTGTCCCTTATTTAAGCAACATATGTAGCAATGAGACTTAGGATTCTTGAAAATGAGAAGCATCCTTCTCCCCATACAACCTGCTAACTAGGGCCACTATGTTTTTTACTGAACCCTTGAGGCTAATGGAAGGGTACCATTTAGTGTTCATAGAAGTTAATTGTCTAACTCCTCCTCCTAAGGTTTAGGCTATGTTTTAGGCTTGAAAACTAGGCACTTTTGTTGTAACATCCACTTCTAGGATCCATGGGTGATGTGACATAGGGCCCTGAACCACCACATAGGTCTTATAGAGAGAGTGTTTGGTGTAAAATACAAACCTAAGTCCTATGGAGAGAGGGGGTGGCGGTAGACTCCAAGAACCAAAAAACCATAAAATAGTCCTCTCATGCATGAACAAGTATGCCCAAATGCTAGATCAACCCCACACCTGTGGAAGATGAAGGGTCACTCCGCATACAAAAGTAATAAAGTATCTCATGTGGGTCAAGTAGACCAAATAATCCATGCATGAACCAATAAACAACCTCCATGATGCCTCAACATGTGTGCAAAGGTGCTAGGTCATCTCTATCATTCCTCAACAAATGTGCCAATGCCAAACCAAGTCCCACTTGTGGTGATGAGAAGGTTGATCTATGTTAAAAAGTGATGAACAAACATGTGTGATCCAATGGAGACCAAGTTCTCCATCAACTAATATCATATAATTTGCAGTAGAAACCTATACATAATATGTCAATGTCTTAAGAAAATAGGCATCACAATATATCACCATGGATCTTGTAATGATTCTATCATTCATAAAAATAGTAAATCATATTCATTTTGTACATAATCTCTAGTTAAAATCTCAATATCCTTGATCGAATCTCTAGTTAAAATAATAATAAATTTTGACTTTCAATATTGACTTTAAAATATGGGGACATATAGACTAGTTAATTCTCAAAGAACATTTGAAGCATATTACTGTACCAAAATGTCCTAGAAAAATATCCATTTCTGAAATACAAGAGAGGAAGATATATTTCTCAAAGGATTTTCAAGGAAAAAATAATCATATATAGCACATTGGAATGTAGAAAAGGCCAAAGATACAAACTCCATTTCCTTTTACGTAATTAAACAATGATATCTACATTCCTATTTGAAAAGCAAATTTATCCAGAAAGCCTATAGCAGCAGAAATAAAAGTAGAACGCCCAATTGTCAAGCAATCTACTTAATAGTAAACACTCATAAATGAAATTCTTGTAGCACAACCAACTAATAATGAAAAATTCTCATATAGATGAAACATATATTTTTGGGAACCTAAATGCTTGCTCTTGCACTTCTAGGGTTTTTCACCTAAAAGGAGAGATTTACAACCAAAAATGCTTATGTAAAACTCAAATTAGAATGTGTGCAATGTGATATGAGGTAAATTAACTTAACTAAATCCAATTAACTGATTAAAATGAACTAGAATGAATGCAAAAGTGAAATTTGAAAACACATTGTGATATGAAAACAACTATGAAAATGAAGAAATTATGTAGAACAGAGAGTACAGGGGTAAATCTGAGTGTACCTAGATGATGGGTGAGCTTTCTATAATTTTTGGAATGCTAGTGAATTTTACTGATTTTTCATAGTGGGACTCGTTTGCCCTGGGTGGTGAATCAGTCCACCTACTAATGAAAAACTGTTGGGAGCTGATTTCTGTCTGTTGGGATCTAAAATCTAACAAAACTCAAGTTTACATTCCTAAAGTGGGACTCATTTTCCATAGGTGGAGAATCATTCCCCTCCCAAATTTCTAAAAAACTAGGAGACAACTCTGCAACACCAGATCTGGAAATGTTTGCTTGTCAGGTTGTCGAAGTCAAATCTACAAAAAATAGATAAATAACTCTCTCAAAGCTTGAATTTGACTTATGTTGACTTGAAGCACCTAACTCTTGATAATGAAAGTCTGAATTAATGTCAATGGCAACTTCCAAGTGCTTGAAAAGTGCTTTAATTGATGATGTAAAATGCTTGAATGTGATGTGTGATTGAATGCTTGAATGAATTAATTGTAGGAGATTGTTGGAGAATGAATTAGGAGATGTAAAATGAAGTGAAAAATGCCTATTTATACAATTATTGTGCCTTAGTATCCATTCATACCTTATCACAAGTCAACATCACATGATTTTGAATAAAATATTGAAAGAAAATTTAAAATATTTTGAATTTGGGGCCAAGGGGGACTCATTCGCCACCCATGGTGAATGGGTCCCACCTAGCACCTAAAAACAAGTGTCAGGAATAATGTTGTATTTAATGTTATTTGCTGGGATAACATTAATAAATACACTCAATTAAGTCATATGAGGGCATAAAAGGAAAAAATAAAGCATGAGAAAGGTTTAAATAGTGAAAATATGCCTAGAAGAGCATGAAATCTTGTTACAAGACTTTACAACACTTCAAAATAGTACTTGTTGATGAGTAAAGAGGTGATTTTTAGGTAAATTACATTAAATAGAGTCTAGAAGAATGTAGAAATGTCTTACAACACTTCACAACACCTTCACAAGATGTCATTCTTTGAATTTTAGTACCTAAATAAGCATTTTCAAGCCATGTTACAACATAAAATCAAAGAAACATAGTTCCAACACCATGAAACAAGATCCAAAATGCCATGAAAATGATAAGGGCCATTTTTCTATGACACATTTATCCCCCACTTTAGTGAGAGGATGAACCTACTTCAAACTCACACTAAAGTAGCCATGAAGATCGATGGGGAGGGTTTGAATTCACTTACATTAGCAAGATGTAATACAACGATCAAGAGGGAAGATCAATCCCCCAAGATGAAGATCCCATGGAAGACTAGGCATAAGGACAAAGGAACACACAAGTGTTGAAAAGAATTAGATGAAGCTTTGATCATCAATCCAACTAGTTGTGAAAAGAGATCTAGGCTAATTGTTTGAAAAAAGAGAATGTGTACGCACTCTGGGGCCACAAAACTAGTTGTCCACGGGGTGAGAAAGCCCAAATGTATACTCACTCTAGGGCCATTGAACTATTTGTACACGGGGTGAGAAATCCCAAAAAGTAAGATACATATGCTAGTTGGTATGCACTCACAAAATACAAAAGTGGCTATGGGGAAAAGTCATGTTGCTAGTTGGGCTTCCCGCTCAACCATGTTAAAGCTATATCACTTGATAACTTTAACAAGATGCACAAAGAAAATTCTATGAACAAAAAGATAAGGGTACCACAATCATGCAAGTTGTGTTATGCAAGGTGGCAAAAATGTAGAATGTAAAAATGTAAACAATGTAAAAATGTAAAATTTTTGAAGGAGTCTTGTTCAGTTTATGCTAGGTCAGTCACTTAGGGAACATTGTGTCTAATGTCTCCAAGAGAGGACCAATCAAAGAATAGTATATTCACAACTTATGGAATGTAGTGCATCACATCAGGCCACCAAGAGGAATGTAATATGATGAGATAGATCACACTTATGAAGGACATCACACCCAATGTCATCCACAAAGTGACAAATGCATCATTTAAATAACAAGGCTACACTAAGCAACATGAATTTAAATGAGATAATGGTAATGTATGCCCCCCACTTTAAAGGAATTTATGCACATCGTGTTGTGAGCAATTACTTTAAAGTAGAGAATAAAAGGAAAGGTAAAAAAAAAAAAGACATGAGAGAAAACTTGGAAAGCTCTATGCCAAGTCATATGTTTTGAAGTTAGGTTGCGTCATGTCAAAAATAAAATGAAAAACAAAGAAAGGGAGTAGCCCCCTAGAAAATAAAATACACCAAACACATAAGGGATCTATGGATTTGGGGTTAGTATTCTCATTGCTGCAATGTTGTTATGAAAGAGCTCAGAACTGTCATCATTCCCCAAATACACATAGAACTGGAAGAGTGACACAAACATAGAGAAAAAAAATGAAAATAAAGTTTGCTTTGAATCAACATGGAAGAGACACTGCGGTCTCGACACTTTGCATCATCCTCAAAAGGAAAACACAAGCGAAATGAAAACAAAAAAGGGAAAGAAAATGAAAAAGCTTTTGGGTCAACATGGAGACTTTTCAGTCTTCATACCTTGCATCATCACCAAAAGTAAAACACAAAACAAAGAAAAGAGAAAAAGACAAGGACCATTTGGGTCAACATGGAAGAGACATAGGTTATCTCTATGCTTTGCATCATCCCCAAAAGGAAAAATAAAAAACAAAGAAAAGAGAAAAATATAAGGCACAATGAATAGAAGTGTACAAAGAGAGAGAGAACATCGAATGCATGATATGGGGGAACACGATACGCACATAAAAAGAAAATAAAAAGAGAAAATAAAAAAGGTTGGTTAGGTGAATGCAAGTCAACCATCTAACAAGTCATTTTCCTCCCAATCATGTTTAGTGTAATGCGAGGGTGGTTCACTATCCAAAGGAATAATTGCAAGTGTCAAACTAGGAGTTGTACCAAGTTCTTCACTTGGTGGAGAGGATTTATCATTTAAGCTCATTGTAGATGAAAATAAAAAGTTCAAATCATTATGTACTTCTTTGTCTATTTTAGTGATTATTGCATCATCATCATCATCATCAAGATTAATAACGATGAGAGGACGAAGGGTGATTTCTAAGGATGGATGTATCAAGAGTGTTGGTTTTTGTATGGGTTCATTTTGTTGCGATTGTTGGGCTGAACTATTGTGTGGTAGGTCAGGAGAGGGAAGTTGGTCATTTATTATGTCTGTCAAGGGTGGGCATTTATTTTCTTTATTGCCGTTCATACGAGATTGACGAGCAAAGAGATGACAGCGACACCAACATTCCCAAGCACCATGGTTTCGTTTAATTTTGTTATGGAGTTGTTGAGGTGTAAGAGTGAATTGAGTCATTATACATTCTTCCACTTCTAAAGGGGGAAGATCAAGAGAAACCAAAGAGGATGGATCAACCACTTTCTCTTTCTCTTTATACACTTGTTTAATACGAGGAGGGAAGATAGGAGTTATTTCATTTTCTCGTGGTCGTCTAAACAATGGTTGGGAAGTGTTAAGAGGGGATTTTTTAGAAGGTTTGATGTTTTTTTCAATATCATATTTAGGTGTAATCATGGTTTCATCTAGGATAGGATGGGTGGAGGTAGATGGAGATGTGTTACGAAGAGATAATTCAACTATCTTTTTGGCTTTAAAATTTTGATAAGCAATGTAAAAGAAATCATTACAAGGGGTGATAGGTTCCATGGGTTTAGGCTAAAAGGGTTCTAGTGAAAAGTTTCCTTTGGAAGATAAAGGATTAAAGCCACTATGGTGTACGGTGAATACCTCATTTCCATGTGGAAACTTCAAGCACTTATGAACAACTGATGGGACCGCTTTCATTTAGCGAAGCCAAGGAAGGCCTAGCCACAAACAAAATTGATCAGATTGTGGAATAATGGAAAATGTTACCTCCAAAGTCTTAGGTCCTATTTGTAAACATAGCATGATCAATCCAATTGTAGGGCATGCAAAACCATGATATGTTTTAATCCATGCAGTTCATTTGTTATAGTCATCTTGATATAGATCATGTAATACCAGAAACTCTTATGTGATCACGTTCTCACCACAAGTGGGATATATTAATATCCTATTAGTAGGTTTATCATAGAATTTTATAGCTATGTAGAGAGGACCATCAGGAATCTTTTGCAGTATGTCCTTAGCAGAAAAAGAAATATCAAGAGATTTAGTGGTTTGGCCCTTACAAGGATTAACATCTATTGTAGCTACAAGTTTATCCACGGGACTGGCTTGGGTAACAATAGGAGATGTATCAATTTGTTCATTGTGTGTATCAAGAGTCATTACATTAGGCTTTGAAGGTTCACTAGCCTTGAAAAATGAGGTAGTGTGTTTAGGCATAGGGTTGGTGAAAATTTGCAAATTTTTGTTAGGGGGTGCAACAGACATATTTCCTTGATCATTAACACCCATAATGGTCAATTCACCCAAATCAATGAGGTCTTCAACTAAATGTTTAAGACCCTTGCAATGTTTGATGTTGAGGCCATTTTGATGATGAAAATGGAAATAAGCATTAGGCTTGAAGGTAGGTGGTAAGGGTTGATTAGGATCAAGTGGTCGAACAGGTGGTAAGGTGAGCATGTGTTTTTGAATTAATTGGTTCATTGTGTGATGGAGGGTATCGAGTAAAGGAGTGAATTGTCTATTTGGATCACCATAATGATAAGGCACAATTGTCTTAGTAGCGTCCATTGAATTTTGAACTTGTTGAGTTGGTTGTGTAGGTGGTGAAGGAGGTGGATTAAACTCTAAAAAGCCTCGGTTAGGTTTGCAGAAATTTTGCGTGTTGTTTTGGTTGTGATTGTTGTTTTCAGGTTTACCAACTCAGCTAGAAGTGGATTTTGACTCACAACTTGAAACCAAATTTTGATAATCACATAAGGTTGTACATAAATACATGAATGAAGGAAATTTCATCGTGGCAAGTTTATCTTGAAGGTTGGTGTGCAAATTCTCAATAAACATCTTCTACAGATGTGCATCTAGAATTTTGACATCAACTTGAGCATATAAGGATTGGTAATAGGAGATGAAATCTTTCACTTTTTCATCTTTTTTTTGTCTATATCTCATAAGGTCAACCATTATCTTTTTAGGTTTCATGTGCACTTGAAAGTCACTAATGAAAGCTTCCACCAATTCATTAAATGAATGGATGGAATGATTGGGCAAGTTGGAAAACCATTCTAAATCAATATCTTTCAAGGTCCTTGGAAAAAGTTTTGCTAAAATTTTATCGTCAAGGACAAAGTCACTACACAAAGCGGTATAAGCATTGACATGGTTGATAGGGTCTCGTTTTCCTCTTTATTTCTCAAATCGAGTAATTTCTATCCCTTGTGGCATTAGGGTACATAATATTTCTAAGGATAAGGGACTACTACAGACATGATAGGTGGTTGGAGTAGGTTGACCTTGACTGATGTTAGAAATTTGATGTTGCATAGATGAAATGGTAGTGAGCAGTTGTGTAAGAAGGGAATCAAGGTATGTGGGTTGAGGTGGAAGGGAAAATGGTGATGGAGTGTAAGTGATGTTGGGAGAAGTGAAAGGAATGCTAAGAGGTGTGAAAGTGGTAGAAGGGACTTGCAATGGCACAAAGGAAGTAGGAATGCTAGTGGAAATTGGGAAAGAAGTAGCCACATAATTAGGTTGATACATAGTTGTGTGGACTTGTGGATTGGTGTAAGGTGGTATGGAAGCTATAGTTGAAGTGGGAGGAACTTGAGGTGCTCCTTGGCTTACAGGAATGTTTGTGGATTGGGTAGTTGAAGAGGCATGTTTATTGTAAATCTCAGCAATTTGTTTCAGCACTTGCAAGCCATCATCACTCTCAATTAAGTAATGAAGATTCTCAATAGCAGGTATAGAAGTGGTGGAAATATTTTTAAGTCACAAATCTTGTTGTAAAAGTGCAAAGTCTTCATGAATATTAATGACCTTTTCTTGCAGGAGAGATTTGTTTTGATTGTCTTCATGCATAGGATGGAAAGGTGAAGGCATGGAAGTGGCATTTTCAGGGCCTAATGCACCATTGTCCATACCAGGAGTAGGAGCTCGTAAGATCCCAAGGTCCACAATGAAAGTGCTATCATGGGATGCCATGAGTCTAGAACCTCTTCTCACTAAAGTATTATCAACGGGGCACCAAACACTCATGCAAGTACCACAAAGGAGGGGTAGATGGAAATGAAAGCTAATCTAAGAATGCAAAAAAAAAATCTGCTAACTATAACAGAGATGCAAATAAAGAAAACAGAAATGTAGGAAAATGCCAAAAAAAGTACAGAACTACTGTCTAAAAAGTGCAGAGGGACCGATTCACCCTAGGTGGTGAATGAGTCTCAGGATGCAATTTTTTTGTGTTTTTCATAATTTTAAGGATGATTTAAATATTCTAAAGAATGAAATTATAGATGCAGAATGCAAATTTTTACTTTTTTCAATGAAATTGAATGCAAAAATGAAAACTAAATAAATGTTTCACTAATGCAAAATGAAAGGTCCTAGAATACAATAACAAATCAATGCCCTAATTGAATGCTAATGCAAATGAAAAATAGGATGAAAGATATGAATGCAATTAGAAGTTTAAAGTGTTCAAAAGTCAGGTTCACCAAAATGTAACATAGATTTTTGGGAACCTAAATGCTTGCTCTTGCACTTTTAGGGTTTTTCACCTAAAAGGAGAGAGATTTAGGTCCAAAAATGCTTATGTATCACTCAAATTAGAATGTGTGCAATGTGATATGATGTAAATGAACTTAATTAAATGCAATTGGCTGATTAAAATGAATTAGAATGAATGCAAAAGTGCAATTTGAAAACACATTGTGATATGAAAACAACTATGAAAATGAAGAAATTATGCAGAACAGAGAGTACAGGGGTAAATTTGAGTGCACCTAGATGATGTGTGAGCTTTTTGGAATTTCTAGAATGCTAGTGACTTTTACTAATTTTTCATAGTGGGACTCATTTTCCCTAGGTGGCGAATCAATCCACCTACTAATGAAAAATTGTTGGGAGCTGATTTCTGTCTGTTGGGATCTAAAATCTGACAAAACTCAAGTTTCCAGTTCTAAGGTGGGACTCATTTTCCATAGGTGGAGAATCATTCCCCTCCCAAATTTCTAAAAAACTAGGAGACAAATCTGCAACACCAGATTTGGAAATGTTTTCTTGTCTGGTTGCCGAAGTCAAATCTATAGAAAATAGACAAATAACTCTCTCCAAGCTTGAATTTGACTTATGTTGACTTGAAGCACCTAACTCTTGATAATGAAAGCCTGAATTAATGTCAATGGCAGCTTCCAAGTGCTTGAAAAGTGCTTTAATTGATGATGTAAAATGCTTGAATGTGATGTGTGATTGAATGCTTAAATGAATTAATTGTAAAAGATTGTTGGAGAATGAATTAGGAGATGTAAAATGAAGTCAAAAATTCCTATTTATACAATTATTGTGCCTTATTATCCATTCATACCTCATCACGGGTCAACATCATGGGTCGACATCACGTGATTTTAAATAAAATCTTGAAAGGAAATTTAAAATATTTTGAATTTGGGGCCAAGGGGGACTCATTCGCCACCCATGGTGAATGGGTCCCACCTAGCACCTAAAAACAAGTGTCGGGAATAATGTTGTATTTAATGTTATTTTTTGGGATAACATTCAAAAATACACTTGATTAAGTCATATGAGGGCATAAAAAGACAAAATAAAGCATGAGAAAGGTGTAAATAGTGAAAATATGCCTAGAAGAGTGTAAAATCTTGTTACAAGACTTTACAACACTTCAAAACAGGACTTGTTGATCAGTTAAAAGGTGATTTTTAGGTAAATTGCATTAAATAGAGTCTAGAAGAATGTAGAAATATCTTACAACACTTCACAACACCTTCACAAGACGTCATTCTTTGAATTTTAGTACCTAAAAAAGCATGTTCAAGCCATGTTACAACATAAAATCAAAGAAACATAGTTCCAACACCATGAAACAAGACCTAAAAGGCCATGAAAATGATAAGGGGCCATTTTTCTGTGGCACAATAGATTAAGGAAGGAATACACTAGAAGCCAGGGAAAACCATATAATTTTAATATTCTTCTCTTACAATGTTGCAAATGTAGGCAATAATTTACACATCTTTTCCCCAATGCTTAAGAGGTGAAAGAGATTTTTGAACTGTCTGTAAAGAAAAAAATACGCTCCTAATTATATCATTAATTTTTTCATGAAACTTAGGTAAAAATCCAAGTGGTTACTTTGATAGAATTAGCTGACCTTATAGAACATTCACATTATTTAATTATTATAAACAACCAAAAGATGAATTGATATAGAAAACCCTTACTATTCCATACTAACTCATCACTTGGCATAGCTAACCAACCACTTAATTTTTCCATCTAATTTTAAAAAAGGCAGTAAATTCTTGTCTTCCAAGTTAAAAAAAAAACTCCATAAATAAAGAAATTAGTAGTAAAAACCTGCAACCTGATCTGATCAACATAGAGAAGCATGTAATACTAGACTTCTTAACATTCAAAATATAAATGGAATGTCCTCAACACCTAGTGGAGCTATCCAAAAAAGTTAACTAAAAACACAAACGTGCTCCCACACACAATGGCCTAATGGCTAGTTGTCATAGAAGTCAAACTACTGAAGTAACAACACTGATCAAGTTAACATATATGCATCATTTGCATAAACAACTGAACCATTTATGTGCATGAATAAATAGTAGAAGGATGTAGATGAACTCAATTCATCTAACTTTATGCCTCTTGGTGGGAATTCCTCTTGAATCTCTAATATCAGGTGCCTGAGACTTCCCTATAGCTTTCACCTTTTGTCATTTCCTTTCCTCTTCACTATCAGACTCAACTCCTTTTTCCTTATCTGCATTTATGGCTTTGGATTTTAATTCATCCAATGTTCTACCTTCCTCCTCTTCAAAATATTCTTCTTCTTCTTTGTCGGCATCTGACTCCATAAGAGATTCATCTTTTGAACCTTCCTCATTTGATTTTGATTCCTCTTCTACATGATCAGAGGGTTCATATCCTTGATCTGACTCTTCTAAATTATCAGAATCAAAATCACTAGCTTCCATATTCAAAAACTCCCAACCACCATATTCAATAAATTTATCTGGATCATCTGTAATAGTCCTCAAAATTGGCCACCAGTTCAAGTTCATTCTGCTTTCATAATACTTTATATGCATGGAGTTAATCCATTCCTTGATGCCATCAAGTGAAGATTGAGGAATGGCGTCAATGCAGAGTACATCCCACTTGAATTCTTTGAAAACAATATCCATATCAAATACCTTTTTCCCAAGTCCTACTCTCTCAAGGTTAACAATCTCAATCTCACTAATAGTGATTACTATGAAAGGTAATTCCACCAACTCTACCAAAAAATTTACCATAGGAACAATAAAAGCATAGGCTTTGAAAGGAATCCCATGAAAACCAAGCTCTCTAAATGGTATATCAAACTCTAGTTCAAAATCTTTTAGATGAGGTTTCTCCCATAGCTATGTTACTCGCTTGAAAAATCCTTGAAACTTTGCATTGATTTTATTTGTATTGTTCCTCTCTTGTTGTTCTTCCTCATTTTCATCAAGATCATACATTGACCTTCTTGCCCCTCCTAAATTTTGGACCACATCCATTACCTCCACATAAAATTGGACATCCTTGGTCTTCTTGGTTCCCACCATGATATGGTTATGCAAATGAAATGAAGCAAAGTAATCATCTCCTTCTCTGCTGGCTGGAAGAATGCATGCTTAATGTTTTGATACATGATATCAACTCTCTCTTCTACTCTCATGGTTGAATACTAAAATCCATTATGGTGGGCCTCCAGAGTTCCAGTCATATTTCTTCCTCTTCCACCAAATGCAAGCATAATCCATAAGCCTGCCAGCCTAATTGGCTTTATTTTTGAAAGCTGAAGTTTCTCCTGAATCACCAGTGTAGCTCTCTCTTCCTTTTCAAACTATTTCATTGCTACAGATTGACTATGGTATGTAATCATTTGTACCACATGGTTGATGTGCTTCGAATCCTTGGATCTAAAGGAAATTTCCTTAAAATAAATATTGCTAGGGAATTTCAATGTTGGCATGTAGTTGGCATTAAAGCTAGTACTTGGAACATTGAAAATTATCCTTATATAATAATTCCCTCCATCTTGTTGGCTTGTAACACTCTTGATGGTGGCTACATGAAATTGAACCATGACGTCGTATATGGGTACCAGAACAACGCCATTTTTCATATCAACCTAAATCATGAGCTCTCTAAAAATGAGGATATCATCCACATTTTTGTAGGAAACCATCTCAATGGATGGATTGGAAGATCCATGTCCATCTCCTATACCAATGACACCTACATCCAATTTTCTTGTAGTCTCCTCATTCTTTTTCCTTGCAAGTTATGCTTGGTGTTGTCGGTGCTTCTCTTCTTTAGTCATCTCTTGATTATCATATCGTAATTTTTCCTTGGAGATGCTTGATTCTCCTCCATTTACCTCAACCTTGGGTTTTTGTTCCACTTCCTCATCTTCATCATCATCATTAAATGTAAAGTATGCAACATTAGTGTATGCTTTGGAGCTAACCCCTGTTGCATTTTCAAGCCCTTTATCCTTAACAATCACAGTGTCATCAAGGAGCACTGAATAATTCTATGTTTTGGGGTTACCAGTCTATAACTGCAAATTCTAAAACCCAAGTGATATATTAAAATCCATTCCAACCTTCACAATTTTTTCATTTCTTGAATTCAAACTTAAACTAGACTCTCAAAATTCAATCCCTATTCTTGTTCCTACAGACTTTGTAAGATGAGGAAAAATTTCAAGGCCATCTCTTTGAACTACCTCCATAGTTTCCTTATATTAACATACATGAACATGATATGATTATATGCATGAAAAGGTCACTTAAAAATAGTATAATAAAAGTACAAAATGTCTTGAAGAAATATTCTTTGTATGCTCAAGTATTGTTGCATGTCATATCTTGCTTACAAACAAAAAACTAAACCATAAATGTAAAACAGAGTTGTGCTTCAACCATCCCCATAGTACCATTTATACAAATGCTTTCAGAGAATGAAGGAAAAAAAGAATATTACATCCTAAGATCAAAGTGATATTAAGAAATGGAAAGGAAAAAGGAGAGCATGGAGTTCTCATGCCATGGTAACTTTAATAAATGTCATACATGACTAGATTGGATTTAAACAACGCTAAATATACATCTTGTTAATATGACCTAAAGCCTTAGGAATGTGTGCCCAAATGCTAGATCAACCCCAGACCTATGGAAGATGAAGGACCACTCCACATAGAAAAGTAATAAAGTATCTTGTGTGGGTCAAGTAGACCAAATAATCCATGCATGAACCAATAAACAACCTCCATGATGCCTCAACATGTTTGCAAGGGTGCTATGATATCTCTATCATGCCTCAACATATGTGCCAATGCCAAATCAAGTCCCACATGTGGTTATGAGAAGGTTCATCTATGTCAAAATGTGATGAATGAACATATGTCAGCCAATGGAGACCAAGTTCTCCATAAACTAATCTCATATAATTTGTAGTAGAAACTTATACATAATATGTCGATGTCTTAATAAAATAGGCATCACAATATATCACCATGGATCTTGTAATGATTTTATCATTCATAAAAACAATAAATCACATTCACTGTATACATAATCTCTAGTTAAAATCTCAATGTCCTTGATCTAATCTCTAGTTAAAATAATAATACAATGTTCCTTTCAATATTGACTCTAAAATACGGGGACATATAGACTAGTTAATTCTCAAAGAACCTTTGAAGCATATTACAGTGCCAAAATGTCCTAGAAAAATATCCATTTCTGAAATATAGGAGAAGAAGATATATAGACCAGTTAACTCTCAAAGGATCTTCAAGGAAAACATAATCATATATAGCACAAAATGCAAAGGTTGGAACTTAAGAATATGTAATAGAATTTACAGTTGATATTTAAATTGTATAGCAATTTTTTTTATGATCTTTACTAATGTTTATTAGAATTGTTGCATGTTTTACATCATTGGAATGGCATATTAGTTGTAACTTTTTTGAAATTTTATTATGGTATGTGCACTTTGATATGATGTAATATGATTATGGTTTCATTTCATATGTTGTAATATTAGATATATAACATAAAAATAAATTATTGCATGAAATAAATAATAACTTTTCATTTTAAATGTTTTTATTTTGTAGAATACGGGTCTTCCAGAAGATCAAGATGATCCTCATGATATAGATCCAAAATATGTTGGTTCTTGTACAAATCACATGGCAGAGGATGATGATGACGCAAATACAAAAGACACTGAGGCCGATGATGATGATGATGATCACGATGGTGATGATGATGATGAGGTAGTTGTTGGTAGTATCCAGTGACATTCATGATTATATAGACTGCATCATGGATCATTGCTAATATATTGTTATGATGTCTCTTTTCATGGTTACTATCATATGTATCATTTTCACGGCCTGCAGTACCATATTATTGTCTTGTATAATTTTGAAATGTATCATTTTGACTGATATCATTTGGACATGTATCATCTTGACTTGTACCATTTTGAGTTACATAATTTATCTTTTTTTACTTATATCATTTGTACATGTATCATTATGACATGTTATTGATCTACTAGCATATTTGACTTTCACTTGTTTTAGTTATATATGATGATGATCGTATCAATATTGACTTGTCAATTTATATATATTGAAAGTGGTCGATGATTTTTGGATGGATATTTATTACGTATGATGATTTTAATTTACTGCTCAGGATGGATGTTGTCAAATTCAATTAAATTATAGATTTTTGACTTACTTGTTTTAATTATATATTATGATCATGTTATAATAATTATCTTGTTATTTAATCATGTATGAGTTAAATAATTAAATTACTTACTCTATAATCATATGAGTTATTTAAGAGGCATGATATATGTAACTAATTAAATTGAAATAAAACATATTATTTAATTTACTTACTCTATAATCATATGAGTTATTTAAGAGGTATGATATATTTAACTAATTAAATTGAAATAAAACATATTAAATTAATAAATGGAAGCAAACCAAGAAGCATTTTTAGAAGCAACAATGGAATCCAAACTAGAAGCAAACCAGAAGCAATCTTGGAAGCCAAACTTGGCATTATCTAGGAAGCAAAAATAGAAAAAAATCAAGTAACAAACAAAGAAGTAATAATGGAAGCAATTTTAGAAGCAAAAAAAGATGCAATAATAGAAGCCATATTAGAAGCAACAAAAGACTCCAAAATGGAAGAAAAGCTAGATGCAACAAGTGATGTTATATCAGAAGCAAAAATGGAAGCAAAAATGGAAGAAAAATTGGAAGCAAAACTAGAAGAAAACCTAGAAGCAAAACCAGAAGCAAACCTGGAAGCAACACAAGAAGAAAAACCACAAGAAAAATAGAAATCCAAACTATAAGCAACAAAGGACATAATAATGGAAGCAAAACTGCAAGCAACAAAGGACGTCATAATGGAAGCAAAACTTGGCATCAATTAGGAAGCCAAAAAAGAAGCTATTTTCAGTGCCATACCAGAAGCAAAATAGGAATCATGACTGGGAGAAAAACCAGAAGCAAAAATGGGAGCAGACATGGAAGTAAAACTAGAAGCCAAATTGGGTGCTAATTTAGGCTCTGTTTCCCACATTAAATTGGTCTCACTTCCCAGTGCTAAAGGAGGCGCTATTGTTTGTGCTACTTTTTGGTGCAAAATCTGATGTTAAATTCGGTGCAAAATGTGGTGTAAAATCTGGTGCAAAAAATGGTGCCAAAGTGAACATGCAATTTCATTTCGAGTTTTGCGCCGGTAGAAGTTCCCAATTCATGAACTCAAATGCACTAAATTCTAGCACTATTTAGGTACTAATTGCCTATTTTGTTGTAGTGTATGTTTGGGAAAGTTAATTGGTTAAGTGCAAAGCTTGTTGCACACTATATAGGAGATTACATGAGAGATATTAGAGATATGAATGCTTAGGTTGATTCCCTTGCAGCTTCTTTGTAATATTCTAAAGAAGAATGAACAAGAGAGAGAATTCTAAGAAGTGATGTAAAAATTTACAAAATGACAATACTTTTTTGGCCTCTACTTATTTTTGCATAATGGAAGGAGTTAAACCTATAGCCATTTGAGTTCTAGAACTAGGTTATCAAGTGTCAAAGGCAGAAGCTTTTGGCTATGTAGAAGTGCTACTAAATAGTCCTAAAGACCCTAGAAATCCAAGGTATGGGAATTTGATGTAAGAAAGGTGGTGATGACTCTCTATCCAACTCAAATTGACCTAATTCAAACAAGGAAATAATCCTTGCAACACAATTCTCTCAACTTGTTCCAAACACTCACCAAAAGGCTTGTAGCCCTCAAAACCCAACTTTAGGAGATATCTTTGGAGAAGGTCGTACAAAGACCTATCAAACATCAATTTAGACTTCTCACAGAACCCAACACAACATACCAAAAGATCACAAGAGGTTTCTTTGACACAACATTGAGAATCAATAAACTACCCCAGTTTTAGGCTACTCAATTAGCCCTATTTTCCAAAGGAAGTACTTCCTAAACACCTAATAAACACCCAAAATCACTTCGAAATCTCAAATTATGGCTCAAAACAATAGAATCCATCACCTTTTCACAAATACAAGACTTATAGAATGCTGCACCAACAAACCCTCACTTTACATTCAAACTACCTAGGGTTTATTCAATCTCATAACACCCGAGCTTTCTTGACTCAACCAATGTATCCAACAACTTACATATACCCTGCACAAACTCAAAAATCCATTACATGGACAATTCCAACAACAATTTTTCAAAACCCAACCTTTCACCATTTCACATGGAAAAACACATTAACCAGCCCTAAGGCATCATCCTAATTCTCACAACTTGAGTCATCTACCTATAGCACCATGATAACACCTAATTTATAGTTTTTAGGACCCATTCCATGAGTTACAGTCGGTACAAAAATTGGAATGGATCAATTTAACATTTTAGGTGACCTTCAACCCTTAAAACTATATTAACAGGGCAGCAACAAAAATTTAAAGAGAACTCTCACAAATCACAGAGTTATACACTCAAATTTGATTCAAATGATAAATGATTCCTTTCATTACAAAGCACAATTATAATTAGAACATTTAATGCATGTGAGTCCATAAAACTATAGAAAAGTTTAGAAAATAGAGAAATTTGTAGAAAAGAACGTTGTATTTCTTATGGATGTTGTAGACACTTAAAAATGACCTAGGCCTATAAGCTCTATTTTGACCACTTTCATCCTAGCATAATTATGACATTTAATTATGTCCTTGGTCCACATTCGACTATTAATTAAATAATTCATAATTATTTAATTAATTCATGTCTCTTGCATTCTTCATGATTATTAAATAAATAAATTTTATTTATTTATTCAATACGTCACTAATGGTCTATTACCTTATTACAATTAAATAAATTTATTAATTTATTTAATTACTTCTATTCATTTATTCTTCCTGATTATTAAATAAATGAATTTCATTTATTTATTTAATATGTCACTAATTCTCATAATTAATTTATTTAAGTACAGGTATGGAGCGACGCATTTGAACTTTGTTGAGCCACATCTGATGCATCGCAATCACTCTGTTGTGCCACAAACGAGGTCAATAAAGCCTCATCTATAACACCGAGCCACATTTGCAACATAGAGTGATGCATTTTCTCTATTGTGATGCATTTTCCTGGTAATGTTTTCTTCTTTTTTACATTCGGGTTTTTATGTTTTTTTGTTCTTTTTTTTTGCATTCTAGTTTTCTTCTGCATTCTGCCTAGCATAGATTTTTCTATTACTATTCTTAGTTTGCAGCGTGTGGCAGTTACATTTCGTGGGTCCAAGACTGTGGATAAAACTCCTAACTTGTGGTTTGTAGGTTCGAGTGTCAAAAAATGAATACTAAACATTGTGCTTTTCTTTTTTAGATTAGTACACATTTATTTTTGGTGCATATAAAATGAACATGTTTTTCTACTTTTGTTTGAATGTGTTTGCAAAATGGTAGGTGATTATGCTCTCACCTTGTGAAAACTTGGTGATCAAAAAACCAGACCCATTCTTATTTGTTATACACCCTTACGACTTAGTAATCGAAGTATCCTCTCCCCTTGCGCTTTTGGGCGATCCTGAGTGTAAGGGAAACGGTTACTAGCTCTAGAACTTGAGCCTATTCTGGTGGGAAAAAGTACTCACCCCAGGACGACTCAAACCGGTAGCACCCTGAAACTGAGGGACTTCTAGCCGGTTTATAAAAGTGGATTCTTGGGGAAAGCCCAAGAATCACACATATGGTTCCGACGAGATGGATCCAAAAGGGGACTCTCACCGCATGGATCATGCCCTACGAATAGAATGCCCTTACTAAACAACTTTTATTTTAGAGGCCAACCATTTTTTAGCTGTTGCTTGGTATAGTGCAAGGTATAGTATCATGCCCGAAGACACTCACTACTGATCCCCTTGAGAAGAGATAGCAGTTCTTGGGAAGTCACTACCCAAGAATTCGAAGTTGGTGTGCTCAAATGACGTTAATGAGCCGTGGAGGGGAGCCAATGCCACCAAACTTCTAAGCTATTCGCTCTTGAGAAGGAATGGTGTTTAGCACCATCCGGGGTATATCGGTGGGCTATACCAAGTATACAAACCCTTGGCCTATTGGCCTATTAGGATTGTACTTGTCTTATGTGTGCTTGCTTACACTCAAAAAAATTGTGCTTGTCAAGTGCTTGCTGGATTTTTCCACATTATTCACCGCATTTACACTTCTAGACAAAACATTCAACATTAGACAAATCAAATTTTCTCTCAGTACATCAAAAACCTCAATTTTAGCAAATTGTGTCGCAACTCTTGAAACGCAATCTCTCTGTCAAACCACATTTGCAAAATTTTGCAATGCATTAGACCTATTAAACCACATTTGCAATTCAAAACACTGCATATGTTTGCGTCACAATGCATATGCAACTCATAGAACCGCATTTGGAAAAATCAGTCACATTTGTCAATCCTTGAGCTGCATTTTCTATACCGAAACGCATTCGCAATTTTGTGATGCATTTGAGGTCTCAAATGACGCATTTTCCTGACATAAGCAAAATATTCATACAAAGTCCAAATTGAGTCTAAATTCTATCAATCTTTTGTCAAACACTATTTCCAAGGGGATTCTGTCAAAAACCAACTTTGAAATTGCTCAAAATTTTCAACAATTAGTTTGCATTCATGACCATAGGCTTCATCCTTCAAATTTTTAGTCGCATACATTAGGCATTAGATTGACCCTAGGTTTTCATCCTTGTATACTTTAGATTAGGTTAATCTCAGCACAATTTGCAACATCATTGCTTTCAAAACTAGGTTATCTTGGACTTCATCATCATTTCCTTTTTCAATCATTGTCCCTTTTGTGAGATTTTTCCAACTCAACAGTCTAGTTAGGAAAACTCACTAGTCATCTTGACCTTGTCATTTTGTCATTTTCAACAAGTCCTTTAGTAACCAAAATTGAAAACAAAGATTGAGCTTAGAAGTGTTTAGGTATCCCTTTTCTCCAAATTGCATTCTAGTTTATACCTTGCATATTTTATTCCCAAATATCCAAAAATATTATTCATCCTAGTCGTCAGGTTGAAACTAGACCTTGCATTTATCATATTAAGTCCTTAGTCAACATTACCATCCTAGTCCTCATTCGACATTTTGGCTTTGACAACCTCGTCATCTTACATCAATCATTTCCTTAGACAAACGTCATCATCACTTGGTTATCCTAGTTGGCATTTTCTTTAGAAAACATAGTCTTGCATTGTCATCCTTGCATTTAGTTGTCATTTTCATTTGAGCAAACTCATTTTATGGTGGAAACTAGACTCCAAAAATAGAAATGAAAAATGGTAAAATTTGGACAAGACTCCACTTCCAATGTCAACAATCACACATATGACCCAAATTGAACTTTTGACGATCCATTTGGCAACGTGAATAATCAACCTCTCACGACCATACCATCCTCATCAAAAAATCCCTTTGAACCATTCTTACGTAAGGATGAATATGGACAAATACTTGAGGAAACCTAGAGGTAGCAACACAAGATCCAGAGGCCTCTCAATTCATGGAACAAATGGTCCTATATGACAAAGAAAAATATTTGTCCATACTCTTAAGTCAAGGAGCTAAGTTACCCCATGGATTTGACATTAACACATTGAGATCAACATCTCCTGACCCTAATGTCAACAACTCGCTTAACATGTCAAATAGTGGTCAACCTCCAAACACTATGAACAATACCTTTTTTGATGCTACAACGACAATGAATGCTACCTCCAACATTCCAAACACCTCCAATTCAATAAACGCTACATCCATTGGAGGATCACAATATGTCATAGTGCTCACAATATCCACAACACCATCACAATCAGCTGGAACCACCTTTGGCTCCTCTGTAGTGTGGGAAAGTTATTCCAATCCTCTCTTTACCACTATGGTAAATGCCACAGGGGTATCATCAAGTCATACAAATCCTCCATTAACAACTATGTCTAGTACCATGAGTACACCTTCGTCATATCCTCTCATTGGTATCTCACAAAATCCTTTGGGGGGAGGTAAACGACGTATCTTTATTCAAGGACAACAACAAAATGTTAACACGTCAACACAATCCAATACCATCAAATCCCAAGGAAAAAATATGACCATTCCCCTTGTCCATACCCAACAATTTGGACAAGGCAATCAACACACACAACCTATGGCATCATTCACAAATCAAAATGTTCATGGTCACCATATTCCCCAAATATGGACCCAAATGGTTAGGGGACACATCCCAACATACTCATCCCATATTCATACTCACCAACATACCCCCAATCCAAACTTTCAATACCAACAACACACAAATTCAAATACATCATACATGTCACAACAATCCATCCCTCCACAATACACCAATATCCACGCACAAAAAATGGGGACCTATGGCATACCAATCAATCCAATATATGGGACCACAAATGACCCTGTAATAGATGCCTTACAAGCAAAATTGATGGGTCTAGAGAAGACCATAGAAAACATACATATATATGGAAAAAAAATTAGAAGTGTCATATGATCTAAACGTATATCCCTTCGACATGAACTTATACATTCCACCATTTCCTCTGGGATATGTGTCACCTAATTTTACCAAATATAGAGGAAAGACAAACCCCATCGAACATGTTCATGAATTTGCAACCAACTGTTTGGATGTCGCCTATGAAAAAACATACTTGATGAGACTTTTTTCTAAAAGTCTTGTAGGCCTTTCCCTTGAATGGTTCTCCACCCAAAAGGATATCCAAACATGGGATGAGCTTAAACACAAATTTATAAAAAATTACGTGCACAACATTGACGTGGACACCTCTATTACTAGCTTATACAATCCCATGCAAGAGGATGGTGGTGAAACATTCATCCCATTCTTTCAAAAATGGAGAAGTCTAGCTAGTCGTTGCCACAACGACATATCTGAAAAGGAAAAGGTGGACATGTTCGTTCAAACACTTCTAGGACCCTTCAAATATGCATTGCAAGTGCATTGTTGCACAACCTTCACAGACCTAGTTGAAAAAGGTGTCCAGATTGAGAAATCCCTTATTGCAAAGGGAGAAATAAGATATAGTCCTAAAAACACAAACAAAAATCCTCCCATGGACAAAAATAAGTACTAGGTCAAAAATAAACATGTTACCAATGATGGTGTTGTGGACGCTAAGGCTGCAAACACTATGGGTCTTGTACTAGCTCTAAAAGGGGTTCAACCACAAAACAAACCAACAAAAATATTGACACCCCTACCAATTTCCCTTCAAACAACCAAAGTGGCCAAAATAATCAAGGACAATACTGTCAAATGAGACAATTTCCTAGGGGTTGCACATACACTCCTTTGGGTGAACCCATTGAAGAAGTCCTCAAGAAATGCCTTCAGAATGGTGTCATCACACTTCAAGAATCAAAACCATATGACCCAGGATAGTTCAAACCAGCATGGGGGGAAAAATAATGCATTTTGCGATTATCATCAAGAAAAAGGACATAAAACTTCTACCTATCGACAACTGAAAAACCTAGTACAAGACCTTATCAAGAATTGTATCATTGAGGTAGGCAGACCACAATTTTCCTCTAATTTAGATCATACCATTCATAAGAACCCACTACAAGACCATGGTTCTAATAATGCTTCCATGTTAGGTCCACAGATAAACAATAATCAATCCAATTTCGCCCAAGCCAAGTATGACTATTCTGGCAGAACCACTATACACAATATATGAATTGATAATGAATGTGTCAATACCATCACAATTAAGAGAGCACCCCAATGCAATGCTACTACTCAAAGTGGAAAGGTCACCATAGCTAGTCCACCTCCCGCTAGGTAACCTAAGATTACCATACCTAGTCCATCTCCTCAGCGGTCACAACCCTCCTCGACCACAAAGCAATGGCAACCCAAGAGTCACTTTAACCTTATTGACTAGCATGGCAAAACTGTCATGCAAATTTCTATACTCGAGCTACTTCGCATCTCTCCCACACATAAGGCTATATTGGATAAAACCCTGCAAGAGTCATCAGTCCCTAAGGATATTAATGTCAACCAGTTTGAGACCATGGTGGGATATCTCACTATGCCTCACCATGTCACCTTTTCTGATCAAGACTACTTGTCACCTAATATTAACCACAACGATGCATTACACATTGAAACTTTTGTCCATAAGAACAAGGTTAGAAGAGTTTTAGTAGATGGCAGAGCAGGATTGAACATATGCTCCTTGAAATTGGTTAAGGCTCTAGGATTTTCTGATGCATGCATGGACCCTACAAAGAGTATAGTGATAAAAGCATATGATGATGAAGAACACTCTTCACGAGGCGTTATTTCTCTTCCTATCAGATTGGGACCAGTCATTGTGGGTACAACCTGCCAGGTCCTGGATCTAGAATTACCTTACAACATCTTGCTCGATCGCCCATGGATTCATGCCTTAAAAGCCTTTCCATCCACCAATGCTTAAAATTCACATTTGATGGCATAGAAATCACTATATATGGAGACCCCAACCCATTTCAATATTGTACCAACCTAAGGGGTATTTCTGCAAATTGAGTATCTATTAACCGAGAAGCACCTAGCTCCTCTTCTTCCAAATACATTGACCCATCCAAACTCGCATCATCTTCAACGTCCACTTCATCCATGTCTTCCGCCACAACACCATCTTCCACAAACCCTAAGGGTAAGACCACTATCAAGATCTAGGACCTAGGCTATGGAGAATTCAAACTACATACGGCATATAGCATCACAACAATACCCAAGTCTCTAAAGGTCTATGGTCAACCATGTTTTAGAATGGAACCCAAAGAAATTTTCAAAGTCCCACCAAAAATAGTTTTCATCAAATGGGGAGACATGAGTAATGAGGACCTGGTCGATATTACAGGATGGCTTTATAAGGAAATGGAAGACCTACCCCCATTACCAATTAAGAAATATGGCAAGGGATATGACATAATGAAGGCTAAGGGCTACGATGGCACTAGTGGCCTAGGCAGAAATAAAACTAGACAAAGAGAGCCCATAGAATCGTTCAAAATACCAAAGTATCTTGGATTAGGGTATGGATTTCCCAACAATGACGACCGACGTACCACTAGGCTTTTGAGTGAGCATGTGCATGCTTCGGAAAGTGTCAAGACCACTAAGAAAACCTTCACCAAAACTAACTCCCAAAAGTGGGAATTTGGCTCTCAAAGATCCTTAAGTGACTGTTGCCTCGATGATTTGTTTGTCGAAACAGGAGAGCTCACCTCTAAACAAAAATTTTGGCAAACATTTAAAATTGATCAGGAACCAAATAGTCATAGTTCCATTTCCCTTCCCCATGAAATACAAACCCCACCATCTAAATCCCATCAATCCAACCCATCTGAAGTACCAGATGACACTGACAACCATGACTCTAAGTCCTTCACCCCTTATTTTGACAACGAATATGAGACTAGTGAAGGGGAATATTGGATAGAGTTCGATGTGGAGTTGGATGATGATAATCTCATCTACAATATCATTGAATCTGTCTGCATGCTTTCTGCATCCTCCCCTTAATTCACCAACACTGACGATGGCATTTCCCTAGTTTATCCTCAACTAGTCGATTGGGACCAACAAGGCCCACCAGTCCTGGACACCTTTCAGAATGATGAGGCAATCACAGAGTTTATGGGATTACGTGAGGGCATACCCAGTGGTCATAACAAGGTAGGATTCGCCATTGATCTAGATTGTGCGGCCTACTTTGGTGAGACTGCTCCGTCCTCCAGTCAAAAAATTAAAAATCAAAATAAAATAAAAAATGAAACGTCTTTAGGTGAAAACTGAAAGACACCTTCTAATGACAAAAAAGTAAAAACAAAGGACGTATCAGTGGGTGAAAACCTCTCTGAGGCACCCAAGGATGGAAGATTATGTAGATGACCTATTGGCTAAATTAGTAACAAGAAAAGATCATCTGAAGATGTTAGACACAATTTTCAAGACACTAGAAGAATATGAAGTCTGACTGAATCCTAAGAAATGTGTCTTTGGTGTAACATCGAGTAAACTCTTGGGATACATAGTTTCTCAAAGAGGAATTGAAGTTAATCTGGAAAAATTCAAAGCCATCATGGGCATGCCTCCTCCCAGAGGAATAAGCAAACTTAGGACTCTACAAGGCAGGGTACAATCTATCTGGCGCTTTATAGCACAATTGGCTGACAAGTGTCAACCATTCCAATATCTTTTGCGCAAAGGCATCCCCTTTGTGTGGACAGATAAATTCCAAGAAGATTTTTAGCACATAAAAGACTACTTATTTTCACCGCCAGTCCTTATGCTGCCCATTCACGGAAAACCATTGATCCTATACATCTTTGCCACTAATTCAGCATTGGTGGCATTACTAGTGTAGAATGACCAAGAAGAAAAATAAAGAGCTATATATTACATCAGTCGGACATTGGTCGAGTATGAATTGAACTACACATCAATTGAATGGGCTTGTCTAGTCATGGTCTTTGCAGCATAGAAGCTAATACATTATATGTTAAGCCATCAGACACAAATAGTAGTAAAGATCAACCCCCTCAAATATTTGTTAAGTTGGGCAACATTAACAAGATGCCTGGAAAAATGGGTCACGATTCTGAGTGAATATGATATTCAATATGTAGAAAGAAAGGCAATAAAAGCAAGGGTCATTGCAGACCATTTGGTGGATGCACCTTTACAAAGTGATCACTCGTTAGTGGCAGATTTTCCAAATGAGTCGATATTCCATACAAAGCCAAAGTCTCCTTGGAGGCTATACTTTGATGGATCACACACAAATCATGGCTCAGGGGCAGGAATCTTTTTCATCACCCTACAAGGAGACTCCATTCCTAAGTCTTTCTGCATAGCTTTCCCATGCACCAATAATGTGGCAAAATATGAGGCACTGGTTATGGGACTTAGAATGGAAATAAAATGGAAAATCAGAGCATTACAGTCTATGGGGATTCTCAGTTAGTCATCAACCAAGTTAATGATGGCTACAACACAAAAGATGAGAAGTTGATACCCTATAAATGGATGGTTGATAGTTTCCAAACGTACTTTCATATGGTAACTTTTGAACAAGTTCCAAGAACACAGAACAAAGTGGCAGATGCCATGGCTACAATAGGCTCTCTCTTCAACATTCCAAGCAATATGCCTCAATTGGAATTCCTCATAGAACAATTGCTGGTCCCCGCCTATGATGTTCCAGAGTCAGAAATGGTCTGTGAACTTGTTGGTCCCGACTCTCCCTGGTACCAAGATATTTATGACTACCTTAAGTCTCAAATCCTTCCACCTAACCTATCTAATAACCAGAGGAATTCCTTCATCCAAAAAGCCACAATATATGCCATCATCAGTGACACCCTTTACCACCGTAGCTTTGATGACACCCTCCTTAGATGTCTCGACACTAACAAAGCATGTACAACCTTACATGAAGTACATGAGGGTATATGCGAGTCTCATTCGAGTGGTCCTACTTTGGCCAAGAAGATAATGAGACTTGGGTACTACTGGCCAACCACTGAAAGAGATGCACTAGAATATGTCAGGACTTGTCGCCAATGCCAGATTCACAATGATTTGATCCACGCTCCAGCATAGGAACTTTGGTCGATCACCTCTCCTTGGCCCTTCGCTGGATCAATCCATTAGGGTTCATGGCATGACACTAGCACACATGTCAAAAATTCTTCAATTCAAGAAAAATCATTTTTCTAGATGGGAAAACTGCTAAAAAAAGTGAAACAATCATTTATTCAACATGACAATCTCATCAGCACGTCAATCATATCATCATGACAATATCATGATATAGTAAACACAAGTCAAACTCAACCAAACTTTGGTCAAACTTGGTCAAAATAAGTTACATTATTATAACCTGTCAAACTGTCAACTCTTGGTTATCTTTTAGATGTGTCCTTCTGAAGAATAGCCTCTGTCATTCATGCCTTGGGATGTGTCCTTCCTAGACATCGTCATTGTCATTCGACATTTTGAGGGATCCTTTTGACATCTAAGGATCACTCTCTTGATATTAGTATTCTTCAGATGTGTCCTTCTGAAGAAAAAACTCTATCATTTATGCCTTAATATGTGTCCTTCCTAGGCATCGTCATCATTTTGAGGGATCCATTTTGACATTTAGGGATCAATCATCTCAACATCAACATTGTTTAGGATGTGTCCTTTCTAAATTTGGCAATCTTCGACATTCATCATCTTGGCATCATCAAAACTTTGACACCCCAGCATCTTATCGTCATCAAACCTAACATCTTGACATTAGAACAATGGGTATCCATACTCACTTGTAAAACACTTGGCACTTGTCTTTTGGATTTTTATCATGTTACTAGTTTTTCAGTGAGATCCTAACAATAGGATTTAGAGAAGCAGCAACGTATCATGACATTTGTCTCAACTTTTGACACGCATGATTAGTAGTTTCTTAGCAAGGTCTTGATTCTAAGATTTAGAAAAACAATGACGTATCATGATAATGGCACTATTTTTTTATTTTCACAATCATGCTGCTAATTTCTCAAGGATGTCCTAGAAATAGGATTTAGAGAAGCAACAACATTTCATGAATTGTGTTGCTTATCTTTTCTGCTTGTGGTTGATTATGAAAAAAAGACTGGGGCAATCACACTCTTAGTTTGAGTCATGATCATCCTTCTCTATGATTGTTAGTTGCATGTGATGGTACAACCTTGCACACCTTGATCTATGCCATATCATGGTTTTTGTTGGCCATTACAATAGTCTACCCAATGATGATTAAAGAGAAATAAATATTAAAGTCCTATGATTAATTTTTGAAGGATTTGGTCTAGGAACTAACATGCATCTCCTTTGGTCTGGTCATCTTCTCTCGTCCATCTCACAATGATATCCTGTGACATACAAAAACATAAGTTCATACATGATTATATAAACATTGCATTAGGTCCATACATACATCATCCATAGCATTAAATCATATAACATTTCATTGCATATTGCATTAACATTATCATAAACATGGCATCCATTCAAATAAATATATTATGCATATCATTATCATCATCATTACAAAATCAACATAACATATAAATAAGCATTGCATTATCATGGCATCATATCATAAGTAAGCATCATAAGACATACATGACAGGACATATAAATAAGTACCATAATACATCATAAATTAACATAATACATAAAGCATCACATCACATATATCATAATGCATAAATCAAATAGCATCACATAACACACATGTGACCTACATCAAAACTGCATCATCATATAGCATCATCTCACAAAAATATACAATGTCACAAGATAGAGTCAAGAGATATCCCAAAAATGGAGCTCGCAGGCTCAGTGTTCTATACATAATGTATCATTACAAATAAGAAAATATATCAAAACATGCCCCTAGGAAAGGCTCTCATCATACCCTTGTAGCGAAGAGTGTGGCGGCTGAGGATCTGTGACTAGCGTTGAGATAATGGGTGGACCTGTAGTAGCCTCTATTTGAGCAACCAATGGAACTGACATTGATGGCATCATCTCAACAGTAATAGACACATGTGATGACACTGCAGCCTGACTCTGAGAGGTTGAAGGATCTATCACTGGTGGCTACCTCTGTACTGATCTCTACCCTGAACTGGTGGACCCATGACTGTGGCTCGAATGATGACTCGAGGCATGCCTGTGTGAGTGTTGGGACCTATGTCCTGATGTCTGCCCTAAGGAGGTGGATCCTCCTACACTATTGTGGCTCCTACTATCACTCCCACTCCCTAACCTCTGACCATTGCATGTCCTCATCTATGAGCACGACAGTGTAGGATCTCACCACTTAGGTGGCATTTCCTACTCATATAGAGTCTTGTATTTCCCATACCTAGTGCTCACTCTAGCAAGCTCACAAGTATTGTCCCCAGAAGGTCCTGAGTATAATGCTGCAAAGTTGACACACCACTGTGCTGAATCCTTCTAGCGGATCACTGCCTGATCCCACTCTACTCAAGCCACCTCTAGCTCTGCCCTTAGTGCCCTAACCTCTGCCACACTCTCGTCTAGCCTCCTCTAAAGATCCACCACCCTCTCATCTATCGTGGCATCCTAGGGAAATGTCGAGGAGGACAGTATCTCCTCCTCTCCCTCCACCATCCTCCATCTGAGGAGTCTCTCGGCCTCATCCATCGCATCATCATCATCATCATCATCATCATCCTCGACCACATCCTCTCCACTGACTCCCTCATCCTGAGGCACATCTACATCCACATCCTCCTCCTTTCTTGCCTCCTCCTCTGCCACAGGCTCCTCCTGTCTCTCCTCCTCCTCCTCCCTCAATTGCTCTTCCTCCTCTCTCTCCCCCTCCTCGGCCACCTCGGAGATGGAATCTAGTGCCGCTCTCGCCACACGTGGGCGCACCCTCTTGCCTTGTCTGTAGCCATCTCTCCTTTGTCTCTAGCCATCTCCTCCATCATTCCCATCATCTCCATCATCTCCACCTCGGCCTCCATCCCCCCTACCTCCATCTCTCCCCCTCCCTACATCCCTCCCTCCATCCCTCGCCTAGTCCCTACCTCTATCACCATCTTTTCCCCCTCGTCTGACTCTTGGCACACAAGGTATAACTGACTGCCTATCCACAGGTGCTGGCCCATCTGTTTCTATCAGTGGCACTGGTCTATGTGTCTGCCACCATAAGTCATAATTAGTTGTGGTTTCGAGATCTATAATCCCACCTCTCCATCCCCACTGTTGGGCTCCTAGCCCATCAATTTGCTACTCAGAAAAGGCTACGAGAATTGTTGGCCCCCAAGCTGACTCTCTGGAGGACCGAGCATACTTGGCTATGCCTACAGGTACACCCTGCTGCTATCTAAACTGTTGTAGGACACGCCGTGGAAGATACATCTCTATGATCAACTAAATCTGTACTATCCTCCTAATCAAGTACCAATACTATTTGCAAAGGCTGAGATGGTCGACCTCATCATCCCACTGTTGGCAGTCTCTATACGATCTCCAAATGAATGACACCATAGTATCAATCTAATGCTGCCACCAACCTATCTTCCCCATCTGTGTCTGTTGAAGAGAACCACCATAGTAATACGCATAGGCCATCCCCTCAGCTATTTGTGGTCTCTGGATGGGCAGAAAAAATATCACTATATGCTCCCATGCCCATATCATGGAAGCGTAGTGCCACATGAAATACTCTTTTCCCTCCTTTAGGCAACCTTGTGAAGCTAGTGGTAGAGTGTGCCCAACAAATAGGGCCCCTAGGCATACACTATCCTGTCTCGTCTCATCCCCACTATGACATCTCCCCAACCAATAGGGAACCCATGTCCATGATGGTCGGGAAACAGTATTCCACCAATCAATGTCACCAAGAATGCATCAAAATGAGCATAATGCTCTACCATAAACTCCCAGCGGATCTCATAACCCTGGATGTCGATTCCTGCTCCCTCATCCTGATAGTAAGCTGTGAAGGTCTGATGACCATGACGAGGTTCATAAATGATCTGCTCTCCTTAGATCGGAAGGCGTAGAATATAGTAAACGTCCTCTAGGGTAATTATTGCCTCTCTCATCGGCAGGTGGAAGGAGCATGTCTCAAAATACCATCACTCACATAGTGCGGTCAATAGTCCCCTATTTGCCCAAATAGCGGGCATATAGGCGGCATAAAACAGACCTAGCCGCATCAATTGTCGTCACTCCCGCGGAGTCAGCTGATCAGCAAACCAAAAATTTGATGTTATGCTCTCTCGTGTGTATATAGGGGCTAGCTGTCTTTGCACAAAGCCAAATAACGCGTCAGTATCTTCTAGACAATTGTCAGTATCATCAAAAAGGATTAAAATTTTGAAAAGCATCGGAATCATACCTAGTCAAAGTCAAAGTCAAATGTATCACGTTGACTATAATTGCATTGTGAAACAACGAATGTGTCTTTTTGTACTTCAAATGCCTCGTAATATATCGATTGGGTCATTCTGACGCTCAATTGTGTCACATCAGAGCACTTGTGTCATGATATATGACATATGCATTGCTTCATTCGAATGTGTTGCCCAAACAAGCGATTGCATCACAAAATGACAAATGCGGCACTCTAACTTTTGAATGCAACTCAAAAAGGCGAATGCATCATAGTTTTTGGAAAATACGTTACAAACCCTTGGCCTGCCCTAAAAACCCCTTGCACTTGCATCACGACGCATCAATTGCGTCGAACGCGAAGTCAAATGCGGCTTATGCGCATGCATATGCATCACAGCGCATTAGTTGTTGGCCCTAGAAACCTAATTTTGACATGCAAAATGAGAAAATTACAAAGGGGGTTAGGGGTACATACCACTGGATCGGAACCCTTTGGCTGCCTGTAGGTCCATATGATCTCGCCGTAGTGCTCTATCACTAGAATCACCATCCTCATTGCAGTCCTCTTCGCTCTGAGCTCTCGAATTTGCAATATGAATAATGAAAATGAATTGACTTTTACCCCTTTTTCAACCTATTTATAAAAGTCAAAATGGCATTTGTCAACTAGGTTATTACTGGAGGCTCCTTTGACCAACTTTGACCACCTCATTGGCTACCTTAAACATGTCAGAATCTGAAACCATTTGTGCCATCATTTTTTTCTGGTCATCAAATTAACTTATCGGGACACTTTCCAAATTTTTCTGCTACTGACCCAAATTTTGAAAAAATTTCCCAAGGGGGCATCGATACTCTATACCTTCATTGGGGTAGGGCTTTGACTTATTTTTCTTTGTCACAATGCAACATGTTGCATTATGACAAAGAGGGGCAAAATGTAGACACTTAAAAATGACATAGGCCTACAAGCTCTATTTTTACCACTTTTTTTCCTAGCATAATTATGACATTTAATTATGTCCTTGGTCCACATTCGACTATTAATTAAATAATTCATAATTATTTAATTAATTCATGTCTCTTGCATTCTTCATGATTATTAAATAAATAAATTATATTTATTTATTCAATATGTCACTAATGGTCTATTACCTTCTTACAATTAAATAAATTTCTTAATTTATTTAATTACTTCTATTCATTTATTCTTCCCGATTATTAAATAAATAAATTTCATTTATTTATTTAATATGTCACTAATTCTCATAATTAAATAAATTTATTAATTTATTTAATTACTAATCATATCCTCTAAATTAAATAATTATCTTAATTATTTAATTACCTAAGATAACATTTCCCTCATTTTAAATAAATGAAATTATTTAAAATGATATCACATTCTTAACTGTCAGTTCATTTTAGTAAATAATCTAAAAATTGATTATTTATTATCTCACAAAATCCATATTTTGAATTAATTTAATTCAAAATGGTAATATTCTTCCAAAAATCAGCAATTGAGCAAATTCTTGATTTTCCAAATCTGATCTTCAGTTCAACTCTTATCCTCTTGATTTTTTGAATCTCACAAATCAAGCAGTCTTTATCTTCTTGATTTTTGAAAATCTTTATTTTCTAATTAATTATCTCATTTATTCTCGACTGCCAATTTGATTTTCTCATATGACATCTTGACCACTCATTTAAGGATTTTTCCCTAACCCTGATTAGGGATTATCAGATTAAATCTTGTCCGCTAATTTTAGGTTTCTTTCAAAAGTCGATCTCGTCTGTCCAATCAAAATTGCATTTTCTATAAAATGCTATTTTGCTCACATTTTTGGATTACACACATAAATTTTGTTATTCTGACGCATAAATACCTAGAGTTATTTGGCATTTTAGAGTCATATTGTCATAGGCATAGGCATAGTTTTTACTTAAATCCTTCAAAGTTTGTGTAGGACTTAGTCTTTGGCATCAAATTGCTCACATGTTCAATATGAGGGCAATACATTTGCAGCAAGTTAGGAGGTGCTACGAAGAGGAATCATGGAGGCTTCGGTGATTAACTGGTATAATCATTTCATCTATATTTGCTTTCATTGTACTTTGTAGTTCTTTGGGTTTATATGCATTGTTGATTTGCTAACATCTAACATACCTGAAATTAACCCTTAGTTACAGATGTTTCAATACAATCTTCTTCAACAACTGTCCGAACCTTTTAGAGGCTTTATAAACTTATTCCCTCCAAAACATAACCACCTAATTCTCATAACTGACTTTTGAAATACCTAGACTCTTTATATTCCCAAAAAGTTGCTTTTTTGCAATTTTGTCTTGACAACATTTTTACATCTTTTTTGCAGTTTTGTCTCTTTTAACACAAATGACTCAAAAATCAACCTATTACATAGTGAATGGTCTCACAAGACCTTATTTATTGTAAATATACAATATATAATTCCTTAAGACCTCAATACCTATACTTGACATGTTGACCACCATTTACATTCTTCTTTGTGCTTGGTGCACCAACACCATTCAACCCCACAAAAAAGAACTCGTCACATGAGTTATTCATTGTCACAATTCCTCCTCACCTTCCACTGGTCCACATATTGTGATCTTCCAATCTACCCTACATCCTTAACTTAGTTTGCATATGAACTTGTCTCCAACTCTATAATCAGACCTAATGTTATCCCTCTTTCTACTCCTTGGTCAAAACTTGATGATGTTTTTGCATTTATACCTGCAAACAAATACTTATTAGTAACTCCTTTAATTAACTTTTCATTTACCTCTACTTGATGCTTGTATCCATCCTGAGCTCTTTGAACACCCTATCCTCTAATCACTGTCATTAGTCCCACTGGCTTATTAGCACCATAAACTATTGTACTGATAGATCTACTCCCCACCATACCTATAGATTCCATACTCTTTACAACCTTACCTTCAACCAAAAGGCACACCATTGTACCAACCAATACATTCTCACTCCAATTTACTATCAACAAGCCTGAATCAACCTTCTCACTTGTCCCAACATTTCCAAGCTTTGAACTGACTGCAACACTTATCTCTTTGTCTTCTTGTACAACTTTAACAAGTTCTTTCTTCCCACACATAATCACCTTAGCCTTACCTTTTTCATCTTCCACTAAATGATTCAAGATAAATTTACATCCATCTTTCTCTATAATGTATGTTTTTTCTCTCCCATCATACAATGCATGCCTATCAAACTGTCAGGGCCTACCTAGGAGTAAGTGGCAACAATCCATGCACAAGATATCACAAACTACCTTTTCTCTATAACCCCCAATTTGAAATTCTACAACAACTTGTTCATTAACCAAAAGAGATTTCCCATCACTCAACCAAGACACCTTATAAGGAAACTCATGAGGAATCTTTTGCAAATTCAATTTATTAACCATCTCACTTGACACCATATTCTCCATGGCTCCATCTATTTTTCTTCCTTAAGTATGGTCTTCCTCATCATCAACATTTCACCTATCTTAGGAATAACATGTAAACTTGCAGAATTTTTAATCTCACACTCCTCTTATTGAACTATTTGAGCCCTCCTTTCAGTCCTCTTTTCACCTCCACTAGATGAAGTACCAAATTTTTTAGGGCATTTCCAAGAAGGATGACCATATTCATTGCAGTTATAACATCTCTCTGCAAAAACATTTGAATTTTTTCCACCACTAAACCTTCCTCTACCCCTAAAACCTCCTCTTGCATTAGCACCTTCCTCCTTACCTTTGCTTGCTTCTTCTTGTTCCTCAAATCGCTACTTTGATATAGGGAGTGATGCTCTCCCTCTTGTACTATTACCTCTGCCTCTAACAGATTTATCTTGCCTTTTTTGATCTTTTCCTCCACCCTAATTGCTAATTGAAAACACTCTTCAACAATCTTTGGGTTAGCAACAACCAATTCATCTTGTATATTGAATCTAAGGCCACCTAAGTATATAGCCACCTTTTCAACTTCATCTTCATCCCTTCTTGACCTTATACTTAATTTATAGAATTCATCAATATAGGCCTTAACATCTAAATCCTTTTGCTTCAAACCTTTTAACTACTTATACAATTGAACTTCATAATCTTTTGGAAGATATTTACCTTTAAGTTTTACTACCATCTTATCCCAAGAAACTATCCTTGATTTACCTTACTTTCTCCTTTCTATTTGCTTGTAGTCCCACCATAGAAGTGCATGACCCTTGAGTTTTTTTTGCCACCTTCACCATTTGCTCATCTAAAATATCTTCACTTTCAAAGTAATTTTACATGGCTGCAATCCATTCAAGCAACTCTTCCTCATTTAAATTTCCACCATACATAGGTAGATCAACCTTTACCTTATGTGAATCACCTTTGACTGCCTTGAGAAACTTTGCCATCCTCTAATCTTCAAGGTCTAATTCTTCATCAACATCTTCATACTCTTCATCTGCCTCTTCATCTGATTCACTCTCAGGTTCATCTCTTTTCTTCTTTGTCTCCAAGGTAGTAATCCTTTCCAACACAGCATTGTGTGACTCCAAAAGCTTAGCATGTTTCTCCTTCAGTTCCTGCAACTCTCTAGCAACAGCAACACTCTTCGGAGGCATCTTTCCAAACTTGTCTTTTCACCTTCCAACCTGCAAAATTCAACCAATCACCTGCAAAATATCTACTAACTGAGCTCTAATACCACTTGATGTAAGAAACGTGGTGATGACTCTCTATCCAACTCAAATTGACCAAATTCAAACAAGGAAACATTCCTTGCAACACAATTCTCTCAACTTATTCCAAACACTCACCAAAAGGTTTGTAGCCCTCGAAACCCAACTTTAGGAGATATATTTTGGAGAAGGTCGTATAAATACCTATCAAACATCAATTTAGACTTCTCACAGAACCCAACACAACATACCAGAAGATCACAAGAGGTTTCTTTGACACAACATTGAGAATCAATAAAATTCCCCTTGATAAACACCTAAACTCACTTGAAAGTCTCAAATTGTGCCTCAAAACAACAGAATCCATCACCTTTTCATAGATACAAGACTTCTAGAATGTTGCACTAGCAAACCCTTGCTTTACATGCAAATTACCTAGGGATTATTCAATCTCATAACACCCAGGCTTTCCTAACTCAACCAATGTATCCAACACCTTACATATACCCTGAACAAACTCAAAAATCCATTACATGGACAATTCCAACAACAATTTGTCAAAACTCAACCTTAATTCACCATTTCACATGGAAAACACATTAACCAACCTTAGGGAATCGCCCCAATTCTCACAACTTGACTCCTCTGCCTACAAGACCATGAGAACACCTAATTTATAGTGTTTATGACCCATTCCATGAGTTACAAAAGGTACAAAAAGTGGAATGGGCAATTTGACATTTTAGGTGACCTTCAACCTTTAAAATTGTGTTAATAGGGCAACAACAAAAATTTAAAGAGAACTCTCACAAATCAAAGAGTCAGACACTCAAATTTGATTAAAATGATATATTATTCCTTTTCTTACAAATCACAATGAGAATTATAACATCTAATGCATGTATGAGTCTGTACAACTACAGAAAAGTTCATAAAATAAAGAAATTTGTAGAAAAGAATGTTGTGTTTCTTATGGATGTTTCAATACAATCTTCTTCAACAACTGTCCAATCCTGTTAGAGGATTTATAAACTTTTTCCCTCCAAAAAATAACCACCCAATGCTCATAACTGACTTTTGAAATACCTAGACTCTTCATATTCCCAAAAAGTTTCTTTTTTGCAATTTTGTCTTGACAACATTTTTACATCTTTTTGCAACTTTTTCTCTTTTAACACAAATGACTCAAAAATCAACCTATTACATAGTGAATGGTCTCACAAGACCTTATTTAATGTAATATACTATATCTAACGCCTCAATACCTCAATACCTAAACATGACATTTTGACCACCATTTACATTCTTCTTTGTGATTGGTGTACCTGCACCAGAATTATTAATAAAATTCAATAGAAGTTCACCTGAAGTCTAATAAATCATAGATGAGGAAAAAAAATTATACTGAGGTAGACATATATTCCAAAGAGCTTGGCATATCAAAAGAAAAGTTTAGGTTTTCCATAGAAAGAGATAGATTTTATATGAGTGTAGTAGAAGCCTCCACTAGCTCTAGGAGATTAGTTACTATATCTATGCTTGTAGCTGATGAGAAGAGGAAGTCCATAAATATTCCTCCATTAAGGGAGAAATCTGCTTTGAAGGTCTATTTCACCAAGGAAAAGGCAAAACAAACTACAAGGAGATTCAAGCAAAAAGCTACAAGAAAAAAGGAAATTGGCATCAATGTTGTTGATGAAGAATGGTTAAATGATGACTCTAGTGCTCCAGAACACATTGAGGAAGGAGATATGCATATAGATGATTCTCAACATGAGCATGGGATCGGTGAATTAATGGATTAGGTTGTAAATTAATTACGAGAGATAACATCTAGAACAAAAATTGGTTCCTCCCTGCCTAGAATAGAAAACTTCAAGCTATTAATTGATTCCTTCAAGGAATATCCCTCCAGACTAAAATATCAAGTTGAAATAGAAGTTAAAGCAAGGCTTATAGAAAAGGAGTTGTTCAAAATTACAGAGAAGTGTGCATCTGCATACAACAAAGTTGAAGAAAGTTTGAAGAATGTACAAGCCTGTGAGGAAGAAGCAAAGACCTTATTTTTGTATTGTATGAAGTGGTCAGATGCAACACAAAGCATAAAGGATTCCATGGATGCAATTGAGACACAAATTAGAAGTGCATCAAATACTTATAATCTAGTATAAGATAGAAATGATTAGACATGGACTGCTATAGTAAATTTACATGAAAAATACTTTACTCTGCAGAGCCAGAAAGAATAAATAATCAAAACAATTTGAGAAGCTAAGGGACTTAGTGAAATTGAAGTATATACCTATCTTAAGTCTGCTTGCCAGTACAGATAGGACTTCAAAGATAAATCTTACTCCCAATACTCTGAAATAAGGAGAGGAAACCTTGGTGAAGCTTGAGTCATAATTGAGAACACTTGCAGCAACAAAGAAACATTGGAAAGAAGGTAAATATTCTTGGAAAGTTATCTTACAGAAGCTTCAAGGGTCAACATCTTCAAGTTGACCATTTCTACTTTTTATACATTTTTCAAGTTTTCAGCGTCTTTTGGATATATGAAGATGATATAGAATTTTTTCGTTAACTTCCTAAGGGGTAGTTAGCACATTCTTTCAATTATATCTATTTTCACATCTAAGGGGGAGTATACAAATATTTTGGTACTTGCACACCCTTTTGTTGGAAGAATGAAGAAGAATGGCTAACTATACAATTTTTGTTGTCATTGATGTCACCTTGTTATACTAGTTGTGACTACAAGACTAAGTCATTGTTTGATCTACTATTTTGGTTTGGTATCTGAACCGATATATAGTCTGCATCCTCCAGTATTTTGGTTTGTGGTCCTCCGTGGTTGATTGTTGTTGCTTGCAGTTTTGGGAAATAGTTTATGAATGTTGGAATCATGTATGTTCAAAAACTCTCATGCACAGGCACTCATATGGTGTACTAACGTTAATGTGTTGGCTAAATTTTGCTATTAATCCTATCTCTGGCTGACCTCATGGATAATTGGTGTTATGGTGAATTAATTTTGTTATTGCGGATATATGTGTGACCTATCTTAGGTCTATGTTGAAATGATGTAGTGTGCTACACATTTTGATTTATTGTTTGAAAATATTTTGTGAATTCTTGAAGCTGACGATTGGTATTTTTGGTAAATAAGGATTGCATCTAATTAGGCTGACCTAATTGATGCTTGTGGATGGATCAGATATATATGTTCGATATTTTTGAAGATTAGTGAGAGAGACATATTGTGAAGTTGAGAATGTGAAGAAGTGTGAAAAATGATGAAGTGTGTTAGGGTAGTCTATTGAGCATCACAAGAACTATATCAGCACTTGTTAGGTGCACTCTTATTAGTTCATTTCAGATGTGAAGCCAATTATTTTTTTTAATCATTTTGTAGGAAATGAGCCTCCTTGTGTAAGCAGTGAGCTTGTGTATCCAGACAGTGGGTCCTATTCTAGGTAGTGAGCCCTTTGGCAATGAGCCTTATATATTTGGTTTTTTCTATTACTTTATATTGTGAGTTAATCCTCACCATGGTTTTTCCCTCATTGGGTTGATTTTATTTTCTGTTATCTGCATTGCATGCTCATACTTAATAAAATAATTGTGTGGTTTTGAAGTTGATAAGAGTTTTAAGTTTTCAGTTTGAATTTGGTGAAAACTAATTCACCCCCCTTCTCAGTAGTCTTGTGCATTTTAACAATTGGTATCCAAGCTTTGGTTCCTTGGTGAAGAGCTTAACCACTCTAGGAATATCCTAAAGATTGAACAAATAGATGATAAAGAAGAACTTTGGGCTACACTTGAAGATCTTGATAAGGCTAAAAATGAAAACAGAGATTTGAAAGAAAATCTTGATGAGGCAAATGAATGTGTCTAAAAATTGAAAGATAAATTAAATAAATTCAAATAAATTCATAGAAAAGTGAGTGAGCAATAGAAACAAGAGATCATCGGATTGAAAGCGTTGGTGCAAGAAAAGAAGAGAATTTAAGAATGTTTGAATACAATGGTGCAAAGCAAGACTAATGAATGCACTAGACTTGAACAAGAGGTGGTGAACTTGAAAGTAGAACTGGAGAAAGAAAAACTCCATGAAAATAATTTCAAATCTAGCTCCAACAAGCTTGATGATTTGATTGCAGGACAAAAACCAAGTAAAGACAAAGGTGGCTTGGAAAATGAAATAGGTGAAAGCTCAAAGGATAATCAAAAGACTCAAGACAAAGGGAAGCAGAAAATAAATTCAAGGAACTTTTCTAGAAGACCACCTATCAGAAAGCCAAATTCTCAAAGGTATCCATCTTTCAATAGTGTCTGCTTTTCATGTAACAAATTTGATCACAAGGCAACTGAGTGTAGAAATAAAATGAATCAGTCTCCTGGTTCCTTCCCTAGACAATGTTTTTCATGCAATAAATTTGCACATAAGGTCACTGAATGCAGATCTTAGGTGAGAATGATTAGTCAAGTAATGATGAATAGGTTTAATGGAGGCAAAATGAATCACTCTTTTGATGGATGTTGCTATACATCCAACAAGTTTGGAAACAAATTAAATCAATGTAGATCAAGGGTTAATGGAGGTAAAATGAATCAAAAAAGTGTTTTCTACTATAACTACAACAAACCTGGATATATCTCAAGAGTTTGCAAAAGTAAGAAGGGAAAGCAGTTTTCTCTGGTAGAGAAGAACGAGCCGGTGAAGAAAATTGACAAGGATGAGGTAAAGCAAGAAATGAATAAGATATGGAGGCAGAAAGAAGAAGAGCTAGAGACAACAAATGTGTTTGTTCCCTCATCTAGTGCAGAAAATTCCTCTAGGAATTAGACCTAGCATGGTCTTAGGGGGAGCATTAACATAAAATTGTAAAAACCCCCTAGATGTATGGCATGTCAATGTTGGAATGAGAATATGTTTTAGAGAATGAGTAGACAAAGGTTATGGAAAAGAAACCAAAATAAAAGTTGCAAGAACTTTCTTTTGTAGATCGATTTAGTGTTTATAGTGCAAAGAAATAGGGTTTTATCAGCTTTTTGAAGACTACTACATTTAATGTGAATTGGGGAAACCGATGGTGTATAAAGTAAAATTCACAATTATTTCTAATCATTTTTGCAATTGAAGAGTTTAAAAAATGACTTGGAACAATCTTAACCAATCTTGAAGCAATTTGAAGCAATTATGAGGTAATTTGAAGGAATTATTATGGATAATTAGGACTTATTTCTCAGTTTACAAAGGGGAAGAAGGGAAAAGGAAGAAGTTTCAATTGAAAAATAATGAATTTAAGAAAGATAAGCATGAAAATGGACAGAGGATTGTGTGGTGATATTTCGCTGAAGTTAAAAGGTGTTGAATTGGAAGAACTTGATCATAGGAAGATGAAGGAATTGGAACTAGGGTTGAAGACAAATGAATTGTAGAGTGTAAAAACCCTAGGTATGGATTTATGGGGAGAATTTCCTTGGTTTGTAGACAAAGAATCTATCTTGTTCCTGTTAAGTTGATTCAAGGACAACAGCATTATTTTGGACAAACCCTATCGAATCATGAAGGAAGCAATCGAATCTATTACTAGTTTATGCAGTGTTGGGGACCTCCCTAGGAAGAAAATTGTGAAATACAAAGATGTGGAGGAACTTACTAGTATTGATAAAGACCCTCAAGCTCTATTGATAAATATTATTTCCAATCCTACTGTAAGGTATGTTGTGTATGGAATCTCTTATAAAATCTACTTCAGAAATCGTGAAGGTTCAACTTCGGCTATTGTTGTATATCTTGCACACATGATGGTTAAGGAAAACAAGCAGTTTGATTTTTTTAGTCTATTACTGGAAAACCTAATTGAGAATTTCAAAATTTCTTTGGTCAAGAGTTATCCTTGTCGGTTTGGGTCTCTGCTCGTATGTTTGATTTTTTACTTTTTGAGCTCGCTACCGGGAAGAGAGAATGTTAAGTGGGAATCCATTATTCCTATTGAAAAATAAGTTTACAGGTATTTGGAATCGATGGAGGATAATGCAAGTTCTTGCAAAGTTTATTTCACATCCCTGAAGATGAATCTATGCTCCGATATGTTAGTTCTTAGATAGTTTGAAGAGGGTTCCTCTTCTAGAAAGAAATAATTGGAAGTTATCATTAGTGAGTCCCCTCTAGAATCTAAAAGGAGAAAAACTATCACAAAAGATATTATTATCTCAGAAGAAAAGAAGAATGAAGAAGAATTTTTGTCTGGATCTGACTCCTTTGATTTAGAAGATATACAGATGATGTTAGATAGAGGTGAGATGAAGAAGGTTTGTGAAATATGGAGTGCATGCTCTCTGATCGAGAGACTTAAGGTTGATAATGCATTGGTTGACTATCTACTCAATATGGGTATTTCAGTTTTAGATGTGTCTAACTCATTACCGGATGATCCGATAGAGGTTATTGAAGAAAGAACATTGTTGGAATGACCTAAAGGTCACAAGTTTGAAGCTATGATTGAGAGAAGATGTTCCAAATCCAAAAAAATGTTATCTAAACAATTTAATGAGACAAGAGAATGCATCAAAGAAATATCAGACATCTACAAGTATTGTCTCTTGTGGCCTAAAGTTGTTGACAATTTCAAAAGCAGAATTGAAGCCATTGAATCTAAGATAAATTGTATTGGAAAGAGTTTTGATTTCTTCAAAGACAAGAATGGAAAAAAGAGAATAAGAGTTGGTGAATTGCAAGTGGAGTTGCTGATTACTCAAAGGAAAAGAGAACACTTGGTTAAAATCTTCTAGTTGGTTAAAGAAATTGTTGAGGTCTAGTTGGATCATCTCTTCGGAATACTCTCTGATGCAGAAGATTGTGAACAACAATGTTTGTCTTCAAACCAGACATCCTCATTCATGCAGTTGTCTTTATTGGATGGTATGAGTGCAAGGATGAATTCAAATGTGCTTGCTTGGAAAAGGATTCTTTTGATCATAAGAGAAAGGTACAAGAAAATCTTTCATGTAAAGAGTGTTATTTTCACTTGAATGTTTGAAATGGGGAGTTGGAATTCCTTTGTATATACAATGTTATCGTGTACATACGTCTACATCCTATTTTTGGTCACCCTTTTCCATTGATGTCAAATGGGGAGAGATTCATGTGAAGAATAGTAGAAAGGAAAAAGAACAATGGTGATAGGGGGAAAGAATGTTATTTTGTAAATTTTGGCACATGTTTCCATCAATGATAAAGGGGGACATTGTTGGAAGAATGAAGAAGAATGAAGAAGAATGGCTACTATACAATTTTTGTTGTCATTGATGTCACCATATTATATGAGTTGTGACTGCAAGACTAAGTCATTGTTTGATCCAATATTTTGGTCTGGTATCTGAACTGGTATACAGTCTACATCCTCCAATATTTTGGTTTGCGATCCTCCTTGGTTGATTGTTGTTGCTTGCAGTTTTGGGAAATAGTTTATGAATGTTGGAAGCATGTATGTTAAAAATATCTCATGCACAGGTGCTCATATCATGTATCGACATTATTCTATTGGTTACATTTTTCTATTAAGCCTATCTCTGGCCAACCTCATGGATAATTGGTGTTATGGTGAATTAATTTTGTTATGTGGATATATGTGTGACCTATCTTAGGTCTATGCTGACATGATGTAGTGTGCTACACATTTTGATTTATTGTTTGAAAATATTTTGTGAATGCTTGAAGCTGATAGTTGGTATTTTTGGTAAATAAGGATTGCATCTAATTAGACCAACCTAATTGATGCTTGTGGATGGATCAAATATGTATATGTCAGAAATTTTTGAAGATTAGTGAGAGGGATTGATTGTGAGGTTGTAAATGTGAAGAAGTGCAAAAATGATGAATTTTGTTAAGTCAGTCTATTGAGCATCACCAAAATTGTATCAACACTTGTTAGGTGCACTCTTATTAGTTCATTTTAGCTGTGAAGCCAATTTTGTTTTGTAATTCTTTTGTAGGCGGTGAGCCTCCTTGTGTAAGCAGTGAGCTTTTGTATCCAGATAGTGGGTCCTATTCTAGGCGGTGAGCCTTATATATTTGGTTTTTTTTATTACTTTATATTGTGAGTTAATCCTCACCATGGTTTTTCCCTCATTGGGTTTTCCACGTAAAATTTGGTGTTCATTGTGTTGATTTTCTTTTTTGTTATCTGCATTGCATGTTCATACTTAATAACATAATTGTGTGGTTGCAAAGTTGATAAATATTTTAAGTTTTGAGTTTGAATTTGGTGAAAACTAATTCACACCCCCCCTTTTAGTTGTCTTGCACCTTTTAAAACCTTTTCCATTAGATATTTGGGAATGCAAGTTTTTTTAGAGGATTTTTTTGGTAAAAATTTTGCCATCAATGACAAAGGGAGAGATTTTTGGAAGATTGTCACTGATGATGTTGTAAAGGGGGAAATTATTGGAAGATTTTAATTGATGATGTTGCTCGGAAACATGAGTATGGTATGTACATTTTGCATGATCCAGTGTTTTCATTTATTTTAACATTATTGTGGATCATTCTAGCATGATTTATAAGTGTTTTTGAAGATATTTTTACAAGATAAGTTGGTCTACAAAGTATAGATACATAGAAAAATGCTTGTAACAAATCTATCAGTTTAGTGGTTTAATACATTATTTTTTGGGTTTGCACTCCACCATAAATAGATATATCACTCTATGATTCTAATAGTAATTTGGTGATCACCAAATCTATCTAAATACAATATTGTTTGTTGTTTGGTGAAGTATCCTGGAAGATATTGAATGACAGAGTTTAGTTTTGTATATTGCAGTTATTTTTTGTACAGAGTGTTGGTGTGGGAGATTTTGCATTCCTTCATGGATAATTATTTTATCATGTGATGTTGAAGATAAGCTATTGGATGTTAGTTGAATAAGAATTATATATGGGATTTTGTTTTGAATTCCATGTGTGGCGAATTAGGTAAACAAATGATTTTTTTGTTTTTAGGTCTTTTTTTGGGCTGACCTAACACATTTAAAGGATTAATATGTGTTGCAATCTTATGTATGACCTATATTGGGTCCATCCCAACATATCTTGAGGAGAATTTAATTTTGAATTATGGCACAATATTTTGATGACAAAAAATTTCAATTTTGTATGTTACTTCCAATTAGGCCGACCTAATTGAAGTTACACTTGATGTGGATATATATAGGAGATTGATTTTGGTGTTTTGGAGCATGGTGCAAGTAAAGTGAGAGTGATTGGTGATAGATGAAATGTATGGTGTTTCACCTACATGTGTTTGATTTGAATGTGATCAGAGTTGTACAATAATGAATTTAGAGTAGACCAATCCATTGATCCAGTTCAATACATAGATTATTTTGTACTTCATGGGAACTATAATTCAGCACATTGTAGATATAATTGTAATAGTTCAATAGGCTATGAGCCACACCTTCTTTATTTTATCTTATTCTGTATGAGCAGTGAGTCCACCTGCAATGAGCATTTATGTAATATACTACATCTGGATATAATATATTGTGAGCTAACCCTCACCATGGTTTTTCCTATTTTGGGTTTTCCATGTAAAAATCCTAGTGTTCATGTGTTATGTGATTTTTTTTATGTTTCGTGCTTTCATTCATTATTGAAGTTAAATGTGGTAATTGGATGGCTAATGTATGATTGGTTTTGTCAAACCCCAATCCTAATACCTGCAAAATACAATGAACAAACACACTAGAAGATAAAATGCAAGCAAGAACAAGGATTCCCCATGAAATCCATTAGAAAAGTTTAAAATAGGAAATGAAAGAAGAATGAAATGAAAGAGAAATAAAGCAAGCTAAATCCTATTGAAGACAATGCAAACTCTTGATCCCATGGGGGAATTGGTGCCAATTTGATGTGAAAATTGGCCCTTTCCCAACTCCTATGATGCAAACTTGATGAAAGTTGATGAATGATCCACTTTGATGAAGACTGGTGAGTGCTCCAATAGAAAAATCTGTATAACCTAGCTATGGACTCAATGATAATGGATGGAATTTGCTAATGATTTGAGCATAGTAAGTTTACTCAAATTGTGGATGGATCAAGTGAAGGATGAGCTCTTCATTTATAGATGAGATTGATTAGAGAAGAGGAAAAAGGGATGAATGTGGGACTAATCTTCAACAAATGAGAAGAAGCCACATGGCATCATCTTAATGGTTGAGGAATGAGCGCATTTTGAAGAATATGGAAAGAGGGGGGAGATTCAAATTCAAAAATATGGCTTGAAGGAAGAGGTGAAAGGTGAAGCAAATGCACATGGCTCAAAAAAATGACATGTAAGAGATTTTAAATGCTTTGTTGGAAGGGACAAGTCCTTTTGGGGGGACATTTCAAATTTGAGGAATATTCCATCTTTGATGCCTTTTTTGAATGAAAATAGATGATTTATAAATCAATTAAATTGATTTTCATGTGTAAGTTGCAAAATCTAGAGGATT
>VDFB02072274.1:80779764-80969692 GCA_007258455.2 Sequoia sempervirens | reverse complement strand
GAATTGTGTAGGTAGGGTGGGAGGGATATAGGGGGGAGAGACCAGAGACAAAGAGAGAGAGGAGGTTAGAGTGAGAGAGAGTTGTCTAGGTACTTGAGGGAGAGAGTATACTATATATAAAATATACTATGTATTAAATATATTATATAATGTATAATATATAATATATATCATAATATATAATATATAATATATGATTTATTATTAATAGATAATATATTTAATATTGGTTTTATATATTCTTTGAAAACTAGGGTAAACTAGGTAGTGGGCCTAGCTCGATTGGCTAAAGCATCCTGTTGCAGGAAAGAGGTCACGAGGTCTAGTCTCCCCACCATCTCTGTGGTATCAGAGAGCGTGTCACACTAGCGACATTAATCACGTGAAATTTTTTTACCAAGCGCACTACATTTTATAGGGGGAGACATACCCAACCGATTCTTGCAATCTAAAAAAAAAACTAGGGTAAACGAATATTCGTTATTTATTGTATAAGTACTGAAGCTTCCCCTATGCATACACTATAATATATAATATAATTTATATACTATATATACTGTATAATATATAATATATATAGTATATATCATAGTATGTATTATTAATTTATATATTATATAATATAATATACATCATAATATATTACACTATGTATTATTAATTTATATGTATTATATAATGTATCATAATATATAATATAATATATATCATAATAGATATTATACTATGTTTTATTAATATATATAAATATATAATATATTATATATTATATATGTGATAAATATATTATATGATATATAATAAATAAATATCATAATATATAATATAAAATATATCATAATTTATAATATACTATGTATTATTAATATATAACACATTTATTATATATAAATAATACAATGAATTTTTTGTTTTTAAAAAAGTAAAGAAAATGGATATTTGTTACAAACAGATATTTGTTTCACTTGTGCAAGTTTTTGAAATTTGCAATGTGCATACAAAACATAATGGATATTTGTTCTAGGAATAAGATATAAAACAAAAAGGGGGTCATTTTGAGCATTCCAATGGTCCCCATATTCTTTTTGTCACATGAAATTCAACGTTTTCTATCTGTAATAGACAAAATTCAACTTTTGCAAGATTCATTTTCACAATTTTCAACTTTACAATCATTTGTGTGCTCTTTTCTATTTGTGCAATGGGGAGCAATAATTGTTGTAAGAGAAAAGAAAAGAGAAAGCTAACAAAATATCAAATTGAAGCATATAGAGAAAAAGATAGAGAAATTCATAGGAAAAGAAGACAAGGTATGTGAAATACTCAAGTTGAGGCTTCTTCTCCACCCCTAATTGTTAATTCAAGTGAAGATGAAATAGAATTTGAAAATATTGAACATCATATTGAAATTAAAAATGAAAATATTTAACATCATATTAAAATAAAAAATGAAAATATTGAAATTGATATAGAAAATGTTGAAATTGGTACTGAAAATGAAAATATATATTGTAAATGTTGAAATTGAAAATGAAAATGTTAATAATATTGAAAATGTTGAAATTGTAAATGAAAATGTTGGAATTGATTTTGAAAATGTTGAGAACATTGAAAATATAATAGATCACCTAATTACATGAGAACCCCTAAATGGTTACTTGAAATAGATGAGAATATAATAGATAATCTTGATGGAAAAAGTTCGTCACAAACAGTTTGGTTGTGGGCTACCAATATGTTCAATCAATACTTTTTGATAAGACATTAACCAAAAAATGTCAACTTTTTGTGCAATTGCTAGAGTATTACAAAGTAAGACTATTATTAAAGAAATTGAACATTCATGTCACTAAAAAGTCAAAAAAAATAGTATTATTGTAAAAAATCTTTTTAATGCTCTAACTTCTATTGGAAAGGTTATTAAGGAAAAAGATAAAAGAGTTACTCGTGGAGTAATCAAAACCTCACTAGTAAGCCATCATTTGAGAAAGGCTCATTTAATGAGGCAAACTTGTATTGATTTAAATCTAAATTGTAAAACATTGTCTAGAACACTCTCAAGAAGAGGAAGACTTCATAGTCCTCTTCAAAATGGTATGTGGGCTTTTAGTGGGAGGCTTCCACGTGTTGATAAGAATCTAATCGATAATGTAAAGAATGAAATTGAACAATTTTGGCACTCTCAATCTAGAGTATCACCCAATGTAAAGGATGTTTTAAAGTTGAGAATTGGTAATTGAGATCACACATTGCATCCTAAACATTTATGGGAATGTAGCCAAACAATATTGTACAAACAATTTTGTGAAGCACATCCAAATTTGTAAATCTCACAAAGGGTGTGTGAGTCTTGTAAGCCATTTTACTATGTATCCATTAATATTTGTAATACATGTTGATGTAAATACCACGTTGAGTTTTCAATGCATCATGAATTATTATGCTATATTTGTTCTACTATGCATACTAATGAAATGTTGCGGGAATGTCATGCAATGCAACTTCCCAAATCATCCAAAGACTTGTTAGATTCATTTTTATGTGTTAAAGGTGATGGTTGTCTTTTTATATAAATTATTGTTTAAATGAAATGTGTTTGCAATGTGGTGGTTTATCGAAGTTTGTAACATGTTTTCATGAGGGCAGTGAACATGATTTTTCTAACAAAATTGTTGAGGAAAAAATGTTTGAGACAATGAAATGCATTTTGAAGAGTGGAGGTGAAGTTTCTAGATGTGAGTTGTGTTGCAAGTATGAAGGAAGTATGATGAAGGTGTTTTCATTGATGTCAACTACTTAACTGGTTATCAACTAGTTGTTTTTGTCATTGATGTCATGGATACAAGTTAGTGGTTGTATATATCAAGGATATTGAGAAAATTGTAATGAAAAAGGTTGCAGGTGTTCAGTTGTTGCTCTGGGTTTTACTCTAGGACTTTCTCCTATGTTCATGTGGTCTGGATATGTTGATCATGGTTGTTAGAAGTTGTTATATCTAGTATTTGGGCTTCTGGATCATTGTACATTGTGAGTTATGTTCACCAGTTGTGAACTGTGCTTTTCAAGTTATCTAGCTAAGGTTCGAGAGAAATGTAGTTGATCTAGATTTCTTCTTGTTCGAGTCTTATGACTTGTGGTTCTAGATTTAAGGTGATATGATCATGTTGAAGATAATTTTTTTATTTAGAAGGATTGGATCATGCTAAGGTTGTGTGCTTGATTTATTTATGTGTTTAACACTAGTTTGGATGACCTTGTATTTAACACTACTCTCAAAGCTTATGGAAGTGTGTTGAAGCATGTGATTGGCTCACCATCATTCTAATTCCACCCTAGAATGTTTTGGCACTGGCCTAATTTGAATTTTTAAATGAAAATGGTGTATGGCTGACTTTGGATATGTTTCAAAGTTGAAGATGGTATATATAGAGGATGAGATATTAGTGAAAGATAAGTGCAAAGAAATAGAGCAAGATAGATGTGAATCAATGTGTATGTAATGTGAGTTGGTGTAGATTAGTGCAAAGTCTAAATGTTGATTTTTCGGAAGTAGTGAGTTGAAGGTGTACTCTATCATTCAAGCATGTCTGCAAGTATCTGAGCAAATTATGGTGGAAATATCTGTTGCATTAAGATTTTCTTCTCTTTGTATTATATCTCTTCTATCTTCTTTGTATATGTGTGGCAATGAGCCCTTTGGGTGGTTAACCCTTGTTTGGACAGTAAGTCCTATTTTGAAAATGATCCTTCTCTGGCAATGAGCTTTTGTAATCAGTTTTGATATTCTCTATATTGTGAGATAATCCTCACCGTGGTTTTTCCCTTATTGGGTTTTCCATGTACATCCGGTGTTATTGTGTATGTGTGATGTTTTTTAGTTTTTGCCTTTGTACTTAATGATTAATCAAATTAGCAAAATAAAGGATTTTTGATTGATTTAATTTCTAGTGAAAGTTTTAAAGGTTAAAGTTTGTTACAACTGATTCACCCCCCTCTTAGTTGTATTTTTCAATAATTGGTATCAGATCTTGGTTCCTTAACTGCTTAAGGAAGGTCTGAGATAGTGAGCAAGATCACTTTTGAATTTCCTAGGTTCAACAGAACAAATTATGCTATCTAGAAATACAAATGGAAGGATATATGGAGTATTGTGGATATGATGTTGAAATAGCTTATAAAATTACTTGCACTCCTCTGACTAATGGTTTGCGTACAACTAATGAAATCAAGGTGCATGAAGCAAACAACAAGATGAAGTTCATTCTAAAGAATGGTCTTTGACATTCTAAGTTGATTAAAGTTCAAAATTTGAAGACTACTAAAGAGGTCTGGGATGCTTTAGAAAAGATGCATGAAGGAGATAAAAAGGTCAAAGAAGAAAAGTTACAAAATTTAGAGGCATAGTTTGAGGTCCTGCATACTTCTAAAGATGAGAACATTAAATCCTATGTACTGAGAGTGGATGAGTTGGTAATTGAATGCGAGGAATTGGCACTATAGTAGATGAATCTAGGATTGTGAAGAAGATTCTTAGAACTCTTCCTAATGCATATAGTGAAAAGGTATCTACTATTAAAGAATATGTGGATTACAAGACTTATACTAAAGATCAGTTATTGGGTACTCTAACATTTTATGAGATGAGAATGTTAGAATCCAAGATCACCTGCATGCAAGATGGATACCTGTCACATGCAAAAGATATGAAGAACGAAAAAGATGTTCTGTAAACCTCTCAATAAAAATGCATTAAGAGAATCCAATTATTACAATGTGATCAATCCTTATGAAGGAGATCAAGAAACCCTAAAAAGGGAAACCCTAAATGAAACCCTAGTGTGCACGCTTAATAATTAATAATTAATTATTAATGTGCCTAAGTTTAGCTTAAGTAATAAAGAGGAATAAGTGACTTAATTAATTAATCAATGTGATGTAATTAATTAAGCAAATAACTTATTACTCTAACACCCCCCCTTAAGATAACTTAGGAGAAGCTAAAACACTAGAATAAAGATGCATGAAAGCAAAGATGGGTCCCGGCAACGAGGCCTGATCAGGTACCCATTTACAATGCAAAATGAAGTGCATGAAAAGGAACCAAGAACATCTTGAAAGTGCACAAGAAAGCACCTGCAACTGAAAAAGTGGTGTGCAAAATAAAGCACACATACATGAGACTGGAATCATCTGGATTCACTGTTGTCGTGGAGGGACACTCACCGGACAAAGGTGTGATGGCAAAACAAAGGCACTACACAACCCCCCATGGCACTTTATAATACAGTGCGAGTACAAAATATGGCACAAAGTGATGTGCAAGAAACCCAATACAACACAAAAAAGGAGTAGAGAAGGAAAAACCCAGTGGGACAAAACCCCCCTACAATGAGATAACATGCTGCAAAGAAGCACTGGAAGAACTTTGTAGAGTAACACTGGAACTTGATATAGGCAAGCAAGGAAATATTCTTCTGTATACTACTGAAACCGGATGAGAGTCACTGATTGACTCAAGGAATCATGATTAAAGCAACAGAAAACCCGATGCCACAGAACACTCGAAAACTCCAAACTGGAACAACTCTGGAATCTATGAAGCAGCAAGTAATTATTGAATGATGTATTACTGAAAACGAAGTGCAAAGATGCAAGAAGCACTCTCCCAACTGCCAAAACATCCAAGTAATCGCCAAACAACCCATCGGGCCAAATCTGGACTAACTGATAAACCTGGGACAGATATAGAAAAAGTGCATGGACAGCAACCTAGAGCTCCTCAATACCTTTCCGACGCTTCAAACGAGGTGAAAAACGGAGATCGTGGCAAAAAGTTATGAGCTTGGAAGCATAAAAAGTACATCTGACTTCAAACAGTAATAAATGCATGAAAACATAAAATACTGAAAAATAAACAGCACTACTGGAAAGATCTCGGAACCAGCTTTCCGGCGATATCTCATTTTCCCGATTTTGATACCGTATGCCCAAGTTATGGCCAAAAGAAAAAAATTGCTTCTTTAGGGCAAACTGGGGTTAGGAGGGGGCATATGAGGGCCAGCCATACGGCTGACGTCATCCTGACGTCATGCTGACATCATCAAAATGTGAGCATAAATTTGACGGCCTGGGGGCCGTCGGCGGAAAAAATCGGTTCCCTGCAAAAAAAATTCGGCTGCCAGTATATGCCTGGAATTCCTGGAATATTCCCTGAAATCTGTCGGAATATTCGCTGGCCAGCAGTCGAATGCATGGCCCCTGGTCCTCCATATGACCAGGGGTTCTGGCAGAGAAGCCCGCAGGGGCTGAGCCGGACCGGTGGCGCTGGAGCGGTGGATCCGGCGGTGGGTGGCACAGAGGTGGCCGGTGGGAGGCCGCCGGGTGGCGGGCGGGCGGCGGTCTCCATTAGAACTAGCCGCGCCCGCACAGTTCCCAAAAAAGGCATTTTTTTTAATTTTTTTGAATTTCTCGCCTCGATCTGCGTGCTGGGGAGGCCGTACGGCCCCCCAGACAAAAAAATTTTGCCTTCTCGACCAACTTGCACCAAAATAGACAAATTTTATATGAAAATGGGGGTTTTTGGGCGTTGCGGACTCAATGGCGAGGTCCGTTTTGTCCCAAAATGCACAGAAAATTAGGCTACCCCCAGATTCAATCAAAAAATTGCATGTGGAAACCCTTGCACCCGAAACTCACGAAGAGGCCATATCTTCAGATCACGAACAGGTAGCTGCAGGTCTGGAGCTCTGATACCATGTTAGAATCCAAGATCACCTGCATGCAAGATGGATACCTGTCACATGCAAAAGATATGAAGAACGAAAAAGATGTTCTGTAAACCTCTCAATAAAAATGCATTAAGAGAATCCAATTATTACAATGTGATCAATCCTTATGAAGGAGATCAAGAAACCCTAAAAGGGGAAACCCTAAATGAAACCCTAGTGTGCACACTTAATAATTAATAATTAATTAATAATGTGCCTAAGTTTAGCTTAAGTAATAAAGAGGAATAAGTGACTTAATTAATTAATCAATGTGATGTAATTAATTAAGTAAAACAACTTATTACTCTAACAGAGAAAACCAAATTTGATAAATGGATCCAAATAGGAATCTGCTTTCAAGGCTACAAGAGCTGAAGATCCAAATGGGGAAAACCTTGATGAAGTAGAAGATAACTTTGTGAGAAGCATGAGGAAAGGCTCTGGCAAGTATGAAGGTAAGTTACCCTTTAAATGTTTTAGTTGTGGAGAAATAGGTCATTATGCTTCAAGATGTTTGGAAAGAGCTAAGAGGAACAAACAAAGATTTGACAAAGAAAACAAATGAAAAAATATTGACAAAGCATATTATGTAAATGAGAATGCTAGTATTTCTGATGAAGAATCTGATTATGGAGATTTTGATGACAGTGAATCTTTGTTCTTGGCTATAAAAGATGAACCTACCTTTGCTAAATCTGAAAGATAGGTGAAGGAATGTCCTTTGGAAAAAAGAGAAAGAAGAAGATATTGTAATCTTTTCCCTACATGCTAAACAAGAAAAGAACTATTGGGTTGTTGATAGTGGTTGTTCACATCACATGACCTATGATAAGAGTAATTTTGTTAAACTAGAAAATATGATGGAGACTTAGTTATGTTTGGAGATGATACTGGTGTTAAAATTTGTGGGATAGGCTCAGTAATTTTTTATGGCAAGCATAATATTGATGATGTCTACTATGTTAAGGGTTTAAGGCATAATCTCTTGAGTGTTGGATAGATGTGTAGTAAATAATATAATCTTGTATTTAAGGATGAAATATGTGAAATTAGGAAAGGATTTAGAATAGTGATTGTAATAGGAAAGAAGTCTAAAGGAAATATATATCAGCTTAAGGGTGCTAATGGATGTTGCTTTATGACTTAGATTAATGATAGTTGGTTATGGCAATGGAGAATGTGTCACATGAATTTTGATAACTTGGCAAGGATCAATGTAGTCCAAGCCATAAGATATTGTCCAAGGATTACAAAGCCTGTTAATGCTATTTGCGATGATTGTTAGTTTGGAAAGCAAGAAAGAACTAACTTCATATCAAAGGAACAATCTACTACCGGACTACTGTATTTGATTCATACAGATCTCTATGGTCCTATAAGAGTGGGAATTCTACAAGGTGAAAGGTACTTTATTCTTTTGATTGATGATTACTCTAGGTATACATGGGTTACTTTTCTTAGAGAGAAATTTGATGCATTAGATAGATTCAAGACATTCAAAGCTATGGTAGAGAATGAAGTGAATTTAAGAATAAGATACTTGAGGTCTGAAAGAGGTGGTTAATTCACCTCCCATGAGTTTAATATGTTTTTTGAATTTCATGGAATAAAAAGACAGTTATCTGCTACTAGAACTCCTTAGTAGAATGGAGTTGTTGAAAGAAAGAATAGAACAATTCAAGAAGCTACTAGATCAATGATTATTGGGGCTGGTTTATCGAAATTTTACTGTAGAAAAGCTATTCAAACTACTTTCTATGTGTTCAATCAGGTTCAAGCAAGAGCCAATAGTACTAAGACCCCCTATGAGCTATGATATGGAAGAATTCCTACTATTAAGTATTTCAAGGTATTTGGAAGTAAATGCTATATCAGATGGGATGAATAGAATTTAGGGAAGTTTGATGCTAGAAGTGATGAAGGTATTTTCCTTTGATATTATACTAAGAGAAAAGTTTATAGATGCTACAATAAAAGACTAAGAAATATTTTAGAAAGCACAAATTTCAAGGTTGATGAGGAAATGAAGAATTCAATTGAATTTGATGGATATGTATCTGATGAACCTAATTGTGTAAGATTTGAAGAAGTTGTGGAAGAATAGGAGATGTAGAATGAAGAATAAGAAGAAGAAGAAGCTCTGGTGGTGTCCCCTAAGACACCTAGATATGTGAGAAGAATCATTTAGAATATCAAATCATTGGAGAAAAAAAAGAAAGGAGTATTGACAAGAAGCAGAGTTGTTCTTGTTGAGATAAATTTGTGTTTACTTTATGAGATTGAGCCAAAGACCATACAAATGAAGCATGTAAAGATGAGTATTGGATGGAAGCTATGAAAGAGGAACTTATGTAGATTGAGAAGAATCAAACTTGAGAATTGGTCCCTCGACCGGTAGACAAAATTATAGTTGGATCAAAATGGGTATTCAAAAATAAGTTGAATGAGAATGGAGAAGTAGGTAGAAGGCATATATTTTTAGGAGAATTTTTCTCTGGTGGAAATAATGGAAGCTAACATAATGTTTTTAGCATTTTTTTCTCATAAATATTTCAAGTTCTATCAAATGAATGTTAAGTCTGCATTCTTGAATGGTGAGTTAGAAGAAGAGGTCTACATGGAGCAACCAGAAGGATTCCAATCATTAGATCAACCAAATATGGTTTACAGATTGAAGAAGGATTTATATGGCTTAAATCAAGCCCCTAGAGCTTGGTATGCAAGGTTAGACAGATATTTGATTCGGCAAGGTTTCAACAAAGGTAAGACAGATAGTAATTTATATTTTAAAATTGAAAATGATAAAATCTTGATAGTGGTTGTATATGTTGATGACATTATCTTTGGAGGAAATGAAACAATGTGCAAGTTGTTTGCTAAAGAGATGCAAAAATAATTTGAGATGTCTATGTTTGGTGAGATGAATTTCTTTCTTGGGCTGCAAATTAATCAAATAGAGAAAGGGATCTTTATTTCACAGTCAAAGTATTTAAGAGAAATGTTATATAAGTTTGGGATGGATGGTTCCAAACCGGTATACACTCCTATGGTGATTGGTTGAAAATTGAGTAAATATGATGATTCACCTAAGGTTGATCAGAGCATGTACAGATCTATGATTGAAGGTTTGTCGTATTTGACTGCTACTAGACTAGATATCATGCATGTAATTTTTCTCATGGCTAGATTTCAAGAAGACCCTAAAAAACACATGTTGTTTTTAAGAGGATATTTAAATATTTGAATGGCACTCCATATTATGGGTTATGGTATCCTAAGGATACTAATTTTACACTGTGCTTACACAGATGCAGATTGGGTCAATTGTGTAGATGATAGAAAGAGTACAAATGGTGGTGCATTCTTTCTTGGTTGTAGATTGGTGGCTTGGTTGAGTAAAAAGCAAGATTCAGTTTCCTTATCCACTGTAGAGGCTGATTATATTGCTACTACATCTTATTGTACATGCAAGTTTTGTGGATGAGACATAAATTGAAAGATATCAAAGTAATGTATGATAATCCTATTTCTATCTTCTATGATAATACAAGTGCACTTAACATTTCAAAGAATCCATTGATGCACTCAAGGAAAAAGCATATATCTATTAGGTATCACTTTTTAAGAGAGAAGGTTGTGGAGAATGAATTAAAACTTGAGTATGTGATGACAAAGGATCAAGTGGCTGGCATAATTACGAAGGCTCTTCCTAAAGATACTTTTGAGTATCTCTGGAAGAAGTTAGGGTTTATTTCCCCTCCTTTCTTGAACTAGATGCATATGGAGATGCATCATTCTGGTGGATCTATGAATCTATCTTTCTTCTGGACTGATGTTTTGGTGGCTACCTCTCAGGGGGAGTAGGTAGTGTTATGTGTTGTCAAATTGAAAGAGTATTTTGTTCTTGATGTCAAGGGGGAAATCAATGTAAACATCCTATTCCTTTACCATTGATGTCAAAGGGGGAGGGAAAGATCTAAAAAGAGTATCTACTAAGGGGGAGAAAGTAAAATCATGAGGAAGTGTGTTGTCTTTGATGGTTTCTCACATCATGTGTTGTCATCAATGACAAAGGGGGAGATTGTTGCAAGTATGAAGGAAGTATGATGAAGGTGTTTTCATTGATGTCAACTAGTTAACTAGTTCTCAACTAGTTGGTGTTTTCATTGATGTCATGGATACAAGTTAGTGGTTGTATATTTTGAGGATATTGAGAAAATTGTAATGAAGAAAGGTTGCAGGTGTTCAGTTGTTGCTTCGGGTTTTGCTCTGGTATTTTCTCCTATGTTCATGTGGTTCAGATATGTTAATCATGGTTGTTGGAAGTTTCTATATCTAGTATTTGGGCCTCTAGATCATTGTACAGTGTGAGTTATGTTCACCAATTGTGAATTGTTCTTTTCAGGGTATCTACTAAGGTCCGAGAGAAATGTAGTTGCTTCAAATTTCTTCTTATTTGAGTATTATGACTTGCAGTTCTAGAGTTAAGGTGATATGATCATGTTGAAGATAATTTTGTTATCTGGAAGGATTGGATCATGCTAAGGTTGCCTTTGCTTAATTGATTTATATGTTTAACACTGGTTTCACCGACCTTGTATTTAACACTACTTTCAAATATTATGGAAGCGTGTTGAAGCGTGTGATTGGGTTTCCCTCATTCTAATTCACCCTAGAATTTTTTGGCACTGACCTAATTTGAATTTGTAAATGCAAATGGTGTATGGTTGAATTTAGATATGTTTCAAAGTTGAAGATGGTATATATATTGGATGGGATATTGGTGAAAGATAAGTGCAAAGAAATAGAGCAATACATATGCGAGATAGATGTAAATTAGTGTGTATGTAATGTGAGTTGGTGCAAATCAGTGCGAAGTCTAAATGTTGAGTTTCCAGAAGTAGTGAGCTAAAGGTGTACTCTATCATTCAAGCATGTCTGCAAGTGTTTGGGAAAATTGTGGTGGAAATCTATGTTGCATTGAGATTGTCTTCTCTCTGTAACATATCTCTTCTATCTTTTTTGTATCTATGTGGCAATGAGCCCTCCGTTTGGTTAACCCTTGTTTGGATAATGAGTCTTGATCCAAATAGTGAGTCTTGTTTTGGTAGTGAGCCTTCTCTGGAAGTGAGCCTTTGTAATCAATTTTGATATTCTCTATATTGTGAGCTAATCCTCACCATGGTTTTTCCCTTATTGGGTTTTCCACGTAAATCTGATGTTATTGTGTATGTGTGATGTTTTTCAATTTCTTCCTTTGCACTTAATGATTAATCAAATTAATAGAATAAAGGATTTATGATTGATTTAATTTTTGGTGAAAGTTTTAAAGGTTGAAGTTTGTTACAACTGATTCACCCCCCTCTCAGTTGTCTTCTTCAACAAGTTGGTTACAAGAGGGGTAAGTATTGTTGATCTTATTTTTTATTTTAAGAAAAATATTTTCTACAAGTATGCAAGGCATAGCCATAGGTCCTAGTGGTTGGATTGGAAAATCAAGATGTGTAAGGACTCTTTCTCAATTGAAACTATTTTATTTGTGGTTGGTTTTGCTGAAAATTACACATTGCAACCATAGAATGAGTTACAATCACAATATTACAATTCTATTCAAATTGCCATTTTTATCCACATAACATATAGGCATTCCCCTTATAGTATAGAAGAGGAGAAGAAGATAATCAGGGAGTACCATTTTTACATGAGTGATGATAGATTTCATTCATTTGAGTTTGTGCAACATTTTTTTGAAAAAAAATTGAGTTCTTTTAAGAAAAAGGTATTGTAATGTCCATCGACATCTCATTTTTTCAAATAACTACATGGGGAAATTCAAGAATGCTCATATATTTTATTGGTTGAGCAGGTTGCATGAATAGAGGAGTGTACCACATATTTGGATTTTTTTTAAGCTAGGCATGGAAAAGGTGAGCATGATGTCACAGGTGCATGTGTGAAGAGAGCTCTAGTTAAGGAACAAATGAAGATCAGAGGTTGTAAAACATTTAGTGATGCACATTCTATTGTTGATTGGTGTACTTATACATTATCACAAGGAGGTACACTTGATTCACATGTGTGTAGACTTTTTTGGTTCGTTGATGAGGGCACAATGGGAGACAAATTGGAATGTAAAACAATTAGAGAATCTTCAAATATGAATTCATTTTGAAGCTTAGATGCAAATGTATGGACCATATGGACATGAGAGTTAGCTTGTTTTTGTCATAATTGTATATAGTGTGATTGGGATCAATGCAAGTCAAGTGAGTGGGTAGATAAATGGATTCCATAGTACCTAAGCCCTTTATCTATAGCACAACCCTCTTTAGAAGATGAAATGGAAAGTTTACTTGACTATGACCATCTTTTAGATCTTATACATCTAGGACATGTCTATGTAGTTGTTGCACCATAGGGGAATGAAGAGGCATCAAACTATTGGTTGGAACGATGTGGGGTGATCCCATAATAATGGATTACACATTTTGGCCAAACTTGACATTGAAATCAGTATTTTTCACTAGATCTTCACTTGCTTACATCTATATTAGCTAAACCATTAAGAATGAAGATGAATCAAACTAGTGATTTGTGAGATTTTGTGTGTAGATTCTAATTATATTTATAAAAAAAATTAAAAGTAAATTGTGAATCCTTTTATGTAATTTTTAATAACCTATTTTTTCTACTAAATAGCATTTTTAAGAAGTGATGTTTACTTCGGACCGCATAACTTTTTTTATAGACAGGATACAATTATAATTTTTAAAATACAAATTTGTCCCAACAATATCTAGTGCATGGATATTTTTTCATACTTTTGTGTTACAATTTTTTTTTAATTAATTTTCCAAGTCATAGTAATTATAATTTGGACAAAGGTGTACTTCGGACCACATAACTTTTTTTGTATGCACTTGAATTAACTTATTCTATTTTTTTGGAATAAGGACATCAATACTTAGTGCACATGTATTTTTTAGAATTTTTTTTTCTATTTTCCTATTTTTTGTATGTGTGAAACAAAGAACTTGATGTTCATTGAAAAACCTACATTCACAAGAAATAAAAAATAACTATAATAATTAAATTAAATATATTTAAAATTATACTTTTTGGGAAGCTTATAATAAGGTCTACATACTTACAAAATATAAATTTTAAATGAATTCATTTGATCACCCAAAAGGTAAATCAAAAGTTGTTTTTTATCAACATTTTGATAGGTGTAGAGGAGACTCCATTATAGGTATGGTTTAAAACTAACGAGGATCTATCTAAAGGGGTTTGATATAAGGGAGTTTGATCAAATCCTCTTTAATTAAAATCATTTAAATAGAACCTTTAAAGGAATAAATAATTATATTTTCCAAAAATATGTGATTAACAAGAAAAAATTAGGATGTCCTAGAAAGAAGCTAACACAATCAATGATGGATGATGATGGGTTCATGTATCCTACAAGTTCAATTGTTGTTGTTGGAACTTGGTTGTGAATGCATATGATTAGAAAGAATGGAATACCTATATTTGAAGACTATGAGAAACACAAAACCATTCTCATGTATTTGCACCTTGTTATAGCAACAAATGTTAAATTATCGAGACATCATGCCAAACCAAGAACAAAGGAACTATGGACAATTATTAGTGATGATCATGATGCAATACTCAATACTTTTAAGGTAAGAGATGACCCTTTAGGCACACTTGAGTATGATATTGTTTGTTGTATGAGACAGGCATGATATTGTTCATCTTATTTTGATTCATGTTATTTTTATGGGTTAGATTAAAAGTACATTAAAATTTTGCATAAAAATCAACTGATATGTAAAAATGTAGGTGTTTTAGAGAACAAAGGTATATTTTCAAGCAATTCAAATCAAAACATCTATGGTAGATCATGTAGATCAATATATTTTCAAGGTACATATTTTATTTGAGAGAATGTTCAGTTTAAATATTACAGTTCATGTTACTTATGCTCAATAATTTATCTCTATTTATATGTCAATTCTTCTTTGACCCTATTTATAATGAGTATTCTCACATTCTCTCAATTGCTCAATTTTTGAAGGTATTATTGTTTAATGTGTAGTTCATTGCTTCAAAAAATATGAATCCTCTCATAACTTGAAGTCTTAAGATGAAATAGTGATAAGATGAAACAATGATATACATTGAAAGAAGTCTTAAGTTAATATAAATGAGTCCTTTTGTAATAAGATGAAACATTGATATACATTGAAAGAAGTATTATCTGTTCAAGATATACATGATCTCCATGGATTATAAATTAGTGATATTGAAACAAATCTTAGGCATAGAGTGGCAAAAAAATTAGATCAAAACATCCATGGTAGATCATGTATATCTTGAATAGATAAGACTTATTTCAATGTATTATTATTTCTAGATGTACCTTTGTGGTAGATATATTTATCCTCTCATTCCTCTATCCATTTGTGTCTATATCATAGCTTGGTATTCAATGAGTATCTATCCCCATTAGTACCACTTGGTATTATCATAAGGTTAGTTTTTCCAACCTATATCGAGGTAGTCTATGACATCACACTAGGGGCATATTCCTATACTTGGGTCATCGAATCGGATTCTTGTATATTCCCTTAAGGTTATTCTCATAAAATCCAAAAATATTTGAAACATGTCAAAATCCAACAACATCCAAAACATCTCAAAATCTCAAAACCATTCAAAACATCCTTAAAAATCCAAAAACATTCATATCATCTTGAAATCTCAAAAACATTCAAAACATCGCAAAATCCCAAAAAAAACAAAAAATCAAAAAATCTCAAAAACATTTGAAACATCTCAAAATCAAAAACATCCAAATCAAGTCAAAACCCCATAAAAAGGTCTAAAATATCAAAAAATCAAAAACATTATTAGGTCCAATATTCAAACTATGCTTCCTTTGTGCGTGTACATAGGCAAGGCCATCTTCAATGAGCCCTTGAGGCCTAGGTTAATTCTTTAGGAGTCCGCTCTAATAAACTATCACTTGTCAGGGTCAGTCGAACTACATTGCATTTGCGCATGTACATAGGCAAGGCCACCTATGATGAGCCCTTGAGGCATAGGTACTTCCCCCTCAGATTCTATTCTCTTGGGCCTAACCTTGGAAAACTCAAAACATTTGGAAAACATGTAAAACATAAAACATTTAGAAAACTTCAAATGAAAATCCAAAACAGCCTCAAATATATTCATAAAATCCAAAACAGCCTCAAATATCTTCATAAAATCCAAAACAACCTCAAATATCTTCATAAAATCTTAAACAGCCTCAAATAGGTTTGAAAATCCAAAATAGTATCAAATATCTTCATAAAATCCAAAATAGCCTCAAATATCTTCATAAAATCCAAAACATTCAAATAACTTCAAAATACCAAAAATAGCCCCAAAAGATTTTTAAAAACTTGTTAAAACATTGAAATATTCCAAAAACAAAATCACCCATCCCATCTCGCTTTCACTTGTAATAAAATTTCACCCATGATAAATTGATTTTCAATGTCAATCTTTGGCAACACAAATGGAAACGGGTACAAGAATCAGTGAAACACAAAAATATTAAGTCTTGATCATGGTTAAACACATCGTTTAACATTTATATCAATGGCCTATCACACAATTAGAATTAATCCTCATCCAATAACATGTCTTATGGATACATCTTTCCTACAATGGGCATCATCATTGGAAATCACCCTAAAACAACATCCCTTGGCAAGAGATATGAATAACATTGATTTTTTTATTCACTTGATATTTTCTTATGATTTATCTTATTGGTTCATTCCAATGATCTCTCAATGATGTCTACAAAATTATTTAGAGGGAAAGGAATGGAGCATTGATAATTTCTCTCATTTATTATGCTTGGTGGTTATTCTTTTAATATGACCTTGAAAAATACTTGTCTTGCATGGGCAAGAGTAGTCTCAAGTGAAACCATGGCTACGACATATCAAGTTCTACATACCTTTTTTGTATTAGTCTCCTTACTTTGATGGCTTCATTCTCTCACATGATCAAACAATATTTATGTATTTCAGGTATGAACAAGAATACTCCTATCTATTTGTAGACCATGCATTAGATACAACATCATCCTATTTTTCAATACCTTGGTGCATCGTTTCTATTTGCTATATCAAAAATAAGGATTGCTATGATGAAATTAAGCCTAATTCGAAGAGAAAAATCAATATCATCTTTCCTATCTCATCGTGTATCTAATAAAATATTGAATCATCATAAGCTTGTTGGAATACTGAATCAATATCAATAATAAAGGCTAATCAATATCCATCTTATTCTTGTACTTCTAACCATGCTAACATTTCCATCCTAGTATCATGACACAACAAAAATAATATAAATGCATCCATCTTGTATCCATAAATTTCCAGCATATATCTTGCACAATCACAACACATAAAGAGAAAAGATAAAAAAAATCATTCATAGCATTGCATTACATACTATTAGACACATAGGAAAATTGAGAGGAGGGGTGTGAATTAGTTGTACATAAAAAATCATCAAACCCTCATAAATCCTTAAATCCTTATTAACTTTCAAATCCTTATTAAGCATCAACATAAAGTAAACATATGAAACACAACAACACCATACACAAGAGAACACCAAATTTACATGGAAAACCCTAATCAGGGAAAAAACATGGTGAGGATTAACTCACATATATATGAATAGCAACACTAAATATAATAGTCTCACTACTAGAAGGGCTCACTACCCAAAAGAGAAGAAAGGTTCACTACCAAGGGCTCACTACCCAAAGGACTCACTATCCAGAAGAAAAAATAATAGTAGAAGACTATTACAAGGAGGTTCACTACTGTAGAGAAATAAGAATATCCACCACAACAACTTCAACACCATCTGTAACATTCCACTCACTGCCTCCAACAATTTCAAGCACACTAAAAATGTAGAAACTTTTTTTTCACTACATCTGGTAGCCTTAGGTGTTTAATTTTTCACTCATATTACCACAATTGATCACATTCGCATCTTGCACCACAACATGCATCTCCTACAATTAAACTTTCTTATATACCCTCCATGACCTTAAACAACCTTCTTTAGTTCGGCCTTAATAAAATGTATTCACCTCAAATGTGCAACCAACAAATAGGTCAGCACCAAACACTTCTATTATGGAAAGAATTGAAGGAAGACCACACAAAGGGTTAACTAGGAACCAAATCCACACCAACATGCTTCACCATGCTTCCACAAACAACAAACAGCTTCTGCAATTACTGCTAGCACACCAAGTCATCAAAACTTGCACTAACACTAACAAGCAACAACATACACACCTCTCCAAGTCTAGAAACAACATGTGGACCACAAAGAAACATCAAATAACATCTTAGAATATTCAAACACCATTAGAATATTCTAGAACACTACCACAACCACCTGCAACTAAGAATGCTTAACATCCTATGCAGCCAACCACATTGCAATAGATATATAACTTATTAACCAACCTTGTGGAACAACTAAACATAGAAAACTCCAAGGGAAGGAAGTTACAGAAAATATTAGCATGTTTCCAAATCCGCAAGACAAGAAACTTCAATGTGAAGAAATGTGGAGAAATTCAATTTCTCCTAGACAACCTTCTTCATAAGAAAACATACTATCAACCACAACTTCCACTATTGCATGATATAGAACCTGAAACTTTGGATATAACACCTTTGATCATCTCATTCAAACCTCATAAGCACATCTTCAACCATCAAGAAATTTGGAGTACAAAACAGAACACAAATTTGTCACCTTGTACACTCTCTTATTCAAATTTTCTCAAAAGCACTTGGAAACCAAGTGAACCAACTGCATCAGCAACATCACAAAAACCTTCTCATCAACCCCACATTATAGATTGCAATGTTATCCCCATCTATACCACCAACAATCTCCAACAATCTCCCCAAATATAACACTTTCTCTACACCATACTAGAAGTTGACATGGATTGACATCGATGTCAACACTAAAGACAAAATAGTGCAATACTCTCCCTATTGAAATCAATGACAACAAAAATCTCCAACAATCTTCCCCTTTTTCATTGATGGAAATGTCGACTCTAAAAAAAATCAATCCTACAATGGCAAGACCAACTCACAAAAGAAATCCTGCATCAAGTAGTACTCCCACTTACTGGGACATCTCTTACATTTCAAACTTCAATCTTCTTTCCCTTTTTTACATCAATTCTTTCCTTGAATTTCATATTTTTCAACCCTTTTGACATCAATGGCAAAGTGCAACACATGCAAGCTTCACTTGAGGAAACACCCTGAAAAAATACTTTCTCTCTACTACTCTCTCCCCCATAGGGGCACAATAAATGCTCCCCCTGATAGCACCAACCAAATACACCACTACCTACTCCCCCTGAGAGGTAGCCATCACCAGTCTAGGACAAAGAATAAATCTTGGCTTGCTCACCTGGACAGATGCACCAACTTGTGCATCTAGTTGAAAGAAGGAGGGGCAATAACCCCCTAGCTTCTGTCAGAGACACTCAAATATATCTTTGGAAGAGCCTTTGTGAAAATGTCTACAATTTGATCCTTTGTATGTACATACTCTAACTTCACTTCATTCTCTACAAATTTCTCCCTTAGAAAGTGATATCAGATAGAGATATGTTTTGTCCTTGAATGCATTACCAATTTTTTTTAAATGTTGATAGCACTTGTATTATCACACAAGATAGAAATAGGTTCATCATATGATATTTTGATGTCCTTCAATTTCTACTTCATCCACAACACTTATGTGTAGCAAGATGTTGTTGTAATATATTCCCCCTCTCTAGTAGATAATGATACTAAATCCTACTTCTTACTCAACCAAGAAACCAATCTGCTTCTAAGAAAGAAAGAACCTCACTTGTACTTCTTCTATCATTTGTACAACTTTCCCAATCCATATATGTATATTCACTTGCAGAGAAATCGGTATCCCTAGGATAACATAGACCAAATTCCGGAGTTCCTTTCAAATATTTGAATATCCTTTTTACTACTACCACATGTGATTCTCTAAGATCTTCTTGAAATCTTGCTACAAGACAAACTACATGCAAGATATCATGGTCTAGTATTAGTTAGATATAGTAATCCACAAATTATTGATTTGTACTTTCTCTTATATGTCTTAGGATATTCATCATTTTTTTCTCAACTTACAACTAGTCACCATGGGAGTATATACTAGTTTAGAATCCTCCATTCCAAACTTCTTTAACATTTTCTTGACATACTTTGATTGTGAGATGAAAATACCTTTATCAGATTGACTGATTTGTAGCCCAAGGAAGAAATTCATCTCCCAAAATAAAGGCATCTCAACCTCATTTTGTATTTCCTCTAAAAACTTCTTACACAATCCTTTATTTCATCCAAAGTTTATGTCATCAACATACACAACCACAATCATAATTTGATCTCTCTCAACCTTGAAGTAAAGATTGGTGTATGTGGTACCCTTTTTGAATTCTTTTTGTAATAAGTACTTATCCAATCTTGCATTCCAAGCTCTAGGAGTCTATTTTATTCCATATAAATCTTCCTCAATCTATGGGCCATATCAAATTCTTTTGATAATTGAAAACCTTATGGTTATTCAATGTATACTTCTAACTCACTATTCAAGAATATAGACTTGGCATCCATTTGATATACCTTGAAGTATTTATGTGTTGCATTATCCAAAAACATCCTAATGGATTCCGTTCTTGCCATCAAAGCAAAATTCTCTTCAAAATCTATTCCCTCCACTTGTGAGTAGCCCTTACACACAAGTCTAGCCTTGTTTCTTGTGGACACAAAAAAAGTAATCCTTCTACTTTTTCTCATGTTCAGGCCATCCTAGTGTACTTTGGCTTGATTTTTCCTAGATTTAATATTGTAATGTGGTCAACACATTCACATTAGGTCTTGTACCTTTGTGAATCATTAAGATTTCTAGGTTGTCTTGTAAAAGAGTTGTGAAGTGTTGTAACCCACTTTCACACTTTTCTAGGACCCTTTCATTATAAATCACCTAAATATCCCCTTTTTATTACTTACCAAGTCTTATTTCAAAGTGTTGCAAAGAGTTGTAACAAACTCTCATGCTTTTCTAGACTTGTCATCACTAAATCAACCCTTTCTCATGTTTAAATGACCCCTTAATGCACTTTTCAGCCATACCTGTGTGTATTTTTTTAGGATATTCCTGTTAAACATTATTTAATGCACTTGAATTTTTGAAACCCTGTGAAATTTCCCTAGTGGGACCAAGTCGCCACCTAGGGTGAATTAGTCCCATTGGACACAAAAATCAAAATAATTTTAATTTCTTGGCAGGATTTTATTCTCTTACCCTTGAGGTCGGCTTGTGATGTGTTATTTTAAAGAAATTTAGGAAAATCAATTATAAATAAGGGTTTTTATCCTCATTTTTCATCTCCTAATCTCCTACAATCTCCTAATTCATTCATCTAATCATTCAAGAAATTATCAAGCATTCAAGCACTCTAAGCATAATCAAGTCATCCATTGGAGTACTTCATTACATATCTTCAGATTTACACATCAAGGATTTGGTAAGTTTATGACATTACAGTTGTTTATTTATCATTCTCTTCTCATTTCATTTCATTATCTAGGGTTTGATTAGCAAAGTGGGATTTGACCAAGGAAAACCCCTATACTCTAACCCTCAATGTTTTTTTCCCCTCCTTGTATGTGTGTTTGCAGACCTTGTATATAGATTTGTCAAAGAGGAAAGTGTCAAAAAGGTGTTTTCAATCTGTTAAAGTCATCAAAGTCAACAAATCCCTAATTGAAGCTTGGAGACCTCATTCATCCCGTTTTCTGCGGATTCAAATCTGAACACTTGTCAGAAAAGCAAGTGCAGACCAAAAGCTACAAAATCCTATCCCGAAATTCTATAAATTCCCAAGTGGACTAAGTTGCCATCTGTGGTGAATTAGTCCCACTACCGAGCTTGAAAATTGACTTTTACATTTTTGAGTACCCATTTGGTAGATTCGTGTACCAGCAGATTTTCCCCGAAATTGGACTAGTCAACTCTGCAGGATTCCAGAGCCTCTCTGCATCAGATTCCAGATTCCATGTGCACCTCTCCAATTCCGTTTAATTATTTCATCATTTACTTGCATTCTTAGGTGTTTTTACATACATCAATGTGTTTTCCAGCACTTTGTATTTCTTAGGTTTTGCATCAATAATCACCTTTATTTTTCAGTTTATTACATTAGAAATCATATTTAGATACATTGCATCCCTCATAACATTAATCTTTGAATGTATACATTGCATTTTGGCCAAATCTTTCCTCCTTTTAGGTGAAAAACCCTAGAAGGAGCATAAAGCATTTAGGTTTGCCAAAATCTTTGTTTACATTTTGGTGAACCCAACTTTAGAACATTTTTTACTTCTAATTTCAAGTGCATCCTAGGTTTAACTTGCATTAGCATTGCATTAAGTGTTGCATTGTTTAAATTGCATCCTAGGTTTTTCAAAATTACATTAGTGAAAAGCTCATATAGCTAGCATTTTTGCATCATCTTTCATTAGAAAACAACAAAATTTCTAAATTTTCATACTATATTTGTATCTATGCATCTGAAAGACATCAAATTGCATTCAAATTTTTTGAAAAATCACAAAAAAAATCCTCACAGAGGATTAATTCACCACACTGGGTGACTTAGTCCTTCTACACATTTTGCACTATAATTTTTGGCATTTCTATACATTTTTTGCATTTTTGTTTTTTTTTATTGTCTTCTATCATACTTTCCATATTTGTTGTTTATTGCATTTAGTTTTCTTTCATCATGGCTTTTTGCTTTAATAGGTTTTAGATGTCATTAAAATCTTTAGTGGACATGTCAAATTGTGCCTTTGGAATTTATCCTAATGACCTTGAGCTTCCTCATGCTCCTTCAACTTCTCATGAATTTCCTCCTCGTGCTATTGACATCATTGGATAAGATGATGATAGCATCAATAAGTTCTTAAACGAATGTCTTGACAACCTTGAATCCAATGCATCCTTTTATCCATCCATGAAACAACAAGACCTTCCTACAATCTCACCTCCTAATACATTTGGATACCTACATCCTGAAGCAAATGAAGGACCTAAGTTCCCTCCAACAGGTGGACCTAGTTCCTCTAAACAAGCACCTCCTCAAAAATTCTATGATAACAAAGTTACTAGCACTTCAATCAACCTTGAAGAAACTTATGGAAAATGTTTTACCATCTTAAGTAAACAAGGTTGTGACACAACAACTGAGCATAACATTCATCAACTTCTAGAACAAAATCCAAAAGATGACAACACAACCGGCTTAGGATATCAAGATCCTCCTTATGACAACAAGACTCCTTTTGAATATTGGAGACTTTGTGATGATGGCACAGTGATCTTTGATTTCCCTCCCAATTTGAATGTTCCTCTTCCATATGAACAACCCTTACATGACTCCAATGACAAGGATGAAAGGATCCCCAAAGTTCCTCTTCCTCCTTCAATCCATGAAAAGGGTGAATCTAGTAAATGCAAACAACCTTACAAATTGAAAAAACTAAAGTTTCCTCTCCATCCACCACCTAAATGTGAAAGGAAACTGCAAATGCTTTTAAACAAAGGTCTCATTCTATTACCACCTATGAATAGGGTGGTAATCCATCCTAAACATTCCAATAAACCCTATTGTAAATACCAATGTGTTCTTGGACACTGCACTAATGAATGTCGAACATTGAAGGAAATACTAAGCAAGTACCACTTCAATGACATTGATTGTTATCCTATCATCCCATAGTACACTTTCCCACACCTCATCATTCCATAGTTGTATAATTTTCTATTCTCAAGTTACTGCATTACCTTTCTCATTGCTTATCTTGGCTCATTCTTTCCTTGCACTCAGTGGGGGCAAGAAGTTGCTAGCCCTATCCTAGTAATGCATTTGTCCTTGTCTCCTAGCCATGTTTTTCACCTTCTGCTTATCCTGATTGAGATTGGGAGGTGGATGACTTGTTTGATGGTCGACTTGCCTTTGCATTACTATTATTTTTCCTTTTCTTTTGAGTGTGCATGTGTGTATTGTTTTCCCCCGTAATGTGACATTTGATGTTCTCCTCTCTTCATAACATTCTTCTATTTGTCTCTCCCTTCTTCTATGTTTCATACATTGCTTTTTCCCTTTTCCTTTGTTTTGTGTTTTCCTTTTGGGGATGATGCAAAGCATTGAGACACCCTATGTATCTTCCATGTTGACCCAAAAGGTCCTTTTATTTTCTTTTTTTCTTTCATTTGTGTTTTTCCTTTTGGGGATGACGCAAAGCATAGAGGCGCCCTATGTCTCTTCCCTGTTGACACAAAAATCTTTTCCTTTTTCTTTCGCATTTTTCATTTTCCTTTTGGGGATGACGCAAAGCATTGAGACACCCTATGTCTCTTCCATGTTGACCCAAAAGGTCCTTCTATTTTCTTTTTCGCTTTCTCTTATGTTTTTCCTTTTAGGGATGACGCAAGGCACTAAGACCACAATGTCTCCTTCATGTTGACCCAAAAGCTTTTCCTTTCTCTTTCACCTTTTTTTCATTTTGCTTGTGTTTTTTTTTGGGGACAATGCAAGGCATTGAGACAACAATGTCTCTTCCATGTTGACTCAAAACAATTTTTTCCTTTTATTTTTGCTCTCTTTGTGTCATTCTTCCAGTTCTATGTATCTAGGGAATGATGACAGTTTTGAGCTCTTTAATCAAAACATTACACTAATGAGCATATTGACCCCAAATCCATAGATCCCTTATGTGTTTGGTGTTCTCATTTCTGGGGAAACCCCTTTCTTTTCTCTTTTTCCTTCCTTTCACATGATGTAGCCTTACTCAGAAATGTATGACTTGGCATTGGGGCTTTCCAAAATGGCTCTCATGTCATGTTTCATTTTGTTCGCATATTTCATTTACTACTTTAAATTAATTTCTCACAAAACAATGTGTAGAAATTCCTTTAAAGTGGGGGCATACATTGGCATTATCCATTTGCATTTTCCCTTTTCTTGGTTCTTATTGTAGCCTTGTTACTTTATATGATGTGTTTGTCACTTTGTGCATGACATTGGGTGTGATTTCCTTCATAAGTGTGATCTATCTTAGCATATTGTATTCCTCTTAGTGGCCTGATGCGACGCACTGCATCCCCTAAGTTGTGAATTTTCTATTCTTTGATTGGTCCTCTCTTGGATACATTAGACATTTAATGTTCCCTAAGTTATAGGCCTCGCATGAACTAAGAAAGAATCATTTGAACATCCTTTTGCATGTTGCATTTTTCATTTACATGGCCACCTTGCATAACATAGCTTGCATGCATGTGGTGCCATTGCATTTGTTCATGAGTTCTAAGCATACGAAGCTTTGCTTGTCTCATGAAGCACGAAACAACATTTTTATTTGTGGTGCCTTATTAAAGTTATTAGGAGGTATAACTTTAGTATGGTTGAGCAGGGAAGCCCATTCTGAGGCATGACTTTCCCCCATAGCCACCTTGTGGATTTCTCACCCCGCAGAAAACTAGAAGTTTTGTGGCCCTAGAGTATGTTTTGGATTTCTCACCCCACGGACAACCAGAAGTTTTGTGGCCCCAAAGTGAGTATACTTGGGCCCTCTCACCCAGTGGACAGCCATGAGTTTTTTTGTCCCAGAGTGAGTACACATTTCCAAAAAAAAACCTAGATCTGATCCACAACAGGTTGGAAAAGTGATCAAAGCTTGATCTAACTTTATTCTCTCTTTCATTCCTTCTCCTCATTTTCATGTGTTTTCCTTTGCATTCATGTTTGGTTATCCATGGGATCTTGATCCTAGGGGCTTGATCATCTCTCTTGATCATTTTTTTCTCATATTACCAGCATGAGTACATTTGAACCCCTCTTGATTGCATGATCAGCTACTTTAGTGTGAGTTTGAAGTAGGTTCATCCTCTCATTAAAGTGGGGGCTAACTCTGGACACGAAAAAAGTAACCCTTCTACTTTGTCTCATGTTCAAGCCCTCCTAGTGGACTTTGGCTTGATTTTTCCTAGATTTAATGTTGTAATGTGGTCAACACGTTCACATTAGGTCTTGGACCCTTGTGAATAATTAAGACTTCTAGGTTGTCTTGTAAAAGTGTTGAGAAGTGTTGTAACCAACTTTCACACTTTTCTAGGACCCTTTCATTATAAATCGCCTAAATATCCCCTTTTTATTACTTACCAAGTCTTATTTCAAAGTGTTGTAAAGAGTTGTAACAAACTCTCATGCTTTTCTAGAATTTTCATCACTAAATCAACCGTTTCTCATGTTTAAATAACCCCTTAATATACTTTCTGACCATACCTAAGTGATTTTTTTAGGATATTCTCGTTAAACATTATTTAATGCACTTTAATTTCTAAAACCCAATGAAATTGCCCTGGTGGGACCAAGTTGCCACCTGGGGTGACTTAGTCCCACTCGGCACAAAAAATAAAAATAATTTTAATTTCTTGGTGGGATTTTATTCTCTTACCCTTGAGGTCGGCCTGTGATGTGTTATTTTTGAGAAATTTAGGAAAATCAAGTATAAATAAGGGTTTTTCTCCTCATTTTTCATCTCCTAATGTCCTACAATCTCCTAATTCATTCATCCAATTATTCAAGCAATTATAAAGCATTCAAGCACTCTAAACATAATCAAGTCATCCATTGGAGCACTTTATTTCATATCTTCAAATTTACACATCAAGGGTTTGGTAAGTTTATGACAATGCATGTTGTTTATTTATCATTGTCTTCTAATTTCATTTCATTATCTAGGGTTTGATTACCAAAGTGGGGTTTGACCAAGGAAAACTCCTATACTCTAACCCTTAACCTTTTTTTCCCCTCTTTGTATGTGTGTTTGTAGACCTTGTATGCAGATTTTTCAAAGAGGAAAGTGTCAAAAATATGTTTTCAATCTGTTAAAGTCATCAAAGTCAACAAATCCCTAATTGAAGCTTAGAGACCTCATTCATCCTGTTTTCTGTAGATTCAGATCTGAACACTTGTTAGAAAAGCAAGTGCAAACCGAAAGCTATAGAATCCTATCCCAAAATTCCAGAAATTCCCAAGTGGACTAAGTCACCATCTATGGCGAATTAGTCCCACTGTTAGGCCTAAAAAATGATTTTACATTTCTGAGTACCTAGTTGGAAGATTTTTGTACCGGTTGATTTTCCCTAAAATTGGACTGTCACCGAACTTGGCATAAGTGTCCCAGTCAACATTTCTAGTCAACTCTACAATATTCCAGAGCCTCTCTGTATCAAATTCTAGATTACAGGTGCACCTCTCTAGTTTTGTTTAATTATTTCATCATTTAATTGCATTCTTAGGTGTTTTTGCATACATCACTATGATTTCTAGCACTTTGTATTTCTTAGGTTTTGCATCAATAATCACATTTCTTTTTTAGTTTATTACATTAGGACATCATATTTAGGTACATTGCGTCCCTCATAACATTAATCTTTGAATGTATACATTGTATTTTGGCCCAAATATTTCCTCCTTTTAGGTGAAAAACCCTAGAAGGAGCATAAAGCATTTAGGTTTTCCAAAATCTTTGTTTACATTTCTAATATTTAATTTTCCATCCTCATTCAATTTGTTTCTTAAAACCCATTTAATTCTTATCACATTCTTGTCTACTAGTCTTGGGACTAATTCCCAAGTCTGATTCTTCTCAATCTACCTTAGCTCTTCTTCCATAGCTTTGATCCAACTCTTATCCTTGCATGCTTCAGTCACTATTTTATGTTTTACATCTAGAAGTAAATTAAATTTTACCTGTTCTTCTTCCATAGAAACTCTTCTTCTTGTCAGCACATATTTTCTCTTATCTCTAATGATTTGATCTATAGAATGATTCTTATGAAGATACTTAGGAGTCTTAAGATTTCTATTCAAACCTTCTTCCTCTTCCATTATCATCTCTTTCTCTTTATCTTCTTCTTCTTCTTCTTCTCTGCAAGGGGGGTCATTAGATTCATATCCTTCCATCAACACTGAGCTCTAATGTGATTCTTCATCCACTTTGACACTTGCACTTTCAACTATCTTCTTTAGCATTTTTTTATAGCACCAGCATGCATTTCTCTTTGTAGAATATATAAGGAATATTCCTTCATCTTATCTTCCATCAAAGTTTCCAAATTTCTCTTCATCTCTCCTAATATAATATTTTCTTCCAAATACCCTAAAGTATTTCACAGTAGGAGGTTTTCTATACCATATTTCATAGGGGGTCTTTGAACTGTTCACTCTTGCTTATCCTCTGTTAAGAATGTACACTATAGTATGAATTGCTTCTTTCTAGTATACTTTCGATATATTTTATTCATTCATCATGGTTCTTGTTACTTCTTGAGCTATCTTGTTCTTCCTTTCCACAACTCATTTCTAATGAGGAGTTCTAAGAGTTGATAAATATCTCATTATCTCATTATCTTCATAAAAGCTATTAAACTCATTGGAGGTGAACTCACCACTGTAGACTTAAATGCTTTGAACTTATCTAGAACTTTTGTTTTTCTTTAAGAAATGTCACCCAAGTCATTCTAGAGTAATCATCTATCAACAACATAAAATACTTGTCACCTTGGGAGCTTCTTATTCTGGTAGGTTTGCATAGGTATGTATGCACCAACTCCAAAGGTCTTGCAGTCTAGAATATTCTTTAGTTTTGAACCTCTTCTTTGACTACTTTCAAAATTGACACTCCTTGCAAATTGCATTAATAGGCTTGGTGATCCTTGGCATATCTCTCACAGCTTCTATAGAATTTATCTTTACTAGGCTATCAAAATTGATGTGACCCATTATTCTATGATATAGCCAACTTTCATTAATTTGAGACATAAAGCACTTAACAACACCACCTTTGAGCTGATAAACATTTCCTTTTGTCCTTGTTCGAGCTACAACCAATGTTTTGGGGTTCCTTTTTAATTTCATAACCATCATCCTGAAACACCAAATTGTACCCTCTGCTACACATTTTTCCTACATTGAGAAGATTATCCAGAGACCCTTGACATAAAGATCATCATCTATTTTATTTTTTTCATCAAAACTAATTGAACCTTTTCCACAGATCTTAGCAGATGTATCATCACCAAAATTAACAAGACCACCACCATACTTTTCATGCTTAAAAAAATTACTCTTATAACCTATCATATGATTTAAGCATCTGTTGTCAATTATCTAGTAGTTTATTTCCTCTACTACATGAAAAGCAATCAACATAGTTCCTTCAATACTATGATCTATTTTTGGAGAAATTTCCTTCATACATCTTTCAAGTTTAGTAGAATTTGTTCCAACATTTAAAGCCATCATCCAGATAATTTGATTCCTCACCATCAGACACACCACTATCTTCTCTAACATAATAACTCTTCTTGATAAATTTACCTTTATGATCTTTATGTTTGTCATTTGCAACTTTGATTGGAAATTTAGAAGCATAATGACCTATTGCTCCAAAATTAAAGCATTTGAAGGGTAACTTACCTCTGTATTTGCCAACGCCCTTTTCTAGTCTTCTTAAAAAAAATTCTTCCACCTCATCAAGATCATCTGGATCAGATTCATCATTCTCCTTCTTACTGACTTTAAAAAAGGTTTCTTTCCTTGGAGCATCTTGGTCAAACTCTCTTAATTCAAAAGTAGTTAAAGCACAAAACATTTGATCTCTAGAATACTAATCCAAATTTTGAGCTTCCTTAATAGAAAAAACTTTAGCATCATAAGCTTTAGGAAGAGTTCTCAATACCTTTTTCACAACTTCACTTTCCTCTAGTTTTTCACCAATACCATTGATAGCATTGACAATTTCATCCACTCGGAGCATGTAGCTAGCAATATCTTCATCTTTTGACATCCATAGGGTTTCAAACTTGGCTTTGAAATTCTACATATTTGTTTGCTTGACCTTATCATCTCCTTTATAAATGCTCTCCAACTTTGTCCAAATCTCTTTAGTAGTCTTTAGACTTATCACCTTCAAAATTTCTAAATCAAAAAACCCACTCAAGATATCATTCCTTGCTTTTCCATTATTCTCATAATCCTTGATCTCATCATCACTTGTTGGAGGAGTAGTAGGCATAGTGTATCTAGTTTCAACTGACTTCAAAACACCAAATCCTAATGAGATAAGAAAATATTCCATCCTAGCTTTCCAAAAACCATAATTTGATCCATCAAACATAGGCACTTTGATACCATTCCTATGCACCATCATATATACATCAAGTGATTAAGCTTATTTCAAGGAACCATAGCTATGATACTAATTATTAGACACAAAGGACAACTAAGAGGGGGTGAATTCGTTGTATATTAAAATCATCAAACCTTCATAAATCCTTAAACCCTTATTAACTTAGAGATCCTTATTAAGCATCAATAGAAAGTAAACATATATGAAACACAACACCATACACAAGAGAACACCAGATTTACATGGAAAACCATTATCAGGAAAAAACCATGGTGAGGATTAACCCACATATATATGAATAGAAACACTGAATACAATAGGCTCACTGCCCAAAGGAATCATTGTCTGGAAGAAAGAAGAATATAAGAAGACTATTACAAGGAGGTTCACTACCTCAAATAAATAGGAAGATCCACCACAACAATTTTCACACCATACGCAACCTTTGGCTCAATGTCTCCAACAACTTTAGGTACATTGAAAATGTAGACACCTTTTGCTCACTGCATATGATGGCCTTAGGAATTTAAGCTTGCCCTCAAATCACCACACTTGATCACATTCATATCTCACTTTGCATCTCGCACCACACCATACATCTGCAACAATTAACCTTGCTTATATACCATCCATGACCTCAAACAACCTTTTTAGGTCATCCCTAATGAAATGTATGCACCTCAAACATGCAACCAATAAATAAGTCAGCACCAAACACTTGCCCAATGGAAAGAAGTGAAGGAAAACCACACAATGGGTTAACTAGGACCCAAATCCACTAACATGCTTCACCACGCTTCCACAAACAACAAATAACTTCCATAATTAGCGCTAGCATGCTAGGTTGGCCAAACCTACACTAACACTAACAAGCAACCACATACATGCCTCTCCAGGTCTAGAAACAACATGTGGACCACAAATAATCATCACAAATATCTTAGAATATTCAAACACCATTATAATATTCTACAACATTGCCACAACCACTTGCAACTAAGAATTCTTAACATCATATGCAACGAGCCACACTACCATAGATATACAACTTACTAACCAACCTTGTGGAACAACTAAACACACAAAGCTCCAAGGGAAGCGGGTTACATACAATATTAGCACATTGACAAATCTGCAAGATAAGAAACTTCAATGCGAAGAAATGCAAAGAAACATGGAGCAATTCCATTTCTCCCAAACAACCTTCTTCTCATGAAAACATACTATCAACCACAACTTCCATTGTCACATGATCTAGAACCTGAAACTCTGCATATAACACCCTTGAGCACCTCTGATCATCTCATCCAAACCACACAAGCATATCTTCAACCATGAAGAAATGTGGAGCACAACATAGAACACAACTCTAGCACCTTGTAGACTCTCTTATTCAAATTTTACCAAAGAAACTTAGAAACCAAGTGAACCAGCTACATCAGCAACATCACAAACACCTTCTCATCAACCCCACATTAAAGGTTGTAACAATATCCCCATCTATAACACCAGCAATCTCCAACAATCTCCCCAACTAAAACAATTTCTCAACACCACACTAGAGGTTGGCATAGGTTAACATCAATAACAACACTAAAGACAACATAGTACAACACTCTCCCTATTGACATCAATGACAACACAAATATCCAACACATACATCCTACCTATATGAATCATATCCATATCACATCACATCACATCACAAGCATATTAAAGGAAATAGCCATCCCATTATATAAGCATGTCATAAGATCTCATAAACATCTGCATCCATACATAACACATCCATAATACACCCATACACATACATCCATCACATAAGATCATAAACATGAAATAAGACATCATAATATAAATGTTGCATCATCGATCATCTCATATATATATCCAAAAAATGAATGTTGTGATACATATCAAAGTGTGTGATATATCTCAAAAATATACATGAGGCTATCAAAAATAGCCAATGAATGAATATACATCATGAATCATGTCTATATCAATTGTATGGATACAAAAATATGTATATATGTACATGGAGCTAACCCTTGCTCCCCTGGTCCTCTCTATCAAGTCCCCTCAATGGTGTCTAATGTCGACTTGAGGGACCTATTCCTTGGGACTATCCCACTAATGGGCCATTCGTTGATCCGCTAAAGGCCAAAGCACTCCTCTATGAAAAATCAGGCCATCGCCGATGGGGAGGAACCTACATATAATACACAGTCCTATAATAATATTCCTCAGCCATGGCCTATCCTTAAAGAGAAGCTAATACTATGTCCTTGCACCTAGGACCTATAGCCTCAAGGTGTTTTTTGTGAGCAGTCTCCTACATCAACTATAGCTCTACCTGTTATCTTTGTGTCCTTTCCTGATCCCTCTCAACCCAATCCTAGTCCCACTCCTATCTCGGGGTATCTCACTCTTGTTGAGTGTTATCTATCTCCTGCATGTATGTATCTCTCTCCTAGCGAGCCTAATCTTGCTCAATGCTTCTTTGATCTTACTCCTAAGTGACTACCTATAGTCTCTAATCTAAAGCCTTGGGTACAACTACTGCTACATGATGTTGTGGCATGTGTGGTGGTGGCCCCTGTGGTACCTTTCCTAATACCTATCTTGAAATCTAAACATGCCCTCGGCCTCTTCTTCCTCTATGTCCCCTACCACCTACATCTACCCCTACTAGATCTATAAGTTTGATAGGCCTATTTTGGGTGAACCATGCATTGTATCCTAGGGTAGTACCAGGATCATCAAGCCCACCTACATAAATCCATGAAACTAATACCAAATACATAAAATCATCGATAGCAGTCTGGGAAATTATCTGAGGTCCCCACTCAGTAATCTCTTTATATGTATGAGCATACACATCCATGTAATCATCTCTGGGAGTATCTTGTTGCTCCCCAAATCGTCAAGCAACCTAATCTAGTAGATATCTCTCAATAATATGAATATATTGACCCATGAGCCATTGGTTCTATCTATAGTATCTTAGATGAGTGGTGTCATCCTCACAAGCCTAAGCATGTAACAATAGTCTCCAAGTGAAAATGATCATATTGTCAATGACATGTCACCACCATGCTATATTTTTTTCCCCTATATGATGGAGGGTAGTCATGTCGTCATACCAATATACTATTAAGTCATCCTCCTCTATAGCTTTGAATGCCACAACTAGTCAAAGTAGCACAATGTGCTCATGTTCCCATATATGAAGCAGGGTAACCCCTGTAGATATGTTGGCCCCCTCTCGGTAAACCACCTAGTGCATGTCATGGTATAGGTGGGCTAGGATGCAACTGCCCTAGGCATAGATGCAAACATCCTCCATGATCCTCTATAGGACTACACCCCATCTTGGGAAAAATAATCAAGATCTCCTATCAAGAGACAAGACTCCCATGATGAGTCTCACAATCACCAATGTAAGGTCGTTCTAGTCACACCAATGTGTCATCGCAAATCAATCTATCCACCCACCAACTCTAGGTCCTCCACTCCTAGCATTTGGAACATGGCCTCAAGGCTAAGATCCCCATCATAAACAGCATGCTCCCCATGAATCAGCTCTCATAGGATACTCCAAAAATCCTCTAGGGTCACCATCACCTCGCTTGTAAGAAGGTGGAAGGAGGAAGTCTTTGAGTGCCACTTCTCCACTAAGGCTATCATCAAAGCTAAATGGGTCCTAATCTTTGGCATGAATGCAATGTGGTACAATCCAACCACTCCTAAGAATAGTATGTTGAGATCCCATAATCCAGTCAACTGCTCTAGAATCTGTAATCTCCTCTCCTAGGAAAGCAAAGGATGGAAGATAGCCTACACGCATAATGTGCACAACATCAATTTGCAAAAAAAAATTTAAAATCTGTCAAAATGCCTAGAATGTAAAAGTTATCCTTTATTACAAAGGCATCGCAGTGTTGTCCCTACAAAAGTGTTTTTATTTTGTAATAGAATCACTATTGTGCAAAGGTGTTGCTCCAATGCAAATATTTCTCTATTTTGGTGTCGCTAGTGCAAAAGCGAGCCTTTGAAAGGCATCACTATCCTAACAAACATGTCACTATATTTTCATCCAAACACATCGGTGAAAAGAAAATGTGTCGAAGAATTTCAAAACTCCCACATATATTTAGAATTGCAATGCCTATTGCAAAGGCATTGTCATATTTTGTAGAGGTGTTGCATCAGGTTTTAGAAGAATCAGCCTAATAGTGAAGCCTTTGTTTGGCCTAGTTTTACCCTACATTTTGCTATATAGAAATGCATGCAAAGCAAGTTTTTTGAGGTACATATTGATGGTCCTACGTCAACTGGCCACTAGAAATCGTGGACTCAATTTTCATAGTGTGTGGGAAGCGCTTTGTGTGCCATCTCATCCGGTGCTCTTGAGGAACGCTAAGCGGAATTACTCTAAGATCTCTAGAGTATCAAAAGAAAAGTATGCAAATGAGTTGGAAATTGACCTAAATTCATATATATGAATTACCAAACTTAGGGTTTTAGCCCTATGTCTCCATTTTCTCACATTGCAACCTACCATGGTCACTTCATCGAGGTCCTAAGACTTATTTTTAATCCTCAATGCAACTAAACCATTCCGGTAGATTTATCTTGAGCTCAACCCGAAAGTCAATTTTTTTGCTCAATCTCTTGAGGGGGCAACACACCAACTTCTATCATCCGTTGGGGCATAGTGGGGTATTCAAAAATTCATTAAAAAAAATAAAATTTTGATCTAAGTTGTATCAATTCTTTGAAGAAATGCAACAGGTGCCTCACTTCAAAGAGGGGTAAAATGTAGACACCTAAAAATGTCCTAAATATATCACACATCGAGATTTTGGATATTAACACCATTTCTTTCTTATTTTCATCTATTTAATTAAATAATGTCAATTGTTTAATTAAATTTGCTATTTTCTCCTATTAATCAAATAGTTAAGGTTATTTGATTAATTAATAACCTTCACACTAATTTTCTTCTCTTTTGATTAAATAATGTCAAATTATTTAATTAAATATCATAAACCCACTTTGATTAAATAATTCTTAATTGTTTAATTAAAGTTTCTAATTCCCTCCACTTGCACAATTAAATAATTTCTAAATTGTTTAATTGGTTAATTTTCTTCAATCATTCAAATAATATTCTCATGAAATATTCCCTTTTCAAATTCAAATATTTTCCTCCACATGGAAATATCTCCCACATGCTCCTAAAATCAAGGGATTTGTTATTGTCTCAAGAAATTTGGACCTTTGGTTAAAATCCTTGATCCATGTCATTATGCATTATCAACCCTTGATTTGATCTTTGATCCATGTCTTCATCTCTTATCCATTTTTATCCATTGATTATCTAATTTAGTCTCAACCATTAATTTGTTCCAAAAATCTATAAATACTCCTTATTTTACATAATAATTCATTCACACTTGTATTCAAGTAGCCAAACTCTAATCATTTTCACACTCATTCTTAAGCCAATTACATTCGTGAATCACCATTATCATCAACCTTTGAAGTTTCTACATCAATAACCATCGATTAGGCTTGAAGCTAAGCACTCCATATCAATTCCAACACTTATCGCCCAATGGGGTTGAGGTTTGTATTTTCTAATTAGGTTTTCAATTGCATTACTTTGATATTTCATGCTTTAATGGAACTTTGATTAGTAATTGTGAAGAATCTCATTGAATATGGTTTAGTATGATCAATTACTTATTTTCTTAGTTTTTGATTAGGAAAATCAGGTTTTGAAGGGGCCTTGAAACCCTTTACAATGAAGAAAAGTTGCTAAAAAGAAAGAAATAGTAAAACTTGCAGCCCACAAAAATCAAAACGTTGACAAAAGATAAAGCAAGAGAACCCGTCAGCAACCCAACAGTAAAACATCAGCACTAAGGTTGAACAACAAAAAACTATAGCATTTTATCAAGAATATTGGGCAAGTCCATATTTTCAGCAATGACCCTGTCGTGCATCTCAACCACATCTTGGAGATCCTTGAACGTTATTGGCTATCATTTTCTTTGTCTTGCTCCTTGTTCACAAGAAAAGACCAGCCTCCAAATTCTTCACCTCACCGGGACCATTATCCTCAATCTTATCCTCCAAGTTCATGTGGTTAACCTCAGCAATGGCCACCTCATGTTCGCCCAAATCCAAAGACTGACCAGTCCACTTAATAGCTTTATCATTTAAAACCGACATGCCCTTAGCACTAGTTTTTAGAGATTGCTTACTGATTCAAACAACAGTCTACAAATCAATACTGATCTTGCTAATTCTTTCCTCCATACTCATAATCTGCTCCTCATTGAACCTTTGAACAATAATTTCCAAAGTGGTCAACCTTTCCTCATGGCTTTTACCAAGTCTATCAGCGTCCACAGCTAATTTATCAAGAATAACATTCATTGTCTTGACCTTACCTTTCACCATCCATTCCTTTTGCTTGCAGTTCACTAACGCCACACAGATATCCTGCTAATTTTTAAGCTTCAAATTAAGCTCCTTCGCTTCTGAGAAAATCCACTTCACAAGAAAGAGCAAGTTAAACGAGTGTCATCCTTCGCCATTCTACAAAACAATTCCATATTAATCTCCTCCCAATTGATCATCTTAGCATCAGGAAAATCAGCGTTCTCATCAGGTTCCTCCTGAACCCCCTCTTTTCCCTCCAAATCCTCCTCTACCAAGGAGTCCTCAACTTCAATTACCTCCACTTTCAATCGGTGCTTCTAAGGGATGTCAGCCAAATTAGATAGAATTTCAAGCCACTATGCCTTAACATCAATTTGCTTAACCTGCTCAACATTATTACCAACAAGAGACTCAAATTCATCCTAGCTAGGATCAGCCACCTTAGAATGCACAAAACCCTCATTCTCCTGCCTAATATCTGCCATCGACTACTCATTTCCCTCAATACCATCACCTGAAACCCCTTTAACATCAGGAACAGGGGAATCCTCCAAACCTTTAATTCATCCACACCCTACTTGATAGCACACTTCCCCTTCTTGGGGCATCTTTTCTAACCCTTCACATTCTTTCTCACCAAAGGAACAATAGCTTCCCTCATTTCAATATTTGTTTTGTAACCCTTAGACCATGATTTTGAGTCCTCGGATTCATCCACAAACTCACACTCATCCTCCGAAGGTTCATCATAAACAGAGTCCTCTTCCTCAGAGTCCCCTTCCCACTCATTAGTTAATTTCAATTGCATTTGATCATATTATCTTTCCATGTTACATATACATATATGCAAATTTAGATGTGATTAATTATTTTTAAGCTCCACATATAAATGTTCTCAGTATGATTGTTCCTTGATTGATCATTTGAATTAATTAAACATGAATATATTTAAATACCAAGACATAACAACAAGACACAAAATAAGTGTCGAGTTGACTCCCAATAGCTAATAGTAAAAGGGTGAGAACTCAAAATTTTAAATTTGAAGATTTTAATTTTATGACTAAACTTAAGTCCCTCAAGTTCAAGCCCAAGCATCATGGGAATGACTTGACATGAGGAAATTGCAAATCTTCAGACTAAAGCAAGTGCATGAAAGCATGGGATGATACTATATTGAATATGTCAAAATAGATGCAAATGAAAATGAGATAAAATTAAATATCTAAAAATATGTACAAATGAAAATAAATGAAGATGAGATAAGAATTAAGAAATGAGTTAAGACTTAACTTAAAAGTATGCTACAGTCAATATATAATTATATTAATGTTTTCCACTAAAATAAACTCAAATATAAAAATAATTGATATAAATATAAAAATTTACCAATACACTTTATAACTTATATACATATAATCACATTTTTTAATAATTTAATATAAAAAATACAAATATTAATTTAACTTATAATAATTAGTAATATAAAATTAATATATAATTCATGAAACCTATATCTTTATTTTTTATTTATAATGATTAAAGAGGTTGAGGGGTCCATACCTTTCTAAACAATTTCACATGAGAATAATTGATTCCACAACAAGAAGAACTACAAAACACTAATCATATTTCTACTCCTATTTTATTGCCAATTGAAATATACCTAATAAAGCGAATTGCGGTCTGAGTCAGAAAACCACCTTTCCTTCATTTTTGTATTCTTCATGGGTGCAGTTGTAGTTTCATTGTCATATTTCATTTTCACCCAGTGGAATCTTTGCTCATCATGACTTTGAATTATGCAAAAAAATCAAATAATGTGAAGACGAAGTTCTTTTTCTCTATCACCATTCCATGTCTCGTGAGTACCCACTAACGTTTGGTAGTCACATTGAGCAACACTGGACTGTTAACTTTTCCTCAAATGTCTTTATACAGCGACAAACCAGTAATTTATTAACCCACACAAAGCATACCATACATTAGACATTTATCTGTGCCAGAGAAGAGAATATACTTCCCTCCCTCCAGTTAACAGGTGGGTTTATGTAACACAATATACCTTAGGGAGTACAGCCTCCCAAAGACTTAAATCCTACCAAATCAAAACATAGAACAGCTATTCATAGGCCTTATTTCAATGAAAAATTAATTTCATATGTAGTAGAAATGGCAGAATGAAGATCCTTGATCTAACAAATGGTACAGGGATCTGTATTCTCCTCCTTCCACACATACCAGACTTCATCAGGAGCACCACCACCACCAGGAGGTTGCCATGGCGGTTGGCATGATGATTGGCATGGTGGTGGTGGTGGCAGATGGCATTGTGGTCGACATGGCTTTCTGCATGGCGGTGGTGATATCTGTGGGCATTTCGGTGGGCATGGCCGTGGGCATGGCGGTGGTAATTTCGGTGGGCATTTCGGTGGTGATTTCTGTCGGCATTTCGGTCGGCATGGCCTTGGCGGTGGCGGTTTAGAACACTTGCATTTCTTTTTTATCCCATCACAGTGGCACGCTGGATATGCATCCCGAAACACAGTTAGGATTATAAGTATATATTTTCATACATTTGCAGCAACACATAAGATCTAAGCAATCAAACCAGTTAGAAAGAGAGAATTTGTAAAAATTGGAGTTTGGACAAGGGATAGGAAACAAATTTTTGTTTGGGTGTTCTTCATTCCAACGGTTTCCAACGAAGCCGAATAAAAAATAAGGAACCTGAAGGATTTCGAAGGATGTAACTTCCTTGAATGCCAACATTATCAAAATTTTCAGAAATTATAAAATATCAGAATTCATTTTTTTTAAGTCTAACTTCAATGAAAAAAATCATATAAAGACCATACAAATTACAAAGAGGAAAGAAGATTTTAAATTTTGAAACTTATATAACTGAAAAAATAAAACAGATTCCATGAAAGTTTCTTTAGACATTCCAAAAGTAAACTATGTAAAATTAAAAACCCCCAAAAAATATTATGCAAATTTTATTTTCCTCTTTGAAAAATGACTCTGATACGATTTAGTGATTAACAGATATAAGATTATATTCCCAAGTATATTGAAGACAGGAGGGATAACTAACATAAAATTTGTCTTTCATTTTGGAGCTACAATGTAATTAGGCATTCTAATAATTAAATCTCGAAAAAGTTTGAACAGTATATTCTAAGCTTTGATTTGTTTAGGTGGATCATCTGAAATCATACTATAGATAAGTCTAATGAAATTTAGCTAGTGTGATTTCAGATGAACCATCTAAACAAGTCAAATTTAAAACCTAAGATCTAACTGATTAGGAAAAACGATAACTAACATTTCCTTTTCTGATTTCCTTTTCTGTTTTACTTGAATATCATTTTCAAAATTTTCTAACAAATCCAACCCAATATCTAAAATCTATAAAAGTGAAAAATGAAACAAACTCCCTAATCTATAAAAGTGGAAAATGAAACAAACTCCCTTTTATTTTCTTCAGAGTCTGATCAGAGATTGATGTAGCTTTTAAGACATGAGATCTAACAGCTAAACAAGTTAAAAGAGAAAATCCATAAAGGATGAAACTTGGACATTTTCAGCTTCCATATTTCAGCAGTAGAATATGAAGATCTGAAGATAAAGTGTAAAAAATGTGAAAAAGATGGACTCATCGGAAAAATAGTTAGACAATATAAAGATATGAAGATTTAGGTCAGTATGCCCAAAAAAAACAAACTGCACTAGCTATATTTCTTTATAAAACATATTAACTGAGTAAAACCAAAAGAAACGAAACACAGTTCCTCACTGAATCTCCTTGTGTTGGTGTGATTAAATCAAAGAACACAAACCAAGTTCCTTTGTTTAGATCCTGTTACTACCCACAAGATTACTTTGGTATAATAACACCGTACCATCAATTACTATGACTTTCTTCTTGGCAGCTCCCTTGCATTTCTCGCAGCTCATATCTACCCTCCCAATAGTTTTCTGCAATGTCAGACGATTAAGATTAACTATTTGCCCTTTGCAATGCTTTAAAAACAAGATCATTACAAGAGACAGCCGCCTTACATTAATCCTCTTGAACAATCTTCCTGCAAGCGTGGGTATCTGCACAGAGCCCTGCTCGGCCTGTTATTATTCTAAAGATGTGAAAAGAGGGCCAATTTAAGACCCTTCTTTCATGGTTATCTCAAAAAATCTGTCAAATGACGCACAAATTCCATTAGACTACACGTCTTTGGGACTAAAAACAAGAGGTACCGCTGGCAACGCCTCTCAAGAGTACGTATGTATGCACCCGATGACAGTAAGGAGGGTAGTCCTTTGAAAGAGCCCATGTAAGTGATGTATCACGGTGAATGTAAATTTAAAACAAAACAAATTTTAAATGTTAATTTGTTTTTTAAAAGTAAACAAATAATTTTTTATTTTATATGTTTAGTTATTTTTTTACATAAAACATTTATTAATTTAAACTATTACAAATAGATAATTAACTAGCAATTGCACCTTGGTGTGCAATCGAAGAGTTGTGGATTGTCAATGAGGAAATTTTTGGGTCTATTAGTTGATTAAATTTGTGTAGTATATGAGGTCAATTGATAGGCTATTTATTAAATGAGGTTGTTTGTGCAACAAAGGTCTCAATGGAGAAGTGATAGCTTGAAATCAACTATCCATCCACTTAGAAGGATTTAAACAGGATTGAAATAAAACTTTTAAATGAGGAAGATAATTAGGCTCCATTAGCAATAGGTTCATGTTATATTTGCAATAGAGAGAGGGAGAGATAGGGAGAAACAAGGATAGAAATAGGGAGAGATGGATGGGGGGAGAGTGAGAGAGGGTGGGATAAGGAGATAGAGATGGGGATAAAGATAGAGAGGAAGATAGAGATGGAGATAGAGATGGAAATGGAAATGGAAAAAGAAAAGGATATGGAGAGATAATGATAGAGAGGAGAGAGAGAGAGAGAGAGATATATATATATATATAGGGAGAGATGGTGGGGGGAAGAGTGAGAGAGAGAGTGGAGTAAGGAGATAGAGATGGAGATAGAGATAGAGATGAAGAGATGGAAATGGAAAAGGAAAAGGATATGGAGAGATTATGATAGAGAGGAGAGAGGGGTATATATATCTGTATGTATGAATGTATGTATGTATATGTATATGTATATGTATATGTATATGTATATGTATAGAGAGAGAGTGTGTGATAAAGATACAGATACTTGAAGTAATAGAGATAGATAAAGACAAACAAGTATTAGAGAGAGATGGAGAGAGATGGAGAGGGGAAAGATAAGTAGAGATAGAGATAAGGAGGGAGAAATATGGAATGTGTTGTATATGAGATATATATATATATATATGGAAAGAGATAGAGAGGAATATAGATATAGATAGATAGAGAGAGAGGGAGGTAGAGAAATAGAGAGAGGAGAGAGGAGAAGTAGAGACTCAATCTCTCTATTCCTCTCTCTACCATTTTTCTCTCTATATTTGTCTTCCCTTGTATCTTCCTCTATCTCTCTCTATCATTTTTCTGTCTCCCCCTTTTCTCTGTCCATTTTTTTGTTCCTCTCTTTAGGTCATATTTATCCCCTCTTGGCCAATTAAGCTATTAGATTATTTATATGTTAATTTATTTTGTACTATAAAAGTGTATTATATATTATATGTAATAATTTGTATTGTAGAATATAATATAAAATAATATTAATTATAATATTAGTTTTAAAAGGAATTTGATAATTTATCTCTCATCATTTATCCCTCCCTCTCTCTACTTCTTTATCCCTTAATCTCTCTACCTCTTTTTGTTTATCTTTCCATTTTGATCTCTTATAGTTCTCTCTCATGGTCTACCTATTTATCTATCTTTATATAGAACTGTCTCCATTTTTATCTCTCTTTATTTGTCCTCCTCTCTCTTTTTCTCTCTAATGCAAATTTTTAAATATAAATATAAAATGACTAGTTTCCTATCTCTTTATGTCTTTATTAGTCTCTATTAATAGTTGTGTGTTTCTTCTATGCAATTTTTTGTTACTATAACTTAGAAGTTTAAGAGGAGGGAATGCATGTATTAGCTTTAGATAAATGTATGTTAAACCCTTAGAATTCTATGGATAGTCTCATTGTTAGGTCTTTAAGTTCAATTTCCAAACTATTATGTAAATAATATTCTACACTCAATGTATCTCTAGATGGAAATGTAACATCTTCAAATTGTTGGTGCAACATGAAAGTAGATCTAACTTGTTAATTTTAAATTTATTTTATTTGGTTTGTCATTATTAAAATCCATACTTGACATAAAGAGGGAAATATAGAAAGAGAGTTAGAGCATTAGAGAGATAGAGAAAAGAGATATAGTGAGAAAGAGAAAAGACAGAGAGAGGGGATGAGAGAAAAAAGAGAGAGGAACCAAAGAGATATATAGAGAAAAGTAAAGAGAGAGAAAGAGGGATTGGGAGAGATGGAGCAAAAGACATAAGTAAGAGATATAAAGCGAAAAAGAGATAGAGAAGGGAGAGATTGACTTTTGATCATTTTTTTTGTACCAACAATATAGAGATGGCACTTTTCCATAAGGATCTTAGGTTTCGTAATATATGTCCATCATGAAAAACATGAAAGCAATGATTGATAGGAAGGGAGATCATAAGGAAGATATTATCATTGTAAGGTAATAAATTTTAAAATCATGACTAGATGCATCATCATAAAGAGGTAAGAAACCTAGATATAAGTCATTAAAATATAGCATGCACACAAGATTGATGTCAAAAAACAAAATTGTTGTGCATGTATATGAGCCATGTCTAATAGTGTAAACTAATTTGTATTGCATAATATATAATCAATCGTATATATGGATCCTATGATAGGAAGATCCCAAGATGCAATAACAAAATAACAATACAATATATCTATAAACTAAAAGAAAATGAAACCTCAACACATTAAACAAAAGTCTTCTCCATACCTTATCAAATTATGTGTGCATTTTGTAGGGTATCTCTCAAGATTATGATAATACTTCTAGTAATTAAGCTAGTATCCATACTTTCTTTGAAGTGATCACAAAGTATATCACTGAGTTGATCTCAACTTGGTATGAAATCAAATGGAAAAGTTTTAAACCATTAACCATTAACATGTTTTACCTTTAAGAGAAAAAACAAGGAATTAAAGAGCAACATTCTAATCTATGACATTATGAATGTTACATAAATTAGAAATGTCTTGGATATGATCCATAGGAAAAATAGAGCCATCTCCATGGAAATTAGGTAATGTCTTCAATATTGATTCAAGAATATAATAACCTTGTTGTAATGGACCACTTGAGTACCAAGCCACAAAGGGTAAATCTCTTGTTGGAATATTCAAATCCACATTCAATATTGGGGGTTGCTATCATTTACAAAAATGAAGATTCTAGATATTTTCTTCAATGGAGTAACCAACAAAGCATGGGATGAGAGGATAGACCATCCCAAAACCTTAACATGCAAAGCAACTCACTCATGATGTTAGGTTATTGGATTTATATCAGTCCATTAGGCCTTAATTTTTATGACCAACCACAAGATGGAAATATTTAAACCCTTGATTCCTTGATGATATTAAACATCCCATCAAAACATTAATGACTCACAACTAATAATTGGACCATTGCAAACTCTTATGTCAAGGATATAAACACACATAGTTTTGAAACCCTAATAGATACCATTACATTGTTTTAGCATGTTGGACAAGGAAGCAAGCACCTATCATCCCAATGAATTTCCATGGTCTCTCTTGCACATCAAATTGAGAGGAGAATACTTGGTAGACCGAACATATGATGAAACAAACTTGAGTGCATAACCAACATGACCATATTCCAATACCGAACATGAAGGAATGGACCTCTCCTAAACCCCGATACCATAGAGTATATAATATGATATGCAATGATATATTATATAATTCAATAATATACATGTATATGTAATAATAAGACAATGATATATATTATATATTATATAATAGTTATAATATAATTACAATAAAATATCTAATATATAATATAAATATATATCATATTATATTATATCCTTGTCTTATAAATTATATAATTATATTATATTATATTATATTGTATTGTATTGTATTGTATTATATTATATTATATTGTATTATAATATATTAAATTATATGTTATAATATATTATATTATATTAAAATATGCCTTTAAATAAATTTCAAATACCATTGAAATATCATTCATAGTTTATAACCCTAACTTTAAATCACAACTCAACAAATATGAATGTAGTGTATATTACATATCTTCCACATTTTACTATAGTATGTTGTATGTTAGTGTAATGTCGTAAAATTGCACCCTAGGGGCAATTTCACATTTACGCATTTGGCTTGCATTTATTATGCTTAAACACATTTATGACAAGAACCTTATGGGTCAAAATTTCATTATTTTGATGCTACAAGGACCAACAATGAAGCAATAGTAGTCTACCATCTCATTTCCTGAAAAATAATGAGTTGAAAACTTGCATGGTGCGCTCGTGTCCTCCCGATTTTTCATGTTTGAAATGTGAAATCTCAAAATCTTGAATCATGACACGTGTTGTTGTAGTCAAATCTCCGAGTGTAATGGATCCTACCACCTCTTGCAACAAAAAAACACTCTCTTTGCTCTCATTTTAGGGGTTCTCTCTCATTCTAACACTGGAATCTCTCAATCTCACTCTATTCTCTACTTCTTCCTCTCTTGATCTTGCTTCTATAGTGAAACTCTATTGGACTAAGGTCCCTCCTATAGTCAAATCTCTCTTGCAATCCTTCAATGGTGTGTCTATGCAATCAAGAGGGGGTTGTGGACTGTTGGTAATGCTCTCTTGCTTCTTGTCTATTTTTGAATAGATACTTTGTTCATTTTCTATCATGTGGTGTGGGTTCTCCTCCTTAAGCAGGGATTGCTTTTACCACTCTGTATTTCTTCACTTTGTCAACTTTTACTATCTATTTGGTTGTCTGTGGAGGTGAGAACACCAAAGCAGGGATTTGACTGCGGCAAGCCCTAAAACAGCCCCAACATTTTTCCTTATTCATCTTGTGTGCAAGTTGTCAAGGTGAAGCTTGGAGGAAGGTTTCAAATGCATGATCGTTTGTAAGTTTACCTTCAGGTTTCTTTCATATTTTCTAGCATTTCTTGTTTTCTATTTATCTATTTTGTCAAGCAAACCTCAGGTCTAAGCACATTAGTGGGGTTAAAGTATTCCCACTCAAGGTTTTAGCTCTTTGTTTTCTTGGATGCTAGCACATCCCTTGGACTTCAGTGAGTCATGTTGGCATCCTAATCTCATGTTGTAGTCCTTTGGCCAAGAGCTATTCCTTCCATGGCAGAGATCTCAATTCCCTACTCTCTCGAATCCTGAAGTAATCTATTTGACTATTATCCTTAGTAAGATATTCTTTACAATTTCTTTATCCAGCTACATTAATTAAAACTTGAGGTAGATTAGGGTAGTTCACTCCCTAGGATTCTCTTGAGAACGAAGAGACTTGTGAGCAATGAATCTCCCTTCTCTACATTTTGGTGAACCTGACATGAAACATGTGAGATCTTTTTCTGCAATGTTTTAATGTTTATGATAATGCCTTCTCTAAGGAAGATTTTGATATGCTAGAAAATGCTCTAGATTATTTCTTAGAAGTGTCTTCCTCTATCTACAGATCTACCAAACAAAAAAAAAATTACAAACATCAACTTCTTCACCAGCTAAGAAGTCGGTGAATGTTGTTGTAGTCTTCGTGGCTTCCCCGAGACCTAAGATACCCGTTTAATTTCAACTCTGACTAGCCCTTCTCTCAAGAAGATTCACTCTATCTATGGGGTTCCATATTATAATGACTCAACATATATATACACAACGTTTGTATGAGCTACAAACTCTACTTCTTATAATGTTGTAGCACACACATACAACACTAGAAGGAAACAAAAAAAATTGAATCAACAACCTTTTTTTCCTACACCTCAATCTACTCAAGTTCCTACTTCTTTACCACCTTCTCAACCAAGTCTTCCTTCAACTCCTAAACCAGCGATTAAAGCACCTAGATATTATGATCTTGTCAATCAACTTCATGTTACTCTGGCTAAGATCTCTCTTTCGGATTTGCTTCAAACTACTCTGGTTTACCAAGGTATGCTTCAAGAAGCCTTGCAAAAGATCCTCTTGCTCGCCTCCACTAGGCTATCATATGTTAATGTGTTGGGGTGATCCCACAATACTGGTTTACAATTTTTGGCCAAACTAGACATTGAACTGAATTTTTTTAACTAAATCTTCACTTTCGGGCACCTATAGCAGCTAAACCATGAGGAATTTGAAGATGATGCAAACTAGTGATTTGTGAAATTTTGTCTGTAGATTCTAAATAAAAAAAATTTCAAAATTTTCATAATCAAATCTTACTTATTTTTTCCATCTCCTTTGAAAATTAGTTTTTAACAATAAACACCATTTTTAAAGAATGACTATTACTGGCTAACACATAACTTTTTCTATGAAAGATAAAATTCTAAATTTTTCAAATTTGGATTCGTAACTATGATATCTAGTGCATGGAATTGGTTTAGTAGCATTTCATTGAATATCTTTTTATTAATTAAGTTTCAAAGTCAAACCAGTTACAATTTAGACATGATTTACTTGCTAAAACATAACTTTTTTTGTATGTATCGAAAGTCAATTTTTTTTGTTGGAGCAGGGACATCAATATCTAGTGCACTAATATTTTTTAATTTTAATTTTTATAATCTATTATTTTTCCACATGTAAAAAATAGAGAGCTTTATCTTCAATGAAAAGCCTATGTTTAATCAAACTAAAAATAATACATATTAAAACCAAAACATATTAAAAATATATTTGATGGATAGCTCATTTCAAGGACTACCATCATCCAATTGGGTTTGTGAGGTCTCCTCCTTTTTCATCCTCAACCCGAGCTTCAAAAGGAAAATTTTTGTAGAGATTTGGTAGAAGAGGGAGAGAAGGGGGAAAAGGGGGGGTTCGTATGGAACCCCCTTCGAGTGAACCCCTTTGACCCTTTTGAGCGAAGGGGGATTCGTTTGAAGGGGGGTCCATACAAACCCCCCTTTTTTTTAATTTTACTTTGACTTCATTTTTAAAATATGAAAAAAAGTGGGTCCTATCATTAAAGAGGGTTTGCTCAAAGGGAGGTTTGAGCGAACCCTTTTGGGTCCATACAAACACCCCAATTAGTGTTAAAAACCAAAAAATATTTCATGGGAGAATTTTTGCAATTTTCCTTCCTCAATAGAATTGTAAACCAGTATTGTGGGATCACCCATTGATGGCTAATATTCATGAAAATTCATTGAATATTATGTTTTATTTGCAAGAAATTTCACCCTCGGATGTGCAGAAGCAAGCAGACCCTCTAATGATCATAGTTATAGTTAGTGTTAACAACATTGATATTAGGCATACCCTCGTTGACACCAGTACGGCTCTCAATGATTGTGGTATGGACTTACTACCTAAGATGAATATTGATTCCTCTTCTTTAGTTGCTTCTTCTTTATACACTCATGGATTTGATAATGTTGGTCAACAAGCCCTAGGCATAATAATCTTGCCCTTGTGGCTAGGACTCGTTACCTTACCCACTTTGGTGTATGTGATGTTTGGCCCCTTACCTTACAACCTTCTTCTAAGAAGACCTTGGATTCATGCTATGGGAGCTGTAACTTCTACCCTACATTGTTCTTTAAATTTGTAGCTAATAATCAAGTGGTTATGATTAAGGCTGACCCCGAAGTAGTCCACCTTTGTGAGTTGGTGGTTGTTGGTCAAGCCTCGATTGTTTTCACTCTTAAGAATTTTATTCCATCATTGACCTCTAATGCATTGGCATACTCTTTGATGGTGTCATCTATAGAGATCATCCCTGAAGGAAGTGTCTCAAAGGAGGAATAGCCTAGAGTAGAAAGTCTTAAGTCTTCCCCATCTACTTCTTCTAAATCAAATGCATGTCTTGGTGATGATTGGGGATCCTTGAACTTCTCTAAATTCATCATCGAAGAGTACAAATTGAATCCCATCCATCTCAATATTCCAATAACTTCAAACACCTCTGCTAAGAAATTTGATCAACCTCTCGCTAAGAAGGTAAGTTGTGATCTTGCCTAGGAACCCAAATTTTCCCCTGCTAATGAGGATGATCAAAGTTCTACTGGAGAGGTTAACATTTGTAATTCTAATAAGAAGGATGGTTGTGGTCTTGTAGACACATTTGACACTCATTGTGGAATGATTCCCTCTACATAGAACCACCTCCTTCTGAGGCTTTGCAAACGTGTTATGGCCCTGGATACAGGATCGTTTCTAAGTATGGTTATAGGAATAAAGGTCTTGCGCATATTGAACAAGAAATCCAAGTCCCTATCCAATTTAAGCCTCACAAGTGTAACTTTGGATTTGGATGCTCTATTGAACAGTCTAGACAGAAACCTTGGTGGAGTGTTAACATGATTTCATCTGAACCTCTCAACCTAGTTCATTCTAAACTGATAGAGGATAAAATTGAACCTAATAAAGTTCCTCTAGGTGTCTCTTCCTCAGAAGAAGTGCTGGAAAAATTCTTAGGTTCCTATTCCCACTTTCCTTCCTTTCACCATAAGTGATGATTCTCATATTTATTGAATAAACAAGCATACTTTGCATAATCTATTTTGAATATGTATGAGGAGGCTCACCTATCTAATGTTGATGATAGTGTCCTGATACCTCATCCTGAAGACCGTAGGCCTCTCCTTAAGGGGGATATTGCTGAAGTTTTCATGGATCCTAAATCCTTTGAAAAGGTGATTAAGATTGGAAAATTACATTCTTCAAAAGAAGCGAAGGAGCACTTCAACCTCTTACATTATCACCCTGATATCTTTTCTTGGTCATATGAGGACATGCCTAATATTGACGAGTCCATAGTGGTCTATAATATCTTCCTTTGTCCCAAAGACAAACCTATTATGGAAAAAATCAAAAATATCAATCCCAAGGTGGCCTTATTGGTTAAGACCAAGATAGAGAAGCTATTAAAAGCAAGCTTTATTCATCTTATCGACTATTTTACTTGGATCTTGAATATTGTTGTTGTTAGTAAACTTGATGGTTGTATTCATATTTTTATTGATTTTCATAACCTCAATAAGGCTTTTCTTAAAGATATTTTTTGTTTCCTAATATCAATATGATTGTATACTCGACTGTAGGCCATGCCTTGTTATCTTTCATGGATGGCTTCTTGATCTATAGCCAAATTCATATTAATCTAGAAGATTGGTATAAGATATCCTTCACTACCCCTTGGGGTACTTTATGTTATATGGTCATGCTATTGGAGTTAAAGAATGTAGGTACGACTTACCAATGGGAAATGAGACCTTAATCTTTCATGACTTCATCCATAAAATCTCATAAGACTACGTTGATGACATCTTGGTGAAATCCATAACCCATCAAGATCACGTAGGAAATCTTCATCTCATCTTTGAAAGACTTCAACTCAATAAGATGAGGCTAAATCCTCTATCACCCCATGCCTGATTAATTGATAAATGAATATTAATCAATTATTTAGTTCCTAGATAATCTATGCACAAATATCCTATTAAAATAAATAAATAATTGTAACTATCCTTGCCTACATTTCACTCATCAATCAAAGTCAATCAAAATATAGTCAATCCCACATTTACTCATGTCAATCTGGTTAGTTCCAAATTCTAATCATCAATCAAATTACTTAATTTATTACTTTATCAAGTCAACACTAAATCAAATTTAAAGTTAAATGAGCCATCAAGTCATCTAATTGATCAATCAAGCTAGTTAAGTGGTCAATCGGGTTATTCGACTAATCAATGAAACTAGTTCACTCTAAACAAAGTCTACAGTCTTCAAGATTTATTAAATAAATCTTGACCATTCACATTTTCACCTCAAAATTTATAAATTTACCAGCCCAAGGTTTATCTTTCTAGTTGTTGGAATTTTTCTTGTCATTGATGAGAATGTTGGCAACATAAACGTGAGCATATATGGTGTTGTCGTTGATGTAAACATCGATGTACTATTGTTTGATGAGCATGAGTGATTATGATGATGGAAATACATTATATAGGTGCAAGAGTTTTGATTTGGAGCATAACAAATTTGTTGATATTTGGCTGAGTCACAGAGTTCAGTTTTCAATGTGTAGGGACATCATTCTAAGGTCCACATTGCTCCACCATGAAGAATTTGATCATGTGGTTCTAAGGTAATTTTGGTATATGTTGGAGGATCTTAAATCCAAAGTTTCATGTCTTGATGTCCTCCAGTGTAAAAGTTCTGATTGACAGTGTATCGGGTTTGCTAATGACAGAGTTACTATGGCAATGTACATAATTGGAATGCTTTGTATTCCACCATGAAAGAATATTTGGTTATGTAGTTTTGAGGAAGTGCTTATAGGTGTCAGAAGTGTCTATGCTCCAAGTTGGAATGGTTTTGGTGGTTCACCTGTTATGTTGTGAATGAACAAAGGGTTCATGTCACCAGTATTTGTTATCCGGTGTTGGCTTAAAGGGTTTGGGTTGTGTGAAGTTAAAATATGAATTGAACTTGAACTTAAGGGAGTAATTATAGGTCCCTATCAACCTATTTTGATGTGTTACAAGTTTTTATTTATGCCACGAGGCGTGTATGGTTGGAGCTTGAGTCAACAGATTGATATATTACATATTTCATCTAATTAGGTTGACCTAATTGATGTTGTATGTGTTTTTGGATGTAATGCATATAAATGTAAGTTCATTTCAGTGTTGTAGTGATGATGTGTGTACTGAAAAAAAAAGGTGATGTGAATTCCTAAGTAGAGTATGTGAATGTGATGTGAAGAAGAGAAAAGTGGGTGTGTTGAGAAACATGAAGTTTGTTAATTCAGTATATTCAGCTTCAGTGGAACTATCTCCAAAATATTGTATATGCATTGTATCAGTTCAAATCTTGGCAGTGATTCACCCTTTCTTCTTTCTCTCTTATTCTCTGGACAGTGAGTCCACCTAGCAGTGATCCTTTTTGTAATACCTTGTAGTCGGTTACAATATATTGTGAACTAATCCTCACCATGATTTTCCCTTCTTGCACAAGAATTCATCCACATCATGCTCAACTTGAGGTTTCTATATATTTAGACTAAGAATTTAATATTATTTTTTTTAATTTCAATTCCATTATAAATTCATGCAAACAAGCATAACATTAAACCCATCAAAATAATAAAAAAACCAACCTATAAGTGATTTGAACCTACTTTAATATCAATATAATATATATTACCTCAAATACAACATTGGATACATCTTCTACCTATTAAATATTTAAAAATACATTTATTTATATCAAAACAAGAGTTATATTCCTTAGAAACATGGGATAATCATACACAAGAATATAAATAAAATCACAAAGTAATAGAAGACATGAAAATAGAGTAGCATACACTAGAAAATGACTAAAAATAAGAATTTGGTCTACAACCCAAAAAGGGAGAAATCTTCAATTTGGATGACTAAATCACTCTCTAACTCGATAGTCAAAAATCAAGTACAATCAATTAATATAGTCATCAAATTGAACATAACCTTTACAACTTCTCAAAAAGTTACAAGAACTAAAGTACCCATCTACATGTTTTTCCTCTCCTTACTCTTCTCCAACAATGTCTTAAAATTCATATCCAATTGAATTAATGGTGAATTAGATTTCCAACATAAATTAAGGATTATTTAAATTGTTTAAAAGTGTATGCTCAAGCATCCCACAAGGATAAAATTATAAATTATATTGTGTATAAGTAGAGATGACCAAACAAAACATTTTAAATTCCATGGCAAACACACATAGAATGAGCTTACTAATTTTTAGTAAATCATTTACTATTTGTTGAGTTGTTCACTTGTAGGTTTGAAATTTTCACCATAATGAATGATGTGTTCACTAGGGAAAACATGAGTTTTTTTCCTATATTAGTGAAATCACCAAAAGTACTAGAAAATATGACATGTTTTAGATTTATTTACAATCATGCAATGCTTCAAATCACCGTAAGTCCTATGTTACACAGGGACATGTCACATGTCCCAAAATGGACAATCCTCATCCCTAGCCATCCCCAGGATGAGGGGACACAAAGGGGACATCCCCTTGTCATCCCCAAAACAAACTAAATAGCAAAAAAGGGTATGAAATGCCCCTGTCCATTTGGGGATGGCTAGCCATCCCTGAGATGGTTGGGGGACTTAGAAAACATCCCTCATTGTCCCGAGGATGGCTAGTCATCCTCCATAGACTAGGAATTTTTAATGTAGCCAAAAAATAATAATAATAATAATTTATTTTTTTTGTTTAGGAACATGGGGGCCCACAATGACGTCCAACCCAAATATGAACCCTAAAATTCCAAAAGAACATAAAACAAAATGAAAACATAAACTTACCCTATGTTTTCCTCTTTCATTTTCTCAATTTGGGCTCCTTGTTGTGAGAGTTTCCTTGTTGGAGAAGAGATTGGCATGATATAGAGGAGAGATTGGACTAATTTGAGGAGACATTGGAATAATAAACCATGGTTTTATTGATGTTTGAGATTGCTTTTATAAATTTATAATGCTTTATTGTCATTTATTATTATGTTATATTGTTGCTCTCATGATTTATTTACATATTGATATTGTTGTTATCAGTTATTGACATATCTCTCTTTCCATCTCTCTCTATAATATATTAATAAATTTTGAAATATATATATATATATATCATGATCCCCTATTGTCCCCTAAAAATGGCCCCCTAGGGGATGTCTCGGAAATGCATCCCCTACCGTCCCCCCATCCCCAAAACACTATGGAACATAGCCTAAGTCTTTAACAACCCTACATACATGTTCTCAAGTAGACTAAGAAAAGGGACTTATCCAAATGAAATAACTCCTAATTGTTCTTCCTTGAATAAAAATGGATAAAACTAACCTTACAATTATAATAAAGACTTAATTTTTTGATCGAACACTATCAAGATTTTTACTCAAATTAGTAAATTTAATAGTAATTGGAGACTTAAAAAAATATCATTAGAATTAGTTGTTGCATAATTAGATTAGGTTTCTCATCTTTCTTATCATTAGCTTTTTGAGAACTATTTATGATTTGAAGCTTTAAAGAATATGATGTAGAAGGTGTGTGGGAGGACCCATATTTAGAATCAGTGCAAAAAATTAAATTAAGTTCCATGTATTAAAAAGATGGAAAAGGTCCATGAAAGAAGGTATAGCTATTCAATTGAATATTATCATGGATATGTAGTAATAATCCCAAAAACAAAATATTGTAACAAGGTTAGAAATTTACTTTGTAATGTCCACCTTATGTCTCTACGTTCATTTTGATCTCCACCCTCATAGACATGTTTAAGATTCATTTTTCCTACTTGTGGACATGAAATGGTCACTAATATATTTTGCAAGAACTTCTAGCCTATCCCAAATGTCATGAACCCACACTAAAAAGTTGATACTTTAATTCTAAGAAGGCACTTTAACACTTGGCTGCTAATTTATAAGATAACTATACAATACACTAATTTGGAAGACACCCAAACACTTGGACTCTAATGTCCAACTCAAATTTTTGAATTTCTAATTTGGTATCTTCAATAAATATCTGACCTTGTTTATTCTCTACTAAGATTTATAATGGATACATATACTACATCATCATATAAAAAATATTTTTTTCCTCACTTTAAAGTTTTTCTACTCTCTCTTGGCGTCTTTCTCATTCATGCTTTCCAAAACTCACAAAGATCTCTCTGAAGGTTTATACTAATTTTTTAGATCTTTACCATTTCCTTAAATTTCTCCTTGAAAATATAAAAATCTTCTATAGTTAATCCCTCCTTTGATCTCCACATTTTCTCATCTTAGAATTCATAGACCACTCCCAATCCTCTCCTACACTCTATATATCTCACTATTCCAAATATCACAAATTAAATGTTGAGCCACTTTGTTGATTGAAAGAAATCCTTGTACTCACCCATCATACCTTTTAGGTTTTTACACAATGTTGACAAAGTTGTGGTATGATTTTAAGTTGCAAGGATGTTCTCCTTCCAAGTTTGACCATGAGAAGGATGGACTTTTTGTTGGAGCTAACTAGCTTCTAACATTGTTTAACATTGATGAGGGATAAGTTAGGGGACTACTTATAGTATGTGGAATTTATTCTCACCCATATCTATGTAGCATTATCTCATAAGTTTCATGCAACTAATCATAAAAATTTAAATAAATTGAACCTAACTATACTCTTATACTAAACTATCTAATTATTTAAAAACGACAACAGAAATGAAGGAAAATGAAGAATGGGAAAAGCAATGAGAGTGTATCTTGAGTGGCAGAATATTTTGGACTGCTATAGTTAAGTTCTAAGAATCTACCAAACCATTTATTGAATATGATCAATATTTGCATAATCTACTACCAAACCATCTATCAAATGGTCAATTTCTCTACATAATCTACTAACATAACAACACAATTTTGAAAAGAGATAGCATAAAATGAATTTTCATCGTTGCTTGATGATGAATGTGTGAAAAACAAATAATGAAATTTAAATGAAAATAGACAGATAAGAAACCAGTCCCCATTTCAAAGAAAAATGAAGTTCCTACGATACCCTAAATAATCACTACATGCTCACAAAATTAACCCGCATGACTACTGACCCGTCTCCCCTATATTTAGATTCGAAGATTCACAATACAGTTTTACATAATGTTAAAGATACATAGGTTCTTACGATTAGAGATAAAAAGCTCTTTCCTACACTCTATATTCTATCTCAATTCTAATTTTTTATTTAGATTTACATCAAATATAACAAGTATTTACTATGAGTATTTCCAGTCGCCCTTGTTTAAAGTCTCGAAGTTGTGTTTAAAAATGGAGTAAACTTTGGTACGATCGATACTGATTGATTTGAGGAGTCGTTCGCAGGTCATTAACATGTTGTTGACGTAAATTAACTTTCAGCAAACGCCATCTCTTATGTTACATCATTCTCTGTAGTTCATACAATAATTTCCTTAGTCTTTATAACATGAGTGGCGCTCATATGTCTTATCACAGTTTTTTTTTAATTGAGATCATTAAGTCTCTTATTCAATTTTTAAGTTGATAAATAATTGAGGGTATTTGTCAAAAGAATTTTTAACATTTTGTATTTTTACATGTTACATTATTGTTGTGGTTTATATGATGATTTCTTAATTTTTATGACATGATTTGGGATTAATGATTTATAAGTACAATTTTTTTTCGTTGACATCACGAATAATAAGTCTATGTCACTCATACTCCAAGTTGATAAGCATTGATAGCATCTAACAAAAGATTTGTGATATTTTGTATGTTTTCTCATGGTATGTGATCCTTTGTTGTCTATATAAAGATTTCTTAATTTTTATGACATCACTGGGGCCTAGTGCTTTACCAATACAATTCTCTATGTTTGGCATCATTGATAGTAAGTTCATGTCACCCATATCCCATGTTGATAAGAGTTTGATGACATCTACCAAAAGAATTATGATATTTTGTATGTTTTCCCATGTTACAATATCATTTGTGGTCCTTACAATGATTCTTTTTGTCCTATTGACATGATTAAGGTTCATGTGCTTTACCAATGTAATTTGTTTTTGGTCAACATCATTAACACTCAACCTACACCACTCATACTTCAAATCGATAAAGCATATGACTAGGTCTCATGTGTTTTACTAATACATGTACAATCCTCTTTGGTTGATATAGTTAACACTAAGCCTATGACACTTTTAATTTACAAATAATTTATACTTAAAAAAGTGTCCAACGAAATTTGCCAAAAAAATTAATGAGGGTTTCTTCAATAACATGTGAACTAGCAAAATCACTTGTGTATGTCATCAATGTGTCAATGACCTATGAAACCATTGCTCAAATCAATCAATCAATCAATTGTATGAAAAGTTACTCCATTATTAGATTATCATTATTACATTTATAATACATGTCAAACTCATGGAATCTAAAAAAAGGTAATTGGAAAACGTGTAAATAGATGTGTGGACTCTAAATAAAGGGTGCAATAGTTGGAGTAGGTATCAATAGTTGTGGCAATATTTGAATATTTAAATTTTAATAGTATGAAGAGTATAATATTATTAGTTGTGAAAGAGCATTCAATAGTTAAATGCCCCAATACTATAATTGAATAAAATATGTTTATTAGATATGAAAAGAAACACATCATATAATGTCACATTGGTACACCAACAAAACATGACTTAATGCACACTTACTGGTTCCTAATATACAATTATTAGTTGAACCTTTTGGGAGGATCTATTATGATAACTCAATAAAAAAACATGATGATATAAGTTTGGCATTCCATAATGATGATGAAATAAAATATTAAAATGGTCCACATCCTTGGCTACTTAGCAGTATAAATATTTAGTGTCAACATTGTGTGTATGTTTTCATGTGAACTAGTAAAGTTAGGGTGAACTATTATTGGGCCCTCTCCATTACTCATAGAAAATAGGGTAGAGTAGCCATGTGTTAATTTTCGATCTTTAAATTCTTAAACAATAAGTTAAATCTTCATTTGACATATTTTTTTAGTGGATTAAGATTTTAAAGTTATTTTTTAGATTTTTTAATGTTAATGATATAGCCACACTAGCTATGTCTTTGTCAAGTTGTCCAATCACCATAAAAAAGGACCTAAATATTTGCTCAAATGCATGTATAATACTAATATCCTTATATGTCACAATATGATTAATTATTTCTTTGATTCAATATAACTTATGAAAATAGATATATTTGTCCATTTTTTAAATACAAACATAATGACTACTAGTATTTGATAAGTATTAGGTAAAATTTTATAAAAATAAAAACAAATCAAAAAAAGAACCCTTGCTTCACAACATCATGGTGACTATTAATTCCACCCCTTTAAATGTCAAAGACACCAAGTAGAAATTGATAACTTTCCAATAAATGACAAATACTCATTATATTTTATGTAAATTTGATTAGAAATTTAGAATAGAGATAGAATAGAAAGATTAGGTGAAAAAACTATATGTAATATTATTTTTATGTATATGGTCACTATGATTTTTTTTAAATTACTTTTTAATATGAACTAATATTTTATTGTGAATTCTTGAGTATGAATATAGTGAATAATTTTTTTGGTAAATCTAATTTTTATTTAAATTTCACAATTTTGTGTTCATAAATTTGTGGTTGAGTAAGGATGGGATATATTTTGTTAGTATTCCCTTTAAAGATTTATTAATTATGTTAATAGACTATGTAGAGACTAATCATCTAATAGCAAGTTTGATAGGATTCACATAACTTGATTATAACATTCTAGAATCTTTGGTTGCTCAATGTACACTATCTCATCTCTTTTATTATTTTTCCCATTATTCCTTTCCCTTCCTGTATTTTGTATTTTTAAACAATCAAGTAGTTCAAGACTAGTGCAGGGATATGTTTAATAACAATTAATCTTTTAGTATTAGTTGCTTGCAATGTTAGGAATTGCATGCAGAAGATATCAATTAAATATAGATAAAGATTAAATAGAGGAATGAAAAATACACAAAAATAATAATAGTGAGAGACAATTTTTAATGCGGTTCATCCAAACTCGGGCTACATCCACCAACAAAGAATCCAATATTATTATCCAAGAAATTGAACTGATTACAACCAACAATCCTTGCAACTCAACACCGCTGCAAATGCTACAATACAATATCAACGAAAACCCTAACCCTTAGTTTTTTTATCAAGACTTATGTCAAAAAATAGGGTTTTTTATATCGGCCAATAGAAAAATAACTCCCAACACCTTTATAAAACAATAAGTCGTGTGAGGTTTTGGGGGGCGCTGTCCCTGAGCCCTCACGGGGGTGTTGCGCCTCAACCTCGCCCTATATCGCAATAGGGAGCATGCCAAGGGTGTTGCCCCTGGACCCCACAAGGGGCACTACCCCTTGACCCCATCTTGGGGGTGCTGCCCCAAAATCTCTGTTAAATAATTTGGAGGGAAATTGTGTTGATAAAAGAGGAAATTTAACCTCTAAGTCTAACTAGGCTCCATATAATAACAATCTCCCACTTGGAGACTGATCAGAGTCCACACCATATCATCTTCCACTTGGAGATTGATCATAACATTGTTAACCCTACAGCTCCCACTAGAAATAAGCACTCTTGACCCTACTATTCTAATTTTATTATTTTTAGTCTTGAAGACCAACCAAAGTTGAAGAGGAGCTCATCTTCTCCCTTGCCACTTCCTTTGTAAACATATCCACTAGATTGTCATTTGTATGTATCTTTTCCAACGTTAACCGTCCATCATCCAACACTGACCAAATGAAGCGATACCTCAACTACATGTGTTTGTTCTTTGAATGTAATGTAGAATTTTTTGCAAGATGTATGGCACTCTAGCTATCTATAAATAAATAATTGTTGGCTTGTCTTTGTTGTAGCTACATACTCTCCCTTCATGGTGGATAAAGCAACCACCTTCTACAACAATGAGATCCAACTCACTACTTTCCCACCTACAGTAAAGAAATAACCTATAGTACTCCATCTGGTATCAATATCCCCTACCAAATTTGAGTCTACATAACCTGCTAAATCAATATTAGAGCCCCAAAAACATAAATATTTATTGGATGTACCTCTTAAATACCTAAGAACCCATTTTACTCCATTCCAATGCTCCAATCTTGGATTACTCATATACCTTCTTACAACTCCTACAGCATGTGCAATATCTAGTCTCATGCATACCATGGCATACATTAAACTTATTATAGCTAAAGCATAACATACCTTGGAAATTTTGTCTTCCTCCTCTTGTATCTTTGGACAGATTTTCTTAGTCAATTTCCAATGACTAGGTAAAGGTGTGTTGATAGCTTTTGCATTCTCCATATGGAATCTCTACAACACCTTTTCAACATAATCAGCCTAAGATAGAGTCAATTTTTTGTTTTTCTTATCTTTGCAAATTCTCATACCAAGGATTTGTTTTGTTGCCCCCAAATCCTTCATAGCAAATGATTTTGCTAACTATTGTTTTAACTCACTTGTGTGATCCATGTTAGACCCCACTACAAGTAAGTCATCAACATATAAACATAAAATAATGTAGTTGCCATTATCCAACCTCTTAAAATAAAAACAATGGTCAAAATTACGCCTATTGTAACCTTGCTCATCCATAAACCTATCAAATTTCAAGTACCATTGCCAAGGTGCTTGTTTCAAGCCATATAAACTCTTCTTCAATCTGTACACCAATTTATCCTTACCTTTGACCTCAAATCCTTGTGGTTATTCCATATAGATCTCCTCCAAATCACCATGGAGAAAGGAAGATTTCACATCTAGCTATTCCAAATGAAAATCTTCAACAACCACAATACTTAAAATAGTATGAATAGAAGTCATCTTAACAACCGAAGAAATTTTTTTAACAAAATCAATGCCTTTTTTCTGTGCAAATCCTTTTACAACTAACCTAGCTTTAAAAAATTTCTTACCTCCATCTTCCTCTTTCATCCTATAAACCCATTTGTTTGGGAAAGTCTTTTTACCTGCAAGCAACTTACATAATTCCCAGGTCTGATTTTTCAGCGAGTCCATTTCTTCTTTTATTGCAAGCTCCCACTAAACCTTTGTATCCACCTTCATAGCTTCTTCATACTCTTTTAGGAGGTCTACTTAGCCTTTTTTACCATCTAACATTCATTGGTGTTTGTGGTATTTCTTGTTGTTGTTGCGGAGCATGAGGAACTACTGGAACATCACTATCTAGAGTATCATCTAGCACCACAAAATCCTTTTCTTTCTTCTCATATTGTTGTAATTGATCTTTGTACAACACCTCATTCAATACAACATCCCTACTTCTCACAATTTTCATATTTTCAACATCCCAAAGCCTATAACCAAATTCATCAATGTCATATCCAATGAAGATACATTTTTTTTATATTTTGCATCCAATTTGGTTCTATTTTCAAAATCTACATGTGCAAATGCTTCACATCTGAAGGTTTTGAGAAAAGAATAACTCACCTTTTTACCTGTCCATACTTCCTCTGGAATACCACAACCCAAAGGAATTGAAGGGCATTGATTAATTAAATATGCAGTAGTATTGGTATCCTTTTCCCACATGTTTAAAGGCAACCCAACATGCAATCTTATGCTACTTGCACGCTCCATTATTGTCATATTCATGCACTCATCCATTCCATTTTCTTGTGGAGTCCCTAGAATTGTTTTATGCCTGCAAATTCCATTAAAGGAACAATAATCCTCAATTCTTTTGCTACAATACTCACCACCATTATCAAATCTAAGACATTTTAATCTTTTGCCTGTCTCATTCTCAACCAAGCTTCTCCATTTATTAAATGTTTCAAATACATTAGATTTATATCTTAGGAAATAAATCCAAACCTTCCTAGTTGCATCATCTATGAATGTAACATAATACCAAGAGCCACCAAGAGAAGATACTTGAGTTGGTCCGCATACATCTATATGTACAAGATCCAACTTTTCATCTTTATTTTTCTTCCCATCCTTGAGAAAAATAACTCTCTTTTGTTTTCCATACACAACTATCACATAAATCCATATTAATACATTTCAGACCTGGTAAAAATTTCTTAGAATGAAGTACTTTCATACCTTTTTCACTCATATTCCCAAGTCTATTATGCCACAGTGTTGTCTCAGAACTTGCAGCAATTCTTTCAGTCTCTTCCTACGAACCCGTAACAACTGTTCCTGAACCAATTTGTTTTTTCTCTAGAAAAACTAAAGTAGAAGGAATAGTATGGCCTGTACAAAGATATAAGGTGCCCACTTTTACACCTTTTGATACTATTAAGGCACCTCTTGAAACCTTCCATTTTTTATCATTGAAAGTAACTATGCAACCTTCATCAACTAGCTACACTACTAAAATTAAATTCCTACGCATCCTTGGAACATTCCTTACCTCTTATAGTAGCCAATGATTCTCATTCTACAACTTAATCTCAATTCTTTCCTTTCCAACAATCTAATAGGGTTCGTTATCTCCCAAATAAACCAACCCAAAATCCCCTTGGACATAATCAATAAAATAACTTATATAGGGTGTAGCATGAAATAAGGCCCGTGAATCTAAAACCCATGAATCATCAACATTATCTAGGGAAAGAATAAAAGCATCATCTTCAAATTTATTACTTACCACATTTTCCTCCTTATTTCCTTCTTGTTTGTCTCCTTTATTCTTCTGAGACTAGCAATATTTCTTTAGATGACCTGGTTTACCATAGTACCAGCAATCCTTTTGTCCTCTGGATTGGGACCTCTTGTCCTTTGACTTTCCTCGTGACTTCCCATGAGCTCCAAAACCTTTTCCTCTCTCCTTTGATCTATCTCTACTTTCCACATTCAAAACACTACCTGATGTGGATCCACCTTTTGCTTTTCCTATGAATTTCCTCACTCGGAATAACACCAACAACATCATCAAATTTCAGGGTATTTGAACCAGAAACAAAGTTATTAAGCACCATTACCAAAATATTCTAGATTTTAGGCAAAGAACATAATATCAAGAGAGCTCTAACTTCTTCATCTAATTTTACATTTATAGAATTCAATTGACTGGTAATCGTATTAAACTCATTTAAATGATTTGTCACAAATACACCTTCAATCATTTTTAGATTAAGCAAACACTTCATGAGAAATACCTTATTTGAATCTAAGGGATTTTCATATAATTTAGCCAAAGATTTCATCAGTTCATTTGTTGTATTCACTTCTATTATATTGAATGCCACAGATGGTGCTTGGCATAATCGAATGATTCACAATACCTTTCTGTCCAAAATATTTCAATCCTCATCAATCATTGTTGTCAATTTCTTGGTTATTCCTTTCAACGGCCTCCATAAATCCTTTTGATAGAGATAATACTCCATCTGCATCTTCCATAACTGATAGTTCTACCCATTGAATTTATCTACCTTCAATTTACCCTCATCCACCATTGCTCCCACTTAAATGTGAGACCTTCCTATAGATGATAATCGAACACAACCTAGATCTAATACCACTTGTTAGGAATTTCATGCAAAAGATATCAATTAAATACAAATAAACATTAAACAGAAGAATTAAAAATACACAAAAATAATAACAGCGAGAGACAATTTTTAACATGGTTCACCCAAACTCAAGCTACATCCACCAACAGAGAGTCCACTATTATTATCTAGGAAATCAAACTAATTACAACTAGCAATCCTTGCAACTCAATACCAATCCAAATGCTACAATACAATATCAATGGAAACCCTAACACTTGGCCATTTTATCAAGACTTATGTTGGTTACAAAAATAGGGTTTTTTATGTCAGCCAATAGAAAAATAACTCCTAACACCTTTATAAAATAATAAAATTTGAGTGAGGTTTCGAGGGTGTTTCCCCCAATCCCCAGCAGGGCTACTACCTCTCGATCCCTCCCTATATAGTGACAAGGAGCGTGCCAAAGGTACTGCCCCTTGACCTTGTCTTGGGGGTGCTACCCCCAAACCCTTGTTAAATAATTTGGGGGGAAGCCATGCCAACAAAAGGAGAAAATTTAACCTCTGATTATGAGTAGGATTCATATAACAACATGCAACCTATGAGATAAACCATAAAAAATTTGTTTATGTCGGTGGGAATAAATACTACATACCATAAGTATTCCCTATGTTGTTCATCTTTAGAGTCAAACAATGTAAGAAGCTAGTTATCTCTAGCAAAAGGTTTATCTTTCTCATGGTCAAACCTAAGAGGAAAAACATTCTTGCAACTCAAACTCATGCCACAACTCTATCAACATAGTCTCAAAAACTAAAAGGTGCTCTATGTGAGTACAAGGATCTTTTTCCATCACCAAACATAGTGGCTTGAAATTCTATAGTAAATAGTATAATCAACTTGATATTGGGGTTGCCTCTACCAAATAAATCATCGTATCACAAATCATTTTTCAAGCATAAAGATATCAACAAAAATATTTAATTAGTCATTATTCCTAATAATTTCCATTAAGGAAGCTCATTTATTCTTCTACTATAGAAGGGTAATACATGGCATCTATGTATTAACTACAAAACAAAAAACAAGATCAATATAAAGAACCAATAATCTCTACCTTAAATAGAGGCGCTTGTGGACCAACTCTATAATGAAAAATTATTCACCAAAATTAATCTTAGGTCAAGGAATCAAATAAGAAATTTTTATTTGAGTTGTTGGTTATTTCCTCAAGGTTTCTTAATGGACTAATTTGCATTCATTGGATGAAAAAGGGTGTTCTCTTTCATTGCACCAACTTGTTTATTTTTATCTACCTTGATACATTCTAATCTATAGAAAAAGATGGGATGAACACCTAAATCACATCCAATATGTATTCCACACTTTTCATTATAATAAATATATCAAATTAAAGAAATTTTATTTCCCATGCAAGAGATACAAAATATACTATATACACTACAAATAAACAATGATTAATCATGGACCTGGATAAAATATTCACCATCCAAGAATGGCCCACACTAAATAATGTTAGGCATAGACGACTGGATGGGAACACCATGTCCGTCTACATGAGTATCAATTAGTGTGGGATTCAGTACGGATCACCGAATACTAGTGAGAGATGCTTTCCCCAATCATTAGCTTAGATCCTACACACCTAATGGTTGCCTAAGACACCTTGATAATGTTCACTTGAGCAAGGATAACCAAGTTGAACACCTTGATAATTGCTTTGTCCTTGATTCCCTGCACCAAGCCTAGATTTTATACATTGTTACAATTTGAGACATTATACAAGAGTTTTATGCCTAGTTTATCTTGTGTCTCATGGTAATCTAATCAAATCACTTAAGGTGGGGAAATCAAAATTTACTTGTTCAACCTCACAACATAAAGCATTCAACAAATTTCAACAAATACTATATGTTAAGTAGTTATTTAGGAAATATCTAATTTGAAAGTTGGATAGTTGTTCATATATTTACTTTAGGTTAAAAACACAGTACATCGTTATTGGTATTAGGAGTTTCTAAGTTACTATGCGTGGGTGCACAAATATGGGGGACCAAAAAGGGGTCTTACGTGGCCACTTTTTTCTGAAATTAGGAAAGATTGACCTTGGATGAGAAATTGAAGATAGTTACACTCAAAATTTTAAGATGCAACAAAAACAAGAGTCGTAGTGCTCTGAATTTACTTTCTAAACTACTATTTTTTAAAAATGGTAGATATTATGGGGTTCAAAAAGGGGGGTCACACAAATTCATCATGTTTTTTTCAAAAAATAGAACATAGCGTTTGGTGTAGCCCCCTAAAATGTTAACTTATTTTTAGTATTTTAAAAATCACTTCAATGGAAAATCAACTAAGATCATGTAATTTATCTCTAATTTTTTTGTTAATTTTTTATTTTATTTTTTAAGGGGTAAACATTTTTTGACCAGGAGCTATGAACCGATGAGGTCACAAATCGAGGACCTTATCCCCAATTTAAACAGTCAACAATTACACCCTAGTGGGGCTTGAACCTTGATGGCAAGAACAATACCACAACAACTTAACCATCACAATATGCCACTATTGGCTTTTCTACTAATTTTTTAATGAATATATGATTTTTTACTAATTTTCAAAGTGGATGCATCCTGAAAAATAGAAATTTGAGCATGCTCCCCGCTATTTTTTTTAAAACTAATCGAACATCAAAAAAATGAATATGCGTAGAATGGAGTCTAGTTCATAAAAATATAATTTATTTAAAATTTCAATGGACAATTAAAAAATAAAGTAAAATATACCAAATGTTAATTTTTGACAAAAAATATGATACACCGACAAAAGAAATTAAACATGAAAACCTTAACATACTCAAAATATGAAAAAAAAATACATGGGTGGATAGCTAAGAGAGAACTTAATAACCTAGGTATTATTTTGACTTGACATTGAAACATGTGCAAACCTGATGGCGAGCACGCTTGAGATTATGTCAAATTTTTCACAATTTATAAAAACATGTTTTGGATTTTGGAAAGTCACTCCAAGCCTTTGGGTTGGAAGCCCAAGGCAAATCCAAACCAAACTTGGAAATTTCCAAAGCATTCACATAACGCAAGCAAGTTATAATGTGCTCATGTTATTTGAATGCATTCACAAAAAACAAGTGTGTTATAACGTGCTCATGTTATGTGAATGCATTGAAAAAATGTGAGGGCATTAATGCGCTCACATTATGTTTTGCACTAAAAATTTGTCCTTGTCTTTTTTTCTATTTCTTATCTTTCTCTCTCAGTGAAACTATATACATGAAATAAAAATTTAACTATAAGTTGACATTTACATATGGACTTATACTTTAAGTTATATTTCATGTATATAGTTTCAATATGTTTGAGAGTAGTTTCGAATATATAGAAGTTATAATGCAAATTCTAGTTTTTGGAAGATCTTATAAATTTTTAGACAATCAAATCTCAGTACTCAACATGTCAATTTTAGTAATCATCAAGTTGTATTATCTTTCTCTCTCTATTTCACTCATTCTCCCTCTCCCTCCCTCCTCTCTCTCTCACTCTCTCTCTCTAATTCTCTTTATCTCACCTATCCCTCTTTACCTCTTCCTCCCTCCCATCTCTCTCTCACTTTCCCTCTTCCTTCTCTAATTCTCATATCTCTATCCTCTGCCTCTCCTTCCCGCCTCCTCTCTGAGGATAAAGGGGAGGGAGGGGATCAGGATCGAGAGAGATCCGCGAATCGATCGACGCAGAGAGGGAATCAAATGGGGCAGATCGTTTATCGATCAGGCGATCCGAAGGAGGGAAAGACGGTTATCATAATCGCATTAGAGGAAAATCGAAAGGTCGTCGAAAAAAAAATCATCGATAGAGAAGAGATCGAAATCGAGATGAATTACTAAATTTCCATCTCCTCTAAGATATTGACGTGACATGATGATTATTGAAATTTGAGTATCTACAAAATTATAAGATCTTCCAAAAACTAGAATTTGCATTATAACTCCTAGAGATCCAAAACCACTCTCAAACATCCTAAAACTATATACATGAAATATAACTTAAACTATAAGGAAGTAAATGTTCATATGTAAATGTCAACTTATACTTTCATGTAAATCATTTTACTGGAAGAGAAGGAAAAAATTTAAAAGCAGGACATTATGTGTCACATTTTTTGAATGCATTCAAATAATGTGAGTGTGTTATAATGTGCTCACATTTTCTCCATTTCATAACCAAAAAGTGGAGTGGCCACTTTTTAGTTCTCCATATTTGTGCACCCACCCTTAGGTTGAGTTTAGACTAATCTAATACTAATGTGACTGTAAGTGAAATGAATATAAGTTGCTACTAGTTGATACTTAAAATGACCTACTATGGTGTACTTAAATACAAGTCCTAGGAACATAATAAATACCTTTGTCACATAATATAATGTGTAATGGGAATATTCTGGGAATATTAACCTTGGAAGCAATATTAATTTCCAAAACTAGAGGACTATAACACGCATGTGATTTTTTCTAAGGGATAGAAACACGAGTATGGCCAAGTCCAAATAAACAAATACCCTAGGAGATGTGAAAATATTATTTTTAAGTGATTTTATAGCATATTAGAGTGATAGTTCAAAATTAAGGTCAACTAGTGCATTTAAAGAGATAAAATGGGTGTTAAAACTATACATTCACAACATCTATGTAAAGTGGAATAAAATGAGTAGGTAGAAGTACATAGTATGTACTCTTTCCCTCTACAAGTGTATATCTAAATTCTTAAAAAGAAATGAGTCCATTTTAATCTATGCTAACTAAAATTATATAGATTTGTGTTATAAAAGCATGGCTATATATTTAAAATTGTAGTGTAAAAAAATGTAACCCTTTACATTTTCTCACTTGTTTGAGCCCTCGGGTATTTTAAATTGGACTTAATAATGCCTTAATTTAGTGTTGTTAAATGTACCCCTTTACATTTACACACTTATTTGGGCCCTCTTATTTAAATTGAGTTTAATTAGGACTTAAGTAGCCCTTTAATTCATTTACAATCCTAATTAATTACATTTCCCAAAGGGGAAACTCGACATTAATTAATGTCAATACATAGCACTTCACATTGAGCAATTTGTGTTCCAAGAATTAGGGCCTAGGACCCATTCGCACATGGGTGAATGGGTCCTCCATAAGACTTGGAACTCATTTTTAAATAGTTTTTTTGTGGTATTTTTATGATCCTAAATTCAAATTTCAAAGTTTGGCTTGTAATGTTTTAGTTTCGAGAAATTAAGGATAAATGTCTATAAATAGAAGGTTATTTTATCAATTCAATTAATCTAGCAAGAGGTGAACTTATCAAGAGCCAATATTATTGTGAGGAGCATTCAAGAGTAGAATTATCAAGGATTTATCACAGCATTCAAGATCTCAAAAATCATGTCAAATTCTTCTTGCAATCATGCATGTTTTTGGAGCTAACATTGTGATGTAGGTTTCATGATCAACTCAAGCATTCAAAGCACTATCTCAAGAAAGATTTAAAGTTCAAGATCCACATCCCTTGAATCCATTTAATGCAAGATCAACATCAAGATTTTAGTCCTTCAAATATTCATCCAAGGGTTTAGTGAGTTGCAACACTAAGTTTTTTATTTCATCATTCCTTTCATGCTATTTCATTTCATTTTAAGGTTTGATTACCAAAACGGGGTTTGACCAAGGAAAACTCCTATTCACCCAAAAACAAACATTTTTCCCTCTCTTTATGTGTTGAAAATTTGCAGGTTGAAGAAAAGTTGAAGATCTCAAAAGTGTAAAATTGTAAACTTGCATTTGTTGTCATCTCACGGAAACTCAGATCTTGAATTTATTTCCAACTGTCCAATTGTGAAACCTAGAGGATCTAAAAGTGCAAACACAAGAGAAGAGGAACCAAAAAGCAATTTTGGAAAGGTGAACAAAGGCCCTTTTTCCTATGGGTGAATGAGTCCTAGGACAGCTTTTGAAAACAATGTTTTGTGATAGGTACACAGCATTTTCCAGAAGTTTTACTGTTTTTGATAGCCCTATGTTTCATCTACCAAATCCAAATATTACATGTCATAAATGAGTGCATTTGGTATTTTTAATCATTCTCTCAAAACTCTTGTTCAGTCATTTATGTCAAAAAGTTGTCTTAGGACACTTTGCAACCAAACAAGACACTTTACAACTATTTTTTACGTAAGTTTTAAGTGCCTTCCACTCATCTAATTTGCATGAAAGAAATTATGTATGTTAGCTCTATGCTCTATCTTCTCAAATCTAGTCTTATATTTTAGTTTTGAGTGGATTTTCTATTTTATTCTCATCTCCCAAAAGTGTTGTTTAGTCCACATACACACATAAAGGAAATTACAAGATTCCTCAAAGAATTCACTCACCTAAGGGTCGAAAATTGATTTTGATCTGAGGGATATTTCTTGAATGAAATAGAAGAATAGGTAGGTTCATTCACCCCATTTTTCCCTTTCTATTTATAGTAACCTTGGTGAAACATTCCAGATTTAGTATAAAACCCTATGTTATTTTTTTATGTTTCAAAAATATGTGTGATTTAGTATTTGACCAGCTATTATTATTTATAGATATTATTTGTTGATTAGTTGTTAATCAAGATGTGTCTTATTTTTAAATACAACACATGTCACAATGTTTTATTTTGGAAAAGCTCTTAATCTTAGCAAGCATTTATTCATTAAATACCTAACAAAAATATTGTTTTAGTACAAAATTAGCAAAGGCTTTTTGTATAACTATAACCCTATAAATTTTTCTTTCAAAATAAGTTATTACTTTGAAGATATTAGTTTCTTATCTAGGCAAGGTTTTCACAATTCATGAATATTAAAAAATGATAAAGATCTAATAAAAAATCTATCATATTTGCACCAATGCTTTCAATGTTTTTAGATCATACCCTATCATCCATCATTAGGGTAAGTAGATGTATTTAGGTTGCAACTAACACTCCTTATATAGAAAACTCTATTAAAATACAAAAATGCCAGTTTTGACACAACTTACAAATTAAATTATTTATTTAGTAATATCATTAATTACTTAACCACTAGTTCATGATTATTAAATGAGTTATTCATTATAACTACTAATTGACTTTAACCACTAATTTTAAGATCTATTTCCTTGATGTGGTAGTGCCAAAGATATTCCCTAGATCTCTAAAAAATAAACCCTTAATTTGGCTAAAGCTTAAATAACTAACCATTATTTGTTTAATATTATTTAGACATTTGAAGCCTCTAATAACAAACAATGTTTCATGTATTTACTTTTTATCCTTGATTTGTTTTATTTCCTCAAGAAGCGACACATTCTTTTTACTGGACCACTAGTGTAATCATTAAATAATTCTCAATATTAAAAATTTATTAATCTTATATTTTAAGACCTCTTACTTATAAAGCACATGAAGGATAATTTATGTTACAATTACATCAAGATATGACATGTCATAATCTATGTTATTCTGAGTTTTCCAAAGATTTTCTAAGAACTCATTGGGGCACTTCTTCACTCATGGAAAAAGAATTAAGTATGCATTGGAATCTAAATACCACAATTATGATAATATCCTAGATATGACCCCTCACATTAACCAAAACTCTTAATGATCACTTCTAAGTCTCATAAATCCAAAGCTAAAGATAATAATCATAACTACACTGCCACTATGGATGGTGTATCCAATTCATGGTCCCAATCAATGAAGGACATCTTCAAAACCCAAAATTTCATGCGTGATCACTCCAACAAGGTAAACAATGCTCTTGAATTATACCGCCTACCCTCTCACTCTTTGTAGAATGCATATCCTTATCTACCTAATAAACCTAAAATCATTATATAGCTTATCCTAATCTCCAAAATATAACAACTAAATTCAAAGGAAATAGGTGTTAGTTTGATTTAAACTTTCCCTTAGGTTGGATCCACATATGGAGGAGGTGTCAAATGAAGAAAAAATCCTGACAAGAATGGGTACCCATTTTTTTTAAATGGTACATGTTAAGTGATCTAGGAGCGTTTGGGTATATTGGTAATCAGCATCAACCAAAAACAAGTTTTAGGTTTGAATTTTAGTTTTGGTGTTTTGTGGGGTCATTTGGCATCTCCCAGCTTTGAAAAGCTTTTTTTGTGTTTAGAATTTGCATAAAATCAGTTTTTGTCAAATCACCATTTTAAGGCTCTACAAGCAGTTTTCAAAAATTATTTCTAGAAAACTCATATGGATTGGAGTAAAATACTTTGGTAGGGGTATTCATGGAGGTGGCATGTGAAATGTTGAAAAAGAATCGAAGTCATACATTTTCCAATTTGGAGGATTTTAATGATGAAAGTTTATTAAAAATGTTGACAATTTACAAAAAGTTTAAAATTTCAAAAGTCATGAATGTTTGGATAAAATCCATTTGCAAGGGTCCATGGGGTATCATTCCAAGCTTGCACACCAATTTTTATGTGAATCGGATAACTTTCATTTTTTCGCCTACGAGCACTCGATTCCGCACTTCCAAAGTACTAATTTGACTAATTTTATTTTGCAAAGGTATTATGGAGGACATGGAAGTCAAATATCAGTTTTTATTTCATATTTAATTGTTTATCTATTGCATAAATCATATGGGGGTGTTTTGAATATAAAAGAGGTAAAAAATTAAGATTTCGGAGCTTTTAAAATTCTCATAATAGAGAAAAACGCCTCTTGAGTTTGAGTAAAGGCAGCATTTGGAAGAGTTTCTAGAAGTTTAAATGTCTCATTTAAGGCTGAATAAACATAGTATATGCAAAGTTATTCTTGGGAGAGAGTTGGGAGCCCATTATGGGCAATAATTGATTTTCAATGCATTTTTTGGGGGTTTTGAAGAAAAATGTGGGAAGAAGTTTGGGAGGAAGGAAAAAGAGAAGATATGCCTCTATAGAGGTATCATTGGGACTTTTGTGTTGCATGTTTGAGCAGCACAAGTGAAGAAAAGATAAGACACCAATGTGTGAGAGGAGAAGATAAGGATAGGAATTGTATGAAGGTTTGAACAGCAGCAAAGAGAGCTTGGGGCAGCAAGAATAAGCTATAGGAAGAGCCATGGTTAATTAATCTTATGTGCAGATTTGTGTATGCTCTATGGTGGCATTCCATTTTCTCATTTGATGTAATTGTCATGAGTTGATTTTTTTTATTTTTTTTAATTGTGCCTGGTAAACTTTTTAACATGACCGGCGGCACTGGCGCGACACGCCCTTCGGTACCACGGGGGTGGGGGAGACTAGACCTCATGACCAACCTCCTACAACAGAAAAGATTTAGCCAACCGAGCTAGGGCCCCAGCGCATTGTCATGAGTTGATTTGATGTAATAAAAAAATCAGAATTTATTTGCATTTGTTTTTGTATTGTGAGTGTTCTTTGTTGCAATAGAGTTTGCATTGCATTGTGGGTTTTTGTGAGAAGTTGTTTGTTTGCATCATTTAGTATCAAGCACCTGAGCCTTAAAACATATTGAATACCCGTTATGATTCAAAATCCTGACCTAAATGGGTACCCATTTCAAAATGGGTACGCATTCCTAATCTATTTGTTATTTCTCATTTTAAAATAGAATGAGCACCTAGTCTAAAAAGAATTTAAATATCAACCCACATTTTCATTTTGTTTTAGGTTTGGGAAAGGCATGGTAACCTGACCCTCAACCTTGGACCTACAACTACAAGGTCATGTCAATGCTAAGAGAAAATACTTTAGCCATATGACTGACAACTTTTTTTTCAATTTTTTAATGAAATTAAAACCCATTGTGGATGATGATGTCTAGTCTTCAAATATATATTTTTTTATGATTGGTTTATTTTTGTATTTTTCAATTAATTTCTGAGGAAACTAGTCCATAAACTTGAAATATTAGGCTTTCGTAATTTTTTAAAATTTATTGTAAAAAAATTATATGACATCAATCTAAGCACATTTATTTACACAATGAAAAAAATGATTAGTTTAGCTCAAATTATGGTGGTCATACACAAGCGATTTTCAAAAACAACAATTAGGACCAATAAAAAATTAATTAAAAAAATTGGAAAAAATTATAAAAAGCATCCTCATCAATCTTTAGTATAATACACATCTTTCCCCAAAAGAAATTAGAAAAATACTTTTATTTACGACAAATTATGGTGTATGTGCACGTACATGCTATGGTCTTAAAAAGGTGACATTTTAGAAGTGATATTTATACATACCTATTAAAATGAATTTTATCATCTAGGTATTAGAATAAATTACATATTTAAAACTAGACTCAAAATACTACATTTCATACTATTCGAATTTTTTAAAACTCTATGTGTAAGTGCTTCAAATTTTTAGTCCAACAGTGACAAATTTTGAAAATCAAGAAAAACACTTCCACTTTTTAAACATTTTGTGGACCTAACTTTTTGCACCTACCCCCTTCCCTATGTGGCAAGCAAGCAATATTGGTGTCTAATTTCTTTATCGTCACAATTTCACATATTGAGAGCACAAAAAATCTGTTGAGTAGTTTCCAAAGAGTAACAACTAATGCTCAAAAACCTTATAATTGTTGCTCTATATTGATTTTCTAGCCATTTTTCACCCAATAACAACCATCTAAACATCTTCTAAATCCCATATCATACCATAGTTAAATCCACAACCAAACATCAATTCGTCCAATTACATCCAACATGCTTCATAGCCCCACATGTGTAATAATATATGCTCTACCCTAATATATAACTACGTAAAATCTAGAAAGAAAAAAACATAATTTTTTGCATATAAGTTTCATGTTTGTTTGAGAAAATTTTGCAAAATTTATCTTTATATACAACAAAGTGAAGTTTCAAGAATTTCATCATAGTTTTGGATATATATATATATATATATATAAGTTTCCTCTTTAGTAGAACATTTTCTCCGTACACTTACCAAAGTAAACATTGTTGAAGATATTCTTGTCAAGATCATGTGGGAGCACCTCCTACCCAAATGATAAGATTTTCCCTACATGTTTTTTATCCGTCTTTTTACCAAATGTACATTAGATTATAAGAGAAGTGTAAAGCAACCCTAACACAAATCTTGAAAGGCTCTCAATCATTTCAATCAACCAAGTTGTTTTCAATGTCATGTGACCCCTTAAATGATTGGATCAATCTATATTCAGCAATGAAATATTATGATAGTTACACCTTTCATTATCTCTATTATTAGAGTTTCATGTGATATCAAGCTTCACATTATCCACCATAACCATTTTTACCTTTCATACTCTTTTGTTGTTATATCTCTCATCTCTTTTCTAACATATGTCACTTGTACACTAATGCATATTGCTTTGGTTAATGTGCAGGCTATGTGGAATATGAGATTTTGTGTTAGTTCTTAAGTTATATAATTTCTATTGAACACCCAAAATATTGAGAGGGGGGTGAATCAATATTATATTAAACCATTTAGTTGTTGACCATCCAATAATTAAAACATATCTAACTGCAATTGTAAACAAAGAAATGAAAGAAATCATAACACCACATGACACAAACACCAAGATTTTTATGTGGAAAACCCAAAAAGGGAAAAACCATTGTGAGGATTAGCTCACAATATATTATAACTAGTTATAAGATTTACATGAACACACTACTAGGACACACTATCCTTGAAAGGCTTATAGTCTAAAATGATTAAAAAATGGAGTGTGGCTCACTGCCAAAAAGTGAACTGATAGAATACACCTTTCATGTGTTGAATTCAGTTCCAATTAAGCTTTGAAATTAGAATCCTACTCTGCCTTATTGTCACTTAACATACACAATTTTTTTTCCTTGATACTGATCTCACACGTTCAAATTTACTAGGTCGCATAGTAACACACTATCACACATCTATCATAATCTCATCTCATCTACAAAACAAAAATATTTCATATATATCTTATTACATTTGCATACATCAATTAGGTCAACCTAATTAGATGTACACACAATTCAAAAAATAGCTTGTCAAGTAAAAACTTGAAATAAAGCTCCTTTCGTGCTCAAACCAAAACATGCAAGGAATAACTTAGGTTGGCTCGAACCTAAGAAAGATCTCTTTGACATCCGCAAAAGAATATTAATCTTCGTACCACTTATTCAATTATAGAGTCGTCTAGAAGAAGACTTGATCACAAAAATAGAACAAGTTTACTAGCATCAATCAACCATATGATCATATGAGTGTGCGTCTTTTGGAATACATGTGGAGCTGACACCTATAAACTATCTCCCAATGTTGTAAAGACGGGATCAAATTACTGGAGGAATGAGGACCAATTAACTCATACCACTATGCACAACTCTAAGCAAAAAATTGTATGTTGAACTTCTGTTATTTGTATCTTTTAGCCCATTCAACCAAAATTGATGAAAACTTGTCCATATATGCATTTAATAGTCCTAAATAACATACTAAAACCACATAGGTCAATCTTCTAATATGATCAATTTCAAACCAAATTGCCATATCAAAGTAGCACAAACACTATTACCGGATAGACAAAAATTGTCACCAAACAATGTTGGAATCAATGAAAACACACCAAAGGGTTTCTTCTTCATTCTTCCAACAATCTCCCCCTTTGTCATTGATGGCAACATGTGCCAAAAATGAATCTTCAAATATTATGTTCAAAATTGCAAACCCAAACTATGCGAAGTCCTCCTTTCAAATATACATCACAATTTCTCTAAAAATTCAAAACTTATCTCCCATAGGATTCCAAAACTTCTCTAAAATTTCTCCCAAAACATCTCCCCTTTTGACATTAAGGATAAAGGGCATATCGGTAATAAACTTTGCAAAAAGAAAAGAAACTAAAATAACAAAAGGAAAATGTAAGGAACAGTTAACCGGAACTGGGGGCACCTTCTAATTCCTTGAGAATGGCTTCCCAAGTAGGTTTTCGATCATCCCAAATCCCATTCGCCCTGACAAGTGCTTTATATAATGATTCCAACTCTACTAAGCTCTCTTCTCCTTCTTCCAGAGCGGATGGATTAAGATTCATCTTTTCAAGTTTCTCTGCATCTGCCAAGGCACTTGATACCGAAATGTGTTTGGACTTCACCAAATCTCCAAGTTGTCCAAATCGTCTTATTGCATCCTCTTTTTTCCTTTGAAGTGTGAAAATTTTGTTCTGTAGGTCTAAAATGGAAGTCCATGAAGTATAATCTTTGTCATCTGCAATGTTGTAGGCTCCAGAGGCATTGGCAAGTTGTGACTCTATTGAGTCAATTAAGTCTTTAATGCCTCAAGTGGCATCCGACCACCGCATGCAATACACAAATAGTATTTGAGCTTCCTCTTTACATTCATTTACATTTTTTAGACATTGCAACACCTTGTGTGTGGTTGCACATTTATTCTATAGTAATAGTAACCTTTTCTCCAAAAATTCTTGACTCTACCTCTTTTTCAGTTTGCTCCTTTAGGCTAGAGGTATATTCTTTGATTGAATCAACCAAGAAAATTAAGTTCCCAATAGGAGCTAAGGAGTCATCAATTATGGCACCGGGAGTTCTATCCTACAAAGCATTGATGGCATCATTTATCGATTCAATCCCTTTCTGATGGGTTTCAATGATTTCCTTTTTCCAAAGTCAAGAAAGGTACCACCAAGCTCTATCCTTTGAACTAGTGAGATCTTACTTAGATCCACATAGCCTAGATGTGGTGGGAGCTAAATCAACTGAGGTGGAATCATAGATTGAATCCTTATTTTCCTTGATAGAAGACCCTTAAGAGTACTTTTGGATGATTCTCTGAATGGATTTGATGGCTCAATGGTCTTTGAAGATTCTTCTTCACTTCTTCCAACCTCTGTTTCTTACTTATTTTCTTCTTTCTTTTCCTCTTCTTCCTTTACAAAGGGGATTTATGATGGTTTGTCTTTATTTTCTTCCTCCTTGTCCTCATCATCTTTTCCATCATTACTCTTTTCATCTTTGCTTTCTTCTCCTTCATTTTTATCTTCTTTGCCACTGTTTCTGGCATTCTCATGGTTTTCTTCTGGATTGTCACATCTTTCATTCTGATACTAATCTTCATTATCCTCCCTGGTTGTATTCTCAGTGTCTTTCGGAGGAGCAGATGTCTTTGGAGAAGCATGTATATCATAAACCTTATTCAAATGTGATAACTCTTCAATAGAATGATCATTTACTTCTTTGGAAAAGGGTAAATAGGTTGTAGAAGGGAGCATTTTTTTTGTATCAATACCTTTGTCTTTAACAAGCTCCTATAAAATAGCACTCATTCCAATTTTCTTTGCCATTTCCCTTACTATATAAAAAGTCTCTTGCCTTAGCTTTTCTAAGCTATCCTTTTCCCTTACCATGTGAATAGTGATTCTTTGTTTGACTATGAACTTTTTAGTATATTCTCCTAGCAGAGTAGTCTAATCAACTTTAGAAAAGGACAATCCAAAATTATTCATGGCATCAGTTTTAATCTTATGTTCAATGTTCACGGCTTTCAAGCCTTCTTTGTAGCAAGGCTTCCCATACATTATATCAATTAGCTTTTTCTTCATATCCTCCATGCTCTTATCAAAGATAATCATATATTGAATAAAAGCATTTATAATTGTTTCCTTATCCTCTCCATTAACCTCATCAAACAATTTAGCAATAGCTAGAAAATCATTAGATTCTATCATATTATTTACCATAGGTTCCAGCTTCATAGGTGGATGGTCACTTAGTGGGGGAGACTTGGGATTTTACTCCTTAAGCTTTGATGTGATTTCTTCACCCTTCTTCTCATGCACATGAATTGTGAAAGCATTCTTTTCTTCCTCTATCTCCTCTTCATTAGATGATTCCACAACATTTCCTTTGGCATTCTTAATTTTTGTTCCAGCTCCTTGTGAAGTACCTTAATTGTTGGTGGAAATGTTGCTTCTTCTATATCTTTTCAACTAAGCTTCTTCTTGCAAGCCAAGGTCAACCTCAAGGAATCAAATACATTAATTGTTGTCGGAGTACTTCGTTCTACCTTCTTCTCTTTCACTTTTGTAGTTTCACAGAGTGTTGGCAATGCAAAGGAGGTGGTGGAAGATGACTTCCTAATCTTCTAGGTCCGAAGGGAACTCCTGCTGCCTCAACCCTCTTCTCTGCTACAACTTCCCTTAACCTATCAACATCATCCTTTGAAAGTTGATGCAATGCAAAATATTCCTCAACATTTTTATTTACAGTTTTTACTCTTTAAGGTGATGAAGTTTCCAAAAACACTTTAGTTGATTTCTCTTCATATGTACCATGTCAGGGCTGAGAGGTATCCTTGAGGCTATATAGCAATATTTTAGTGAGACCCTCGGTCATTTTCTCATCAATCTCATATCCTAGAGGCTTTATTCATAGAGTTATAGGTTCTACTACCTTTATAATGCACTCATCAGTGGATACCGGGAAAGTTATATCATTTGCATACTTAGCTACCAAAATCTTTGGAATTTTTTTCTTTCATGCATGTTATTATTAAAAATTGTGAAAAATGCAATTAGACGATCACCTTGTGCCTTGAAATCTCCAATGTTACTCAAATAATCAAAGATTTGATTTGCTACCAGTTTTCCAATATCCCATATCATGTTTTTCTTCCCAGGTAGCTCTCTCAAAAAGTAAAGTAACAAATAGACTATTAATGTCCAAACTTGAATGGATATTTCTTTGACTTGGTTTGGCTCAAGTTCTCCATAAGTTTCTTTCAGAGCAACTCACATAATCATAGTCTCCTCAATTCACCACCATGTCATGTGCATCATAGATTGTAGTTACAGGCACTGAATTTCCTCTATTGGTGAAGTGGACCTTTTGACCTGTCATGATTGTCACATACCTCACCAGGTTCGTAATAGGTATGGTTGTCAATGCTCTCCCATCACATGTGGCACTAGTTAATTTCATAACCACATCATTTTTCACATCCTTAAGCACTGATATAGGTCCAATGTCACAGAGACCAATCATAGCTTTGATCACATCTTTAGAAATTAATCCAGGCACATTTGTCCATACAAATTTATCGTGCACTCTACTAAGTGCTATCCTCACAAACTTTGTATCCATTCCACAGCAAAAATTGGGAAACCCATTCCAAACATCCAACTTCTTCCAAACAAGGTTTTCATACTTTGGCTTTACTAAGAAATTATCTCTAGTTAACTCCTTTAGCCATTGATTCTTGAGTTCTTGATGATCAAATTCTTCCAATTTCCCATGAATGTAGGTTCTAGTATCCTCGATGAGCAAGACATTATTTGGAATTTGTGAAAATGCACTGACAAGGTCAATGTCAAAAACCTTCCATGAAAACCTTTTGAATTTTAGTCTAGGTCTCTTAGAAGTCTCAACCACGGTGTGGCCATTTCTCCCTCAATTCTTTTATAGATGATTATGGAAATTACTTCTAATGCAAACCCACAAAGTATAGATAGTTGTAAATCTCCTTCAACTCGCTTTTCTTTCCTCTAAATGTGTAAAATTAATTTAAAACAACTTAAATTTTCACTTTATCTCTTACTGATCTTCCCTAATTTCGCATGTATTGTATTATATCTCCAAAAAGCTAATAAACACCTCATGAATACAATATAAACCCTAAAATTCTTTTCGCGAAATCTTCAATTTTGCATATTTTCTACCTAAATATTTTCAACATCTTCTAATGTCATTTTAGATCTCACATATCTCCATGTCACTTTGTAATGCCCCACCGGTGAACCCAAAGGACAAATACATAATAATCATACATTTTTTTTTTTTTAAAGTAAACATAACATACAGGTAATACACATTAAGATATGACATGAATTTCATTTAAGTAGATTCATTAGCACATACATCCCTTGGGGTACACGAAGAGTCATTACGAGACTGAGATCCACACAACAACAATAAAGAATAAAATCCAAAGATATAATCCATAACAAAATAAACATTAACAAATATAACATATACATGATAAATCATTGATAAGAAACCATTTGAGTACATAAATACAACATATAAATAATTAACTCAACCCAATGAATAACAACTGCCATGGCCAATAACCACACCGAGTTAACATTACATCACAGTACAATGTTCTAAAGGTACAATGATACAAGAGTGTTTCCAAACATAAATGGAAACCATACATAAGATAACATAATACAAATAAACAGATGAAAACTAGCTCCAAGATGGATACAACTCTGGAGTCGCTGCAACCGCACCAATCCGCACCTCTCGATCCTCGACTGGGGACCCAATGGGGTGCTTAGCACGTTCCACCCGACCATGTGAGTCCGAAGACCCACCCCCCGTGCTAGGAGCTAACAAGAAAGAGACCTCAACCAAGAACATCCAAAAAGGGAACCACAAGACTCAACAACATACAAAAGTATCATAAAACTCAAGGATTACAATGACATAATCAACAACAACCAAGAGTCATTAAAATAACTTAAAATCATACATCTCATCACATAAATCAAAGCAATGACCAGTAACAAGTAACCAAAGGATGATCATGAAACACTTCCAAATCAACTAAACATAATACAATTCCAAATTGCAATTAAACAACACAATAACATCATATCACAGTATCATAAGATACAAGATCATAAATCAAATATAAATGAGATCATACAAGACCACAAAACATACTAAAGATGTATTAAAACAATAATCATAAATCAATTTAAATCAATTCAAACAACAATCTAAAACAACTCCCACAACCTACTTCCAGAGGTACACAATAAAGTAAAACACATGGGCAACTAGGGGAGAGTGTCATCGCATAGTCCTACATGGGCTGTCCTGTGCTCTTCCTCCCAACTGGAGGCGCCGGTCCCATCTATGGCTGTCCTGTGCTCTTCCTCCCAACTGGAGGCGCCGGTCCATAGGGTGACTCATGCGGAGCCGTAGACCTCTCGTGAAGACGAGGTCACGACCTTGCCAACCACGGCCTTCTCAGCCTTCCATTAGTCTGCGGAAGCACTAATGAAGACGAGGCATCCATTTTATTAATCTTATAATGATATTACTACCCAACCCTCCTAAGTTAATTATTAGGTTTTCACTTAATTACAAACTCACTCGTGGGTTATCCTGTGCTCTTCCCCTTAAGCGGGGCGCCGGCCCCCACGAGGAGCCACTCTCCCTAGAGACCCAACCACATAAAACCAAGAAACCAAGGGTTGTACAACATAACAAGAATATTAGATCACAACCGAGAAGCATGCGAGGCATTACCCATCTCGCTATAAATACAATTTCCAAATCTCAACAAATTCCGTACAACCCTTTTAAAAATCATGAAACCAAAACACTTGCCACATCAAGGGCCCATAAAGAGAGAGAACATCAATTATCAATCATCTCAAGCCTCTGGAAGCCAAAAGAATGAAAACCCACAAACAAGGGTAAAGTGAAGCAACAAGAGTTTTTCCTCCAATAATTCCAACACAAGGATAAAATTTCCTCAAATGAGAGTAACACAGAAAAGCCATAAAAAGAGAAGATTCATCAAGACCCATCCACAAATCAACAATGGCGTCACCTCAAATAGGAAAACGCAAAAGAAAATCAACCTTAAATTCACGAAATCACTAAATGAAACCAAAAGCCACCAACTAGGCATTCCATGGGAGACCTCAATTTTCTCCTCACAAGAACCCCCTTATGATGGTACGCAAATCACTTTCACAAAAACAACAACATAGCAATGACAACAATAATTGCAAGGCCACCAGATCTAATTTTCAATTCAAAAATAATGAGTGAATATATTAAAATAAGATCAACCACCCCATCCAAACCACATAAACAACTTTGATACAAAATAAATCAGAAATCCAAGAAGATCAACCTCCCACAATTCACCAAAAAATACAAGTTCCCAATTACATTGCAACACAAATTTAAATGACAAAGGATTCCTTAAATCAAAACTAACCTCCAAAGGCATTCACACCAACATGGAACCATCCTTCAACAATCAAAGGTAAAAGCATTCAACCAGGCATCCAAGGCACCAAATTTAAGAACACCTTAAATACTCAACCACACATCACTTCGCATAATAATCAACAACCAAAGATTCAAACAAGAGCAATATTTAATAACCCATCAATTAACAACCAGAACCAAATAACTTTACAACTTCCCCAACGAAATTACTCAATTAACTAAAACAATTCATGATAATCATCACAAGTATTCTAAAAGACTTATCCATAAAGAGAGCTTGCAATTCAACCATTTAATGAATATAAAGGAAGTCAATTTTCAAAAAGATTAAAATCCCATTTTACCAGTAAACTAGCCAATTCGAGAATACCCTAATCAATCTCTAATTATTCCCATACATTTAAATTTCCCCTTTCAATGAGCAATAAATGAAAACTACTAAATAGTTGGGTATTTAACTTATTAACATTCATAACTACTTATGTTCAAAACATTAATTTAAACATTATTTCCACTACCCCTCATCTCACTATTTAATACTCAATTCCAATATTTAAAGTAATTGCGCCAACCACTTAAGACCATTTGTTATACTTAAAATGATAGTAATAACAATACTCTAAATGCTTAAACTACATATTAGAACTTACCACTTTTAAATCTTAAATCTATCTAAATAAATTTACACACAATAATTACCTTTTTAAAACCACTACATCTTTATATATTTTAATTCATTTTGAGGGAGGAAATATAAAAAGAAAAAAGATCTGTTCTAAAAATTCAACAAGACTACAAGACTACAACTTCCCAAAATAAGAACAAAAGATAACTTATTCAATTCTAAAATTAAATTCCATTTCTAGAATATTCACATTAAAACGAGAATTAAATAAATAATGCTGTCAATTGATTTTTCTACTAAATCGTCCTCTCAAAATTGTAATTTAATAAATCAATAACAACAACCAGATTTCTTTCTTTATTTTACTAATATTTTCCTTGTAAAAATTCCTGCTTTATTTTTAATTAGAAAAGAAACAGAATCTAAATATCTATTTTCTAGATAACAGATAAATTACAGAAAATATAATTTTAATCAAAACAGATTATATTGATGCATTTGTTTGCTAATAGTTAAATCAATAGAATATCGATTAAACAGATTTAAAACAGTATAGATATATTTTCTTCTTGAATAACAGAAAAATTGATTAAATAATACTACAACCAGAATTAATAAATTAATCTTTATATATATATATAAATATATATATATCTACAGCATATATATATAGATATACATATATACAAATATTCATATATACATATATATATATATATACATATATATACATATACATATATATATATATCAAATAAAAATCCGCACAGAAAACATATATTAAAATCGCATATTAAACATTATGTTTTAACCATATTAAAATTCCAATGGGAATTTAATCCCAACACAGCCGTAAAGGAAACCGGACCCCGCCGGCCATGGGCAGTCTACGCTGCACACGGCAGTCCAAAGGACTACTGTGGATAGTGTAGACTGTCCACGGTACCGCCGGTACCGCCTGCGCCAAAGGGGGTGTGGTGGGTACGGCCGAGGCCGTCCCCCACACAGCCTATATACATATACATATGAAATAAAAACAATGAAATCAACTGGCATGAACAGTGCGACGGGATTTCACAATTTCAAATTTCCATACAAATTTTCATTTGATTAAAAAAAATTATAAATATATATATATATGTATATTTATATATATATGTATATATATATATATATCTAATATATATATATATATATAATATAGGTATATATATATATTTTCAGAGGTTCGAAAATAACAGTAACAGAGAATTACTGTTCACAGGAAATTCACTGTGCATGATAGAAATAAAAAGTTTTCTAAGGAAATATATATATATACATAAACCAGAAAATTCGAGGAGAGGTAATTGTTTTCAAAACAATGACAAAATTTTTTAAAACAAAATGAAATAACAGCATGTTGTTTAATTCCCAGATTTCAATTAAAACCCCTCTTTTAAAATAACCAGCCACAACCCAGAAACCCCAGAAATTTCATCAATCTAATAACAATCCCCAATTTCCTTTGATTAAACTGTAACCCCAGTAAATTTTCTTCCTAATTTTCAATCTTAAATACAAATTTCATTCACAAGCACAAATCCCTATTTTAACAGAGGGTAAATAAATTAAAAGAAGGAACCTGGCGTCCTTCGCTTGCAGAAGATTGAAGAAGCTTTGATCCTTTTGCTGTATCAATTTCTTTTGCTGCAAATCTTCCAGCAACTGATCTGAATCCTCCTTCCTCTTCACCAATTTCTCCACAAACCGAAAAGAACTAAGGACAGAAAATTGATTGGAAAAGAAATTTCTCCAGCATTCCAAAAGCCATCCCCTCAAACAAAGAAACCCCCTCTTAAAATCCATTCCCATGAATCCCTTCAATTTCCTCTTCCCGTGAATACCAGAGGTCACATCTCCAAAAATGAAATTTAATTACCTTCAAATCCACAAAAGATGGAGCTTTATATTTGTTTATTCTTCATATTCTCCAGTGAAAACCAAAAGTCACAACTCAAGAAATAAATCCAAATAATATTTAATCCCTTTAATTCCTTTTGTTGCCTTTTCAAGTATTTATATTTCATTTTCTTTTATCAAGCATTTTTATTAAACTAAATAAATTTAACTCCACAAAAATGAACTTCTATTTGAATATATATTCATTATCTTCACAATACACTATTTGTTAATTACTTCCACATTAGAATAATTAAAATCAACCATTTGCAAGATTCTAAATAAGTATCCATTAAATTTCTTATTATAATAATTATCTTTTCAAGATTACTTGTTCATAACAATTTAAATCAATTTATCTAATAATATCACTTTTACTTTTAACAAATTAGTTTGATTGATCATTTGTTCTAAATCATTTGATTTGATTTAATTGATTATTATTTTAATTCCTAATTATATTTTAAATAACCTTGCAATTTCATTTATGATTTAATTAATTATTTAAACATGATTACTAACATATTATATTTTCCACACAATCAAATAACTCAGTAACCAATGAAACACACACACACAAGTCCAAAACAACCGACACAGAGGTATTACACACTTCTTGACACCTCATATGTCAGGGGTTTGTTAGTTTTCTCTATAATTGCTTCTGCCTAAACCCATTATTGGATTTAGTTTCTAGAAGAATTATTTATACCAAATGGAGGATGTTTTTGGTTCATTCTTATTCTCAGGTTCTTCCTTTTTCTTCCAAATTTTCTCCATTTCTTTTTTGACTTCAATAGGATCAATTTTCTTTACTAGATTATTCCTCCATTCTAGATTAGATTTTCTCCCATTTTTACTTTTGTAGAATCTTGAAATATGTCATGTTTTGTTGCAAGTGTAGCACACAACATTTTTCTGACCAAACTATTTTGAATTTATCCTTGACCTGCACTAGTTAGCCTTATGTCCAAATTTATTGCATGTGTAGCAATAACCATGAAAGGATTGAATCATTCTACCAATATTGAATCTATTTGTCATCATTTGACTTTTGCACTCAGCAGCTCTATGTCCAAATTTCTTGAATGCAAACCATTGTCTAGAAAATAATCCAACATTTTGATTCATTCTACTTCTACATTTTATTGCCCTGTGACCAAATTTATTACATGAAAAATAAATTCTATTAAAAGATGAGTACCTTTGAGCATTAGGTTGTCTAATAGGAGTCCTTCTGGTATTGCTTCTTTGGTTCTTGATCTATCTACCATTTTCGTGAGTCTTCCTTTGATTGCCAACCTTGTTAGCTAATTGATTTTCTTTTGAACTTTTTCCTTCTTCAAATCCCAAACCACTTTTTCCCTTAGAGGGTTTTTGTCCTACAATTAGTTCATCCAACCTTCTAGAAATTGTTTTGAATTTGTCCTCATGGGCTCTTTCTTTCTTTAGATCTAATCTTAGGGTCACCATTTCCAATTCAAGCGTTATGATTATATATAGAATTAGAGTTATATTTACTATTAATTATGGTTATGATTCAATTAGCATCAGGGTTACAGCTAGAATTACAATTAGGGTTAGTGTTAGGTAAAAATTAGAGTTAGGATTAAAGTTAGGGTTATGGTTAGGATTAGGGATAGGGCTAGGTTTAGGGTTAGAGTTTAATTCTAACTTCAATTGTAATTATAATCCTAACCCTTATCCTACTTCTAACACTAATCCTAGCTATAATCATATTTATAATTCTAACCCTATTCATAGTTTTATTTCTAATGGTAACCTTAATTCTTATTGTAACCCTAATTAAACCTTAACCCCAGCCATAATTGAACCCTAACCATAACCCAACTTTCACCCTAATTGTAATTGAATCCTAATCCTAACCCTAGTTGAACCCTAACCCCAACTGAATATAAACCCTAATTGTAATGTAAACAAAATCTTCATTGAATGTTAACTCTTACTCTATAACCCTAAGCCTTTGATTGAATTCTAACTCCACTCTAACCCTAACCCAAAATTTTATTGTAGTATCCTAACCCTAATTGAACACCAGTTGAACCCTAACCCTATCCCTAATCCTAATTGAATTATAATCTAAACCTTAAACCTAACCCTAACCCTAACCCCAACCCTAATTGAATTGTTACCTAACCCTTGTTGTAATTCTAACCATAACCCTAATTGTAACCCTAATTTTAATTCTAACCCCAACCATAATTCTAACTACAATCCTAATTTTAATTATAGTACTAAGTGGACTCTAACTCTAACCCTAATTAAAACCTAACTAACTCTAGTTGAACCCTTACACCAACCTAACATTAACTAGGTAACCCTAATTATATTTGTGCATTGCCTTAATTGAACCTTAACCTTAACCCTAGTTGACTCATAACCCTAATCACAACCCTGATCCTAACTTTTAACGCAAGCTTTATCATATAATCCTAGCCTTAACCTTAACCCTAACTCTAATTAAACCCTAATTAAGAACCCTAATCCTAACATAACCTTAATCCTAATTGAACATGAAAACCTTTTGAATTTCAATCTAGGTCTCTCAAAAGTCTCAACCACAGTTGGTGTGGCCATTTCTCCCTCAATTCTTTTATAGATGATTATGGAAATTACTTCTAATGAAAACCCACAAAGTATAGATAGTTGTAAATACCCTCTTCACACTTCGATGAAAACTAGGGTTTGATGCTAGATACTTTGAATCACCTTCAAATCTCCTTCAACTCGCTTTGCTTTCCTCTAAATTTGTAAAATTGATTTAAAACAACTTAAATTTCCACTTTATGCGTTACTGATCTGCCCTAATTTCGCATTTATTGCATTTTATCTCTAAAAAGTTGATAAACACCTCATGAATTCACTGTAAACCCTAAAATGCTCCGCAAATCTTCGAATTTGCATATTTTCTACCGAAATATTTTTCAACATCTTCATGATTTCATTTTACATCACATATCTTTGTGTCACTTCTTGACACCTCATATACCAAGGGTTTGTTAGTTTTCTCTGTAATTACTTCCCCCTACACCCATTATTAGATTTAGTTTTTAGAAGAATTATTTATACCAAATGGAGGTACAAATGTGTTTGGTTCATTCTTGTTCTCATATTCTTCCATTTTCTTCCAAATTTTCTCCATTTCTTTCTTGACTTCAGTAGGATCAAATTTCTTTATTGGATTATTCCTCCATTCTAGATTAGATTTCCTCCCATTTTTACTTTTGTAGAATCTTGAAATATGTCCTATTTTGTTGCAAGTGTAGCACACAATATTTTTCTAACCAAACTAATTTGAATTTATCCTTGATCTACACTAGTTAGCCTTATGTCCAAATTTATTTCATGTGTAGCAATAACCATGAAAGGATTGAATCATTCTACTAGTATTGACTCTATTCATCATCATCTAACTTTTGTACTTAGCAGCTCTATGTCCAAATTTCTTGCATGCAAACAATTGTCAAGAAAACAATCCAACATTCTGATTCATTCTACTTCTACATTTTACTGCCCTATGACCAAATTTATTACATGAAAAATAAATTCTATTGACAGATGAGTACCTTTGAGCATTAGGTTTTCTAATAGGAGTCCTTCTGGTATTACTTCTTTAGTTCTTGATCTATCTACCATTGCCTTGAGTCTTCCTTTGATTGTCAACCTTGTTAGCTGATTGATTTGCTTTTGAACTTTTTCCTTCTTCAAGTGTCAAACCACTTTTTCCCTTAGAGGGTTTTTGTCCTAAAATTAGTTCATCCAACCTTGTAGAACTTGTTTTTAATTTGTCCTCATGAGCTCTTGCTTTCTCTAGATTTGATCTTAGGGTCACCACTTCTAGTTCAAGCTTGATGCCTTCATCAGTCTTTCTTTGAATTTCAGCATTTTGACAGTCCTCAATTATCTTCTTTTCTTCTACTTGCAATTTTATTTCGGTGATGTCCTCATTTGCTTTCTTCAATTGATTATTGACTTCTTTATGCCTTTCTTTGAACTTCTTGATTCGCTCTATTAATTTTTTGATGCATTCATTTGCTTCTTTTAGGTTCTCCTTCAGAATGTCTTTCTCACTTTCAACTCTGTCAAGATCTTGTAGGGAAACATTAAGTTCTTCTTTGTCGATTGTGCAGTCATCTTCCATGCATTCAAATACAAAGATTTCTTCTGGAGGAACAAGACATCTTTTGTTAGCCATGTGTTTAGACTCTAAGATCTTCCTCAAGCTGTTAATTTTTACAAAAGGAACCAAGCTCTTATACCAATTATGGAACACCTAGAATACTACGAGGGGGGTGAATTAGTATTTTATTAACCATTTAGTTGTTAAGCATCCAACAATTAAAACATATCTAACTGCAACTATAAAAAAAGACATGAAAGAAATCATAACACCACATTACACATAAACACCTAGATTTTTACTTAGAAAACCAAAAAAAAAAAAACCATGGTGAGGATTAGCTCACAATATATTATAACTAGTTATAAGATATTACAAGGGCACACTACCAGGACACACTATCCTTGAAAGGCTCGTAGACTTAAATGATTACAAAATGAAGTGTGGCTCACTTCCAAAAAGTGAACTAATAGAATACACCTTTCATGTGCTAAATTCAGTTCCAATTAAGCTTTGAAAGAAAAATCCTACTCTGCCTTGTTGTCACTTAACATACACAAAAATTTTGCCTTGATATTGATCTCGCAAATTCAAATTTACTATTTTGCATAGTATCACACTATCACGCATCATTTATAATGATCTCATCTCGTCTACAAAACAAAAATGTTCCATATATATATATATATTAGATCTACATACATCAATTAGGTTGGCCTAATTGGATGTACACACAATTCAAGAATAGCTTGTTGACTCAAAACTTGAAAAACAAAGCTACTTTCATGCTCAAACCAAATCATGCAAGCCATAACTTAGGTGGCTTGGATCTAAGAAAGATCTCTTTGACATCTGCAAAAGCATATTAATCTTCATACCACTTATTCAAGTATAGAGTCGGCCAGAAGAAGACTTGATCACAAAAATAGGCCAAGTTGACTAGCATCAATCAACCATATATGATAATATGAGCATGTGTTCTTTAGAATACATGTGGAGCTGTCACCTATAAACCATCTCCCAAAGTTATAAAGAGTAGATTGAAATACTGGTGGAATGTGGACCAATTAACTCATACCACTATGCACAACTCTGAGCAAAAAATTGTAATCAAACTTCTATCATTTGTATCTTTTAGCCCATTCAACCAAACTATTCAAAACTTGTTCATATATGCATTTAATAGTCTTGAATAACATACTAAAACCGCATAGGTTGATCTTCTAATATGAGCAATTCCAAACTACATTACCATATCAAAGTAGCACAAACATTGTAACACCCCGCCACGCAACCCTAGGAAAAGTGGTGAATTACTAATCAAACGTGATAAATTTTTTTTTGTTTAAGTATAATTAACAAGTAAGTTCACTACATATTGCTAGCATTCCCTAAGGCTACGAGACTGAGTTTACTTCAATCCAAAACATGAACATGAAATAAAACCATTACATAAAATTGCTTAACAATTAATTGTTCATACATTCCATACATTATAAAATTAAATCAGAGACATAAGAATTCCATGTGATCCCAATAATATACTTTACAATATGGTTACAACACTCATTCCCCAAATGAGATACTTCCAAAATATAAGGATTACAATTACAACTTCCACCTCGATACAAAAGGGGTATGAAATTACAATAGTAACTGAAGAAATAAAGTATGAAGAACCGGATCCCACGAGCTCTCCAACTGGAAGTCTCGTCCATACGAACAAAAGCCGACCCAACGGATTATGGTGCACATTCCACCCAACCATGTGATGCCCAAAGGCTCACCCCCCGTGCTAGGAGATGGTAACAAGGATTCCTAGGCAAGACCTTCTACCACTAGACATAGACTTCACAAAACTGATACAAAATAAATACAAGTACCACATCACATGAACTAAACAGTCATACGAACAACTCTAGTACGACTCTCACACCACTGACATAGGTCACATTGCTTCCAGACATAAAATAGATCGAGAGTGTCACAAAGACCAAGGACAAACTGTTGACTTAGAAAGAGTGTCATCACATAGCTCATCAAGGGATATCCTCTGGGAATCTTCCTAGGCTCCAGCCCCCACCATGGGTTATCCTGGTGGCCTCTACCGAAATCTCGGACCCATGCTCACTCATGCGGAATCAAATACCTCTCGTGAAGACAAGATAGATGACCTTGCCATTCCAGGCCTTCTCGTCTCATCCCAAGTCTAAACAAGCCCTTGGATCCATGAGCGAGGCATAATTAATCTTGTTTAATGTTTGATGCAACCTAAGCTTCTAAAAGTTTATTTAGTTATCACTGAATTAACCAACTTGCAAAAAGTTTCCCTAACACCACTTTGTGTGTCGGCCCCCTTTGCAAGCCACTCCTCTAAGACAACTCGTGGACTAAATCCACACACGCAAGGGTACACACGTGCGACCTAAGGAGAATGAATCCTATACAGGACCTCAAGTCCATACATCCCGTTCTCAATCACCAGTTTAAAGTGGGATAAGATTTGGCGCACTACCCAAAGAATCCAAAGGTTGACTATCAAAATGACAACCCAAAACAATAAACGAACCCCTATCTAGAAGACTTCAAAACATTTACTCTATTCTTATAACATTGAGAAAGAACAATTAAACACTAAAAGCATTTCGAGCAGTTAAATAAGCTAATGTTCGAATTTCCTAAATCCAATCAATCACAGTTTTCATTACTTGCATTTATCAAATCAAATACACCAATTTCATTTCACGACATTGAAATATTTAAAAAGAACCAATCATTTACTGTAAGTTTCACAATTAAATTCCATAATCAAAGCATTTTAATAATTAAAGTCATTTGACTAAAATGAATCATTCATTAACTCTAAATTTCACAATTATAATCATAATCAAAACACTTTAATAAATGAAGTCATCTGATTAAAAATTAAATCAATTCACTTCCTCTAAGTTTCACAATTATTTTCATATTCAAAACATTATACTAAATAAAACATTTGATTAAAATTAATTAATCTTTATTTCAACTTAGCATTAATCAATTAATTAAAACTCATCTATACCAAAAATACAATATACATTAAATATATAAATACGTAAAATTATATATTAAATGTATATACTATGATATTTATTTATTTATTTAAATATTTAAATCCCATTGATATAAACAATTTAATTGAACTAACTAATTTATTTTTAAATAAAATATATAAAATATACATGTATATACATTATGTATATATACAATTAGATATATATACATAAGTATATATATATATATAATATATATATATTTAAATAAATCTTATTTAAATATTAAAATAATATTATATAATATATATTTATATTATATATATAATATATATAATATATATTTATATGATATATATAATATAATATATATATATAATTATATAATATATAGTATTAAATATAATTTAATAAAATAAAATAAATAAATAAAAACGAAATCAAAGTTTTGATTTAAACGCAGCCCTAAATGGGCGTGGGCCTCTCTTCCCATGGGGAAGGGTGCTGCCAGCGCAGCCTCCCCCATATGGGGGGTGTTGTGTGGGCAGCGCCGCTGCTTCCACATAGCGCCTCCCGTGGGGGGTGTTGTGTGGTAGCAGCACCTCCCACATGGGCGCACGGGGGTGTAGGGCTTCACCCCTGCCCTCCGCCATGTAAAAAAAAAATCATTTCAAAAAAAAACACCTCAACAAAAAAACAACAAAACACAGGGGTGCAAAATTTTTCAAAACCCTAACATTTTTGAAATAAAAATCAAATATAACAGTATATATATTTGTAAATATATCTATGTGTTTATATGCATAGGTATATTTACAAATATATATACCCAAATTTTCCATTTACAGCGATATTGTGCAAATAATCAACAAATTTGCAAGAACAGAAATAAATTTGCTCAAACAACAAAAAGGGTTTAAAGATTTGGTTTGAAATAGAGATTTCTTTTGGTTTTCTTCCTATTTTCATTGTGTAAGTTTTTTTTTTGGTTTTCATTTCAAAATCTATCAACAAATTTGCAAGTTTGAATGCATTTCCCATGGTTTTCTATTGAATCTAAAACAGCATTTCAAAATTTAAACTCTTTCAAAATGAAGCAAGAAATTAGAACAAAGCAAAGAATGAACCTTGTGTTTTCTCCCCAAGTTTGAAGCTTTCAACAATGGTGGATCCAATCTCTCCTTCAACTCCAAAATCAGCCCCAACAAAGCTCTCCACCAAAAACCAAGAATTGAAAACAAAAATGAAGTTTCATCTCTTTACATAGGGTTTTCCCCAAATTTGGCCAAAACCCTAAAATGGCCCACTCACTAAATTTTTAAATCATTTGGAGGATATTTCCATTTTAAAATTTTAAAACACTTTTACTTTCAAATTGAAATCTCATGCATTTCAAAATTTCATTTAAAACCAAAATCTCAAAGTTGCAAGAATATGTTTAATCCAAAATTTCCAAAATGTGAAATTTAAAGACATTTCTATTTTTATTCTTATTTAACTTAAATATCTAATATAATTTCCATTTTCATTATAACTTTAAATCTAAATATACAATAATGACAAAATAACTATTTCATTTAAATTTATCACTATTAATCTAGTTAATCAATAACTAAAAATGATTTTATTAATTAAATCAAAATAACCAATGGAATAAATTGCATTTCAACATTGAAATTGAATACGTTAAATCATCATTTAAACCATATCTACCATTCAATAACCATTAAAATAAGGAAATAAATGGTTAATCAGAGAGGAAAGAACCAAATCAAACCCGCTAAACCCAACGACAACTATTTCTGGGGTGACGACTTGGCACGAGAAACCTAGCTACTATCTCCCAATCAATTACCATTGGTCAATGGACACGCTCAAACCTGTGAAGCCAGGTGGATTCAATGTCATGTACCTATCAACCTGCAAGCCAAAAGTATGTCGAACATGCAATATACATATATATGTATATATATAATAAGACACACCGTGAAGCGGAAATCTCAGAAATCGTAGGGTGCTCGCAAGCGAATGATACAATCCCATCCCCTTCACCAATACAGATTCTAAAACTGACAAGTCTAATCAATCAACAATATAATTAAAGCATAAAGCATTTTAAATTAAACAATTGTTACGCTAATTCAAAACATGCCATAATGATAACATATAATTAAAATCCTATCACATCAAAATATAATGTTTACATCGCTTAACAAATAGCGGTCCAAAAGTAGCCAAGTATCAAAGTCAAAGTGCTAACAGAAGTGAAGCATACATAAAAACACTGATCAATCAAACGAGAAAAATGGAGGGGTGCTACAACCATTGTTTACCAGATAGACAAAAACTGTCACCAAACAATGTTGGCATCAATGACAACACACTAGAGGGTTTCTTCATCATTTTTTGAACAATTTCTACATGTCTAATATAACTCTCCTTTCATACTATCCTATTACCATGCCAAACCATGATTTGATTAGGTAAACTAGGGAAAAGGGCCCTAACCTGTTACAAAAATAGCCTTAAAGGCAAGCAAGACGAGTGGGAAAACCATCCAAAGACCAGCAATGCTTTTTATTGGAGCAAAGAACCAAAGAGAATAAGAAACAAGGGTCCTGACTCTATACAATTGACTTATCAATCACTTCACAAGAATGAGACTGGGAAGAGGTAGAAGAAAAACCTTTTCTCTTCATACAAAAAACAACCCAAGCAATGTTATCATCCAAGTTCCCACTGCAAGGAGAAGCAAGAGGAGACAGCCCCTCAAGAGGACCACTTGAAGGGGGGACAGAAGAAAAAAAAAAGTCAAAAGGCAATCATCAACCACAAGAGAAGATTGAGGTTGAGTACAATATGTCGACAAAATAAGAGAGCACGGAGTAGGAGCCCCGGTCTTTCAACAAGACATGCCAAATCCACCTCAAGAGCAAGATGCTCAATATCTTGAGAAGAGACATCCACCAAAGATTCAGGTGTGTGGGCAGTCAAGTGATCACCAAAGGGGCATCCTGATGCCCCTTTTGAGGCAAATGTTGTCATGATTGATAAACTTTGTTTCTTGGTTTCATTGGAGTCAATAAGGTCATTTAAGACCATTTGGAGTCATTTGAATTCATTTAAATACATTGTGTAATGTTTTGGAGTCAAGTTGCAAAAGTTGTTGAAAGTTGTCATTAGAGTTAACTAAGAGGTTGTTGGTCGGTTTTTCAGTTGGAACTCATTGTAAAATGTTAAATATGCCTTGTATCATCAACCCCAAGGGTTGGAGAAGGTTGGTTGAAGTTGGAATGAAGAAAATATCAAGTTTGCACATTCAAAACTACATTTTCTTACAAAATCTGGTTGTTCTTTCACATTGTACAGATTTGTACTTGCTTTTATGGACCAAAAGTTGATTGGGAAAGTTGCATAAGTTCAACACCTTTGCAATGCTTTTTTTTTTTACTCAAATTCATTAAGTTTTGAGGGAGATACAAGAATTTTGTGAAAACCACTCTAAACCTTGCTTGGGGTTTCAAACTTACAAAAAAATGCCATAACTCGAGTTTCCACCATGGGAAAGTGCTACAAATTGGTGGGAAATTTTGTCTTGGAATCATCTACATCCCCACAAGTTTTGGGATCATTTCATGCACATGTGAAGGAGATATTCTTGAAAGCTCGTTTTCATTTCCTCATTGGAATAGTCATAAATCCTATTGTATGGTTGGTTGATAAATTATTTGCATTATATCTTAAAATTTGGGTTTGATAAACAGTGTTCCATGTTGTTGAAGGTCTATACATTCCAAGGAGTCAATTAGGAAGCCTAATCCTTCATTGTTAAGCCTTTGCACCAAGTTTGCATGTTTACACTTGATTGCCTTTTTGTGAAGACCTTTCATGTATGAGTAGAGTTTGTAACATCACATGATTGACTGGGTTTGAAATGTATGAAGACCATCAAGGCATGATTAAGAAAAATCCAAATGAGTCCAAGAATCCCAATTGGAAGTTGTTCCTTCAATGATTCATGTTGAGGTCTATGCTTGAAATGGTGACAAGACAATATTACAAGTTTCCTTGTGTTGGTCAGGCATTGGACTAAGAAGCGTTTGAAATCTTTCAAAGGGTATTGAAACAAGTCTACATAATTCTTTTCCTTTTTGTTCCATGGTGGTTGTCTCTCCTTGGTACCAAATAACCATATTTCCCATGTTGTCAATAAGCCCTAGAATACCCAAATGACTATTTGGAGGGATTGTTTGGAAGAAGAATGTTTGGAATTCAGTCTAATGTGTTGGAACATGTTGAAACATTGTTGCTCCACTACCCCATGTTCAATATGTTGAGAAGAGACATCCACCAAAGATTCAGGCGTGTGGGAATTTGAGTGATCACCAATAGCATTCCTCCACCAAGTAGTAGGATCTTTGCAACACAAGATGGAGCAATTTAAAGCTAAGTGATCTATTGCAAAGCAAGGATAACATCTAAAAGGGATTCTCCTGTAATCAAGCAGTTGATACCAAATTCTATCACCAACTAGAACCACATCCTCGTGAAGAGGCTTAGAGATGTCAGTATCCACTAGAATGCGAGAAAAAGTAGAGTGCCCCATGTAAGAAGTAGAATCATCAACCTTCAAAAAATAACATATAGAGTTGGCAATGGCCTCGTAAGAAGAACCCTCCTAAGCCCACAATCTATGCAACACCAAGTTTATGTCCTCAAAAGAGGCAAAGGAAGAAATGAAAATACATTTAGCATAGGGGAAAAGCTCACTCTTACCAACTACAAGGGTCCTCCAAGAACCCAACACCCACTTGTGCAAGTTGAGAAGAGAAGACCAAAGCTTGGAAAATCTACACACCAAACCTTGGTGTTGGTAGAAATCCTCATTTTCAACCATATCCACACCACAAACCACTGCCAAGGATAGTTTGGCACATAGAAGAGGGTGAGACATTTGAAGAGAGTGAGCAAGACTAGACCTAGAAGCTTGAGAAAATTTATGAACACCCATAGAAGTTACAAGCACCATATGAGGGGTAGAGTTGACAACCACGAGACTAGGAATGGGATTTGAACCAAACCTAGGCACAAACCCGGGATGACAAGGGTCAACAGGGGGAACAATTCCCAATAGTGCATCATAGGCAAGAGAAGAGGAAGGCCCAAAGGTGGCAACTACAGACATGAAGACAATTGCAGTGTGTGCTCGAGTGAGAGTCATTTAAATGGCTAGTGGGAGCGAGAACGAGAGGCTCCATTATAGTGGATAGAACTAATTATTGGCTTGAAGTTTCTTGTCTAGGTATTTTTCTATACAATAGGTAGTATGGATAATGTCTAGGTTTGACTAGCTATTAGACCAAATTCACTCTAGGAGATTTTGAATGAATCTAGCCTGTGAAAATAAATTCAACTTGTACTAAGACAATTGTCTTCCCTTAATGATGTATTTTGGATTATCTTCTACAATTCCATTAAAATAAAAATAGGATATAAAATGTGACTGGTGTGGATTGAACAAGTACTCAAATTACTTCTAAAAAAGGTTACCTTTTTCTAATCATCGGTAGCAATTTGGACATCACCAATTATCACATCCATCTCCTTCACCTCACTTGTAGCCTAAACAAATTATTTTCCTAAACACATTTATTTTATCCTTCAATAAATTACAAAAATCTAAGAAAGTTGGCCTACTAAAAACTAGATGGAATAGCCCATCTCATAGACTAATTCTATTACCATGTCAATCCTTTCAGGGGGTTTGCAACTCCTAGCATGCCACATTAACTTATAGTGGGTTAGTTGCTCTTGCCCTTCATTTTTTCAAACCTTGTCATCCCTATTGCTTAGCATTTTATGCCCATTATGACTATATTCAATGCTTAATATATATGCAATCATTTCATTTGCATGGTCACTAGTTGACCCATTTGTGTCATGTGTGCAACTTTCTTTGCCATGTTATGAGGAAACATTTCAAATGTTGTTTGTGACATGATAACTTGTTTCATTATTTTAAATGTATAAAATAAGGTTAGTGTTGATTTGTCTTCATCCTCATATGTAATACATTCCCTCACCACAACCATAACAATTCATCATGCAACCAGTTGGCATAGCCATCATACCATCTACAAATCCAAAATGTGAGATCTACCTTGTCTTTGACAGCAACATAAATCAAGAATTGCATTATCTTTAATAGCATTTATATTTTTCCCTTGAAAAACAAAATTGCATTTTCCTTTACTATTGTGCTCAACCTCAAACTTTGGGTTCCATTTGTCCTCTTTAAAATTGACTATGCTTAATTCTTCTCTTACTTTGCCTTCATATTTTTCATCACCTTAGTACATATGGAGCCTCTTTTTGTATCTATTGCCTACTAGACTAAAGCAATGCCTAACACAAGCACCAATCATTTCCCCTTTCTAACACTATTGCAAATATTAAATGGAGTGTTGATCAACAGCATCATTAATGAATGGCTAAGTTATATCAATATGTGTCTCTTGTGACAACTACACAAGCACATTATTTTTTACACCGAAGGCATATCCTATTTGAGAGAGGCAAGTTGATGTTTTCATTCGACAGTGTAAATTACCTGAAACCATTTCAAGACGAATGAAATGTTTGCAACCATCCATTGTTTTCCACTTCTTTGAATGATTTCCACCCACTATATTTCGTTCGCAAGTAACAGGCGCATTTAAATGAAAACAAGGGTAGTTGGGGCATTTAATGAAAACGAAGGCTTAAAAATATTTTTCCTACAAACTCAACTCATTTGCTATGATTCAATCACACAAGTTTTTAAATTTATAGTTATATTTATATATTAGAAATTATTAACTATAAATATAATTTAATTAATATATAATATATTTTTTACATAGCATAAATTAAAAAAATATTTTACATATTAATTATGTATTATGTTAATATTTAATTAATACTTTCTATGAAATATATATTATAATAATATTTATATTTAATAATATCTAATTATATAAATAAATTAATTTAAATATATTCTTTTAATAAATTTAATATACTTTTAAATAATACATTTAAAAATATTAAACATATAATATATAAAATATTTAATTAGTATCATATGTAAAAAGTATAATATATAGTAAATCTTAAACTATATTTAGATTTAACAATATATATTATATATAACATAATCTATAACAATAAGTATAGTTCATATATTATTTCTAAATATAACAGACACAACCAAATATTAGGCATATAATATATCTAATATAATGTTCAATTTGAAAAAAAATCATGTAGACGACCAACTAATTATCATGTTTGATTGTAATGTAATAAAAAATTATTTGTTCTAAGTTTTATGAATTTTTTGCAAAGTGTATAGGTGTAAAATTGCACCCCTTGCAATTTCACATACATTCTTGCATCTGCTTTAGTGCCCACTCCATTAGCATCTTGAGTAGGCTCATTTTAGCCCTTGCATCGGCCTTTTTTCCCTTCTCAGGATGCTCCAACACCCCTTTTCAGTAGCCACTCTCACATGTCCACTTTGCATTGGACTTGGTGCTTTTCCCATTCTTGTTCTTTTGTAGCATGCGTGTCTGAACAATAGCGCTTCGCAATAGCATCCTACAACGTTTCAATGATCAAAAAATTGTCTTTGTGCATGCTTTCCACTTGTCACTTCCTTTGGTCAGTGGTAACAGCTCGAGATGCCTTATAATGGCTAAAGAAGCTTCCTTTCTCTCATAAAAGTTGTCCTTTCAGTCCATTTTGCTCTCTAAACTTCTTCCAACTCCACTCATCTGCATCTAGCTTCATTCTACCATCTTACTCTTGCTTGTACAACTTCATATAGCTTGTTACACTAGCATTCTTACATCCTCTCAAGCTCTCTTAGCTTCACTCTTGCAACTCTATCTCCCTATCTCATGCTTGTGAGCATTCTTGGGATTCCATATCCCCCAGCTATTGCATTTCATACTTAGTGATACGGGTTTTCCTCCTTGAGCAGGGATTGCTTTTATCACCTCTTTTGTGATACAGGTTCTCCTCCTCGAGCGGGGATTGTTTTTATCACTCCTACTTTGTGGTGTGGGTTTTACTCATGAGCGGGTTTTTCTTTCACCACATGCTTTGTTCATTTCACTCCTCTCTATCTTCTTGGTTGTTCATGGAGGTGGGAACACCAAAACAGGGGTTTGACTGAGGCAAACCCCTATACAACCCCAACACTTTCTCCAGATCTTACAGACACAGGTTCTAAAGACATTCACATGTTAGAGGCTTCATCACTTGTGTGGTTGTAATTCTCCTTATCTTTGTTATTTCCTCTTCACTCTATTTTAGTTCTATTGTATTCTACTACTTTATCGCATTCTATAAGTTCTTTGCAATCTATTTGCTAGCTGTTATTTAGGTATTTTCTGTGATAAACTCATTCTCTGGTCTATACGAGACACCAACGCGCTTTTTGGATGCCAGCACACCACATTATTGTTTGTATTTTGCGCTAACTTCCTTTGGCTGAGAGCTCATCAGTTTGTCTAGAAAATCTTTGTGACCTGCTCTTTCAGATTCTAAAGCTCTCGTCATTTTTCTTGAGGTAGATTAGGGTAGTCGCCCCATGAGGCTCTCTAAATGAAGAGAACTCATGAGTAGTGAATCCCCCTCTTCTACATTTGGTAAACCCGACGTGAACGAAGGTATTTTTCAAAAAACTAGGAACTTATTTACCCCTACTTGGTGGGGTCATAACTTTTGACTCAGTGCTTGGAATTCAGAACCATTTGCATCATTGGAAAGGTCTCCTAGAGAACTAGTTCACTCCCTAAAATACTAGTGCCTTTGGCAATTGAATTTCAGGGACCAACGTAAGTTTCGACATCAAATTCTACTCCAAAGACCTCTGAAAACATGAATTACTAGAACATAGAAAATACCAAAAAAATTGTAATGGATTTAATATCTTTTTTTATTAGTTTAGTTTCTAATTTTGTTCAAAATGTTAATGATATTCCATTTCAAGCATGTGATGGTGACTTGGCTTTACCCATGTCACTTGGTATCTTTGATCCTTCTCAAAAAATTCCTCTTGCTTTGGAGGATGTTTTGTTGCAAGAAAATGAAATCATTGATACCTTTCTTAACATTACTCTACTTTCCCTTCATTCTAATGCGCTCTCTTTTGGAGATGATGCATTTGTGAATGATGACTCTACCCCTCATTCCAATGCACTCTCTTCTATAGATGTTCCATTTGTGAATGATGAGTCCTATCTTTGTTCCAATGCACTCTCTTCTAGAGATGATGCATTCTTGAAGGAGGAATCTCTTATACCTTTTGATGCACTCTCTTTTAGAGACGTTGCATTTTTTAATGATGAACTTATCTATTCCAATGCACTCTCCTCTAGAGATGATGCATTAGCGAATGATGAACCTCCTTCCACATCTAATTCTCCATGGATTGATGTTGAGAATGTTTCTTCAAATAATTATTCCACATTTGATCCTATTTGGATTGATGTTGAGAATGTCTTCAAATAATTGTTCTACTAGTTGTGATTATTTTGTAAATGTAATCTATCCCTGCTGCCCCTCAAAGGCCTAAGAGATTGGTCATTTACGTGACTCGAGCTAGTCCCTCTCCTAAAAGGATTTGTTCTATTGATGGTGTCCCATCTAATAGTGATTCTCTTGATCCTTCTACTACTCCTGATCCTTCTACGGCTCCCTCTTATAGAGTGATAGCCCATACGTACAAGAATAAAGCGAATAAACAACCAAGCTTCCTTTAGAAACCTACAACCCTAGTGATTACGATCTTGTCAAGCAACCTTCGGTTACTTTAGATAAGATCTCACTATGGGACTTGCTTCAGTCTACTCTAGTTTATCAAGGTATGCTTCAAGAAGCTTTGCAAAAGATCCCCTTGCCTTCTTCTACTAGGCCAATAGATGTTGATGCATTGATGGCGTATATTCATGCAAATTCACCAAATATTACGTTCTATCTGCAGGAACTCCTACCTCCAGAACTGCAAAAGCAAGCAAATCCTCTAATGATTATGTTAATATTAATAAAATTGGCATTAGATGTACTCGCGTTGATGTTGGTTCAGCACTCAATGTATGCAGCATTGATCTATTGCATAAGATTAATATTGATACATCTTCTCTTAATACTTCTTTTGTTATCATTCATGGGTTCGATACTGCAAACTCTAGGTACAATAGTATTACCTTTGCAGCTTGGAACCATTTTTGTACCCACCTTCATATATGTTATGTCAAAAAAGTTACCGTATAACCTTCTTCTTGGTAGACTGTGGATTCATGCTATGGGTGTAGTCACATCTCCTTGCATAAATCTATAAAGTTCCTTTGTAATAATAAAGTAGTCAGAGTTAAGGCTAACCCTGATGCTATGCACTTATGTTAGATGGCAGCAGCTAGTCAAGTCTCGGTTGTGCCTACTCTTATCCCTTCAGTATCTTCCAATGTGTCAATGTTTACCCATGCAGTACCTTCTACAAAGGATACTCTCGAGATAAATGTCCCTGATGAAGGTCCTTCTGAAGCAAGGAGTCCTAAATGTGCTCCTTCCACGTCTCCTCAAAAGAATGCATGTCTTGGTGATGATTGGGGTTCCTTAGGCTTTACAAATTCCTTCGTTTAGGAATATAAAGTTGACCCGATCCACTTAGACCTTCCAATAACATCATCCACACCTGCTATTTGAGATGATTGTTCTTTTGTATTGTAGGATGGTGTGAGCATAAATTGTAATGTCCTTAGTATTGATCTCCTTCTAAAGAAGAGGATTACTCTTATGCTAAAGAAGACAGTGTTGGCAGTCTTGTTGATAAGAATGGCGGCGATCCCATAGAGGAGTGTGATCCCCATTGTTGGGACAATGCTCTTTATGAGGATCCTCCTTCAAGATTTGCAAACAGGTTATGGCCCCGACTTTAGGCTTGTCTCTAAATATGGTTATGAGCGTAAAGGTTGTGGGTGTAATGAACAAGGCATTTAGTCCCTATAGAATGCATGCCCTGTAAGCTTTTGGGGCTTGGTTGCTCAAATGAACGATCTAAACCATGGTTGAGTGACAAGAATCCTTCTCAACCTCGTTCTATTGAAAAGATTCTTCCTTCGTTGTCTTCTATCTTCGTGTCGCCTTCTTGTGAGAAGTCAAACCTTTCTCCACAAGAGAGAGGCTCACTTCTTGCCCCTCATCCTTTATATGAGCAAGAGCATATTTTGTTGTGGCTTCTAAAAGCCCACTTAATCACTCTTCCTTCTCCTACACATAATAAACTTCATAAACATGATGAAGGAAAACATTCTTTTTGTGCATACCATCAAGTGTTTGACCATTCCACTAGTGAATGTAAGGCCTTGAAAGACAAAATACAACTTCTTAATTTAGGTGCCATCAAACTCCCATTTGATTGATGCCCCTACCTTTACTATTGCATGAAAAGTGATATCGAGGTTTACCTCTATCCTGCATGTTCTAAGTGTCTTGCATGGTTCTTCTCCCCTATACGTTGGGGGCAGTGATAACTCATCTTTGAGATGTGTGTCCTTCTAAGGACCCCCTCTTCCTTTTGAAGGGTTCCCAAGGGACCCCCCTTTGAAATTCTTTATCTCAAATGGATTCTTTCACGTCTAGTTTGGGGGTAGCCTAACTAGACCTATCTTTTTCTATGACTGTCTTGCAACGTAGCTTGTAGCAGCCACAGGATTCTCTAATTTGTCTTCCTCTGCAGGACCAAGAACCTGTAGAGCTTCTTTACATCCTTATTTGGTGATTCAGGTTTTCCTCCTAAAGCAGGGATTGCTTTTATCACCTCTTCGGTGATACAAGTTTTCCTCCTCGAGCGAGGTTTGCTTTTATCACCTGCATTTGGTGATACAGGTTTTCCTCCTCAAGTGGGGATTGTTTTTATCACCTCTTCAGTGATACAAGTTTTCCTCCTCGAGCGGGGATTACTTTTATCACCTAAATTTGGTGATATGGGTTTTCCTCCTCGAGCAGGGATTGCTTTTATCACCTATATTTTGTGATATGGGTTTTCCTCCTCGAGTGAGGATTGCTTTTATCACTTGCATTCATTTCATTTTTCTCTCTTCTCAACTTGCATATATCGGATCGAAGATCTACATCTTCTTCATCTTGAGTTTATGCCCTTCCTCTCTTCACCCTAGAATTCTTCTATGTATAATTTCTTAATTTGGGGACAACACATAGTACTAAGAAAACCTTCTACATTGAGGTCTCTTTACTTTGCTAACTCAAATTCTTTAGCTTTTTATGTTCTAACATTGTTGTCTGGTGCAGGTCTTTCTTATCTAACGTATTGGTTTTGCAAGTCTTCAGCCTAGGGGCATGCTTCTATGGTTTGAAGAGTTCTCTACTTCCTCTACGGTATCCTTTTAGCATATGATGTTATTTATGTTTAGTAGATTTCCTTTAGCATGCATATTAATGTAGATTCATATGCCTACTAAAGTGGGGTCAAAATGTATAGGTGTAAAATTTTACCCCTTGCAATTTCACATTCTTACATCCACTTTAGTGCCCATTCCCTTAGCATCTTGAGTAAGCTCATTTTATCCCCTGCATCGACCTCTTTTCCCTTCTCAAGATGCTCCAACACCCCTTTTTAGCAGCCACCCGTGCGTGTCTGCTTTGCATTGGACTTGGTGTTTTTCCCGTTCTTGTTTTGTAGCATGTGTCTAGACAGTAGTGTGTTGTGCGGACGTCTATGTGTCGTGCTAGCGTCCTGCGACGTTTTAATGCTCAAACAATTGTCTGCGTGCATGCTTGCCACTTGTCACCTCCTTTGGTTAGTGGTAATGACCTGAGACGCCTTGTAATGGTTGAAGAAGCTTCCTTTCTCTCATTAAAAGTTGTCCTTTCAGTCCATTTTTCTCTTTGAACTTCTTCCAACTCCACTCTTCTACTTCTAGCTTCATTCTACCATCTTACTCTTGCTTGTGCAACTTCATATAGCTTGTTACACTAGCATTCTTACATCCTCTCAAGCTCTCTTAGCTTCACTCTTGCAACTCTATCTCCCTATCTCATGCTTGTGAGCATTCTTGGGATTCTATATCCCCTAGCTACTGCATTTCATACTTTGTGATATGGGTTATCCTCCTTGAGTGAGGATTGCTTTTATCACCTCTTTTGTGATACAGGTTCTCCTCCTCGAGCGGAGATTGCTTTTATCACTCCTACTTTGTGGTGCGGATTTTACTCCTGAGCAGGTTTTCTTTCGCCACACACTTCGTTCATTTCACTCCTCTATCTTTTTGGTTGTCTATGGAGGTGGGAACACCAAAACGGGGGTTTGCCTAAGGCAAACCCCTATACAGTCCCAACAATTTCTCTAGATCTTACAAACGTAGATTTTGAAGACATTCACATGTTAGAGGCTTCATCACTTGTGTGGTTGTAAGTATTTCTTTTATTCTCCTTATCTTTGTTATTTCCTCTTCACTCTATTTTAGTTCTATTGTATTCTACTACTTTATCGCATTTTGTAAGTTCTTTGCAATCTATTTGCTAGCAGTCATTTAGGTATTTTCTGTGATAAACTCATTCTCTAGTTTGTACAAGATGTCAGCGCGCTTTTGGGATGCCAATGCACCACATTGTTGTTTGTATTCTCACTAACATCCTTTGGCCGAGAGCTCGTCAGTTTGTCCAGAAAATCGTTGTGACCTACTCTTTCGGATTTTAAAGCTCTCGCTGATGTTCCTAAAGTAGATTAAGGCAGTTCGCCCTATGAGGATCTTTGAATGAATAGAACTCGTGATTAGTGAATCCCCTCTTTGACACAAAGCTACATGTAAAATCATCTCACATACTGAAAAGTTAATGTGTGACAATGTCTCTTTTCATGATGCTTTGATAGATGTCAATCATGTTGTCCATCCATTATGATGGATGAAAATGACTAGAGTTGTCAAGTTGAAAAGCCTTATCTCCTTACCTCTCCATCTATGTTTCTCTCTTCTCTATCTTTCCCACCATATATCTCTTCTCTATCTTTCCCACCATCTCTCTCTCTCTCTCTCTCTCTCTCTCTCTCTCTCTCTCTCTCTCTCTCTCTCCTAAATTACGCTATTTGTCATGGCTTTCTACAGTCATAGAATATGCACATAATGGATTTGTTGAAAAGTCCTTGGAAACACATTTCAAGCAAGTACAATTGACATGTATAAAGTCAATCTCAATTTTTTTCCTAACTTCTCCTTATTGTGTCAAAATAGGAGCTTTATAATAGGGTATGACATCTATAACAACATAATGGAAGGGGATTTTTTATATGTTATAGATGCAATTTACCTATTAATCTCTCTTCTCTCAATATCTATTTCCTTTTATCTCACTTGTCTTTCTCCCCCTACCTCTTGGTCTCTCTATCTTTATCTCTTTCTCTCTATATGTGTGTCTTTGTATCTCCCTCCTCCCTCTTTGTATATCCCTCACTTTCTTAGGTCCTCTCTATTTGTTCTTTATGTCTCTATTTTTTCCTTTATCTCCTTACCCCTTCTCTCTATCTTCCCCACTCTATCTCTCCCTCTTTCTGTCCCTGTCTCTCCCTCTCTCTTTTGAAAATATAACATGAGATTGTTCGTAATGGAGCATAATTGTCTTCCCCATTTAGAGGTTTTGTTTCAGGCATGTTTGGATTCTTGTAAGAGGATGCATAGTTGATTTGAAGATCACTTCTCCATTGAGAATCTTGTTGAACAAACAACATCATTTACTAAATGGCCTACTAATTGACCTCATGAACTACAAAATATATGCAAAAAATAGACCAACATTTTTCCTAATTGGCCTTCCACATCTCTTCGGCATCCCTGTTGCACACCAAGGTGCAATTGCTAGTTTATTCTGCGTTGAACCAAGGAGACAATATGCATACATCAAAGAATTGTGCAAGCATTATAATTCAAGATTTATGTTGGTGATATTACATGTTAGTATGTTTCTTCGTAGAAATCCTCGAACAACCAATATTTTTTGGCAATGACCTAGTGTACATCCCACCATCTATTTGCTTATAAACAACTTCATCTTTTTTATGCCTTCCTTTTCCTAACCTTAGCATACAAGCCCTTAATCATCACTTCCCTAATTGTATTGTAGACATTTCATACCTTCTAACCAAGTTTGTCCTAAAAGACTAATATTAGGACAAAATTATTTACAATATTCTGTACTTTTTGAGATCATTATTTGAAATATAACTTTACCATTAGATCCTTAAAAGAAAATTCTAAAAAAAATTAATTGCACCTGACATCAACTTTATACTTGCAACCTTTTTATGTAAGTGTATCTACCCACATAGAGTAAACTTTCCATTTTTTTCAACTCTAATTTTGATGGTACGTGACAATGAAAATCATATTTTTGTTCTGAAACTTCACTAAGCTTTAACCCCAACCTTGCCTCAACCAACCCTAAAATTCCTATAGGGTCATAATGTCCCAAATTCCTTTGTTGATAGGTTACATATTTGTAACCAAAATCTCAACCTTAAACTCCAACCTTACCTCAACTAAACCCAAAAAACCTATAGTGGCTTTATCTCATGTAATGCCCCAAATTCCTATGTGGCAAGGTTACACATTTGTAACCATGATCTCAACCTCAACCTATAAGCAACTTGATTGAGAGAGAAGGGGAGATGGAGAGAAAACACACACCTTTCAAATCCTTCATTTGCAACCAATTTATCGCACATCCATGGACTACTACAACTGCCATTAACCTTACCATATTGTCATATCCTTAAAGGTTCAATTAGATTTTAAAGAAGGTTAAGTAAACAATCACATGCCATCACATCATCAATATAGAGCTTCAAATTAAGACCCACTCTCTTGGCTTTGAAGGACCTTTCAATGATTTGGTGACAAGTTGTGTAACCCATTTGAGTGCACCTTTTAGTTTTTTACTTTTAGAAGGTATTACCAATACCAATAACTTTATTTCCCAAAAGAATGCACTTGAAGTAAAGGTCTTAAGTTGAGTTGTTAGCATCCTTATATTTTCTAGCTCTAACATCGCTTGCAATCCAAGTCATGTTTTGTGGACATTCTTTAGCTTGTGGTTGCTAACATATTTTGTAATCCATAATTGCATGTAGCTTGGAAACCAAGTGGCATATCCCACTAGTTGAAGAGTCTTTTCCACCATACCACTTTTTATTTCTAGCTTTAACATCATGTGCATTTATAATTATTGTATTGGCCCCTAGCCTTCACTTGGACTACTCATTTGGCAAAATTTTACTTTGTTCTTTAAAAAAGTATTGTAACCATATGTATTCATTAACTCCCTTCAAGTTTTTACTCTAATAATTTTATGTAGAAAAGTCGAAACATGTGCTAAGAAAATTTAAACAAAAATACTCCTAAGGCTATTTCCCATGTATAATCATCAAGACAATTTACACCAGCAAGATCCATTGTTGGAGGTCATTATCCAAGCTACAAATCCTTTTCCTTATCCATCCTCTTCATAGACCCCACTAATCCTTGAAATTCATCACTTATTTCCCTTTAACCAAGTTATCCACTTGAATCTCACTATTGACTCAAATAACTTCCATTCAATTTCAACCCTCTCATGCATTATGTTTCCCTTCACCGTCACCTTCCCAAACACTGGCATTTTCCTATTTCAACTTGGTTTCCCTTATTAAGCTTTTGCCTCACCGACCTACTTTTTTCCACCAAGCCATATTACTTTTACAACACAACCACCCAACAATTTTATGGAGACTATTGATTCACAAAGTTAATGTGAAATCCTTTGATGGTTATTGAGCAGAAGGACCCTACTTTTGTTTCCATTCAAAGCTATTGTCATTTTCACTTTGCATGGACCTTTCTTACCCTTCGCCTCTCACCTTGTTGCTAGGCACATTGGTGGGGGATTGCAATGATCATCAAGTCAATCACCATTAAAATGTGCTTTGTGAGTGGATTATCTTGTCACTTGAGAATTGGATACCCTTTAAGTTACACTACCATTCATACAATGTTGATATCAATTTTAAGAATAAATATTCTACTGCATTTGTTGATAAATCCATTTATAAAGCATACTTCTTTCCAACTTCTTGTATATTCGCAATATATATTACAAATGATAGTAATCATTTTTTTTAATCTTGCATATTCAAAACGTGTGATGTGGGGGAATTTGCTAGTGTTTCACATTGGAGTGATTTTTATTCCTCCATATTTCCATTAATATTAAAAAAAATGTTGTTAAATATCCCCTGAACATCTGAACTGGTGATAAAAACATTGTTACGAAAAGTTTCATCATATTCAAGGCAAAAAGGTTTTCCGGCCTTGCTATCCTAAATGATTAGCAAGAGGGGGATCACATTCTCTCACAAATAGAAAAACTAACTCTCTTAACTAACCTTACAATGTATTTCATGATGCTGTTATTATCTGTAATTCCTACTTTATGTTAATCTCTGCTTAATGTATGGGTCAGGGCCCTTCCCTGCTTAATCAATCAAAAACTAACCGTACATTGTATTTCATTGTATCAATGCATAGTCAGTTCAATTTTCTAATTTATCGTGTATCTCCTTAATCATGCATTGCCAATGCAATTCTCTAACTTTATGTATTCTTTGTAATCATGCATTACTTTCCATATTATTTTCTAACGTATGTAGGACCTTGTGATCATGAATCGCCAAATTATTTTTTGTTATGCAATTTGATATTATTTGTTCAACAAAATTGATAGTTTAAGGCACCCTAAAATGCCCAATACATTCTATCGTTTGCATTGGCACTTTGATACATATTTTCCTTTGCAATCCATTTCTATCATTCGAAAACCAACAATATATTGTAGAAGTATTAGTTACACCCTGCAAAATACCTTCTCCTCGGCAGCAGAAGGAAACACTTGAAACTCATCAAAATCAAAAGAAAGATCTACGGTCCATAATAAAATCAGAGGGAAGATCTATGGTCCATAAAAATGATAGGGGTGGATGGACACAGATCAACACTAATAAGCAAATATAAATTCAGCAATTCATGAATAAACACACACACAAATAAAACACGAGTTGCTGCTCCAAATATTTGTATTGAATTGCTTTCATAAAAAAGATTTATATGAGTTCTTTATATAGAGGACTTTAGATATATTTTGAATAATCTAGAATATAGGCTGACATATTATTTTACCTTGGCCGACATAAAATAAGTTTCTAGAATTTGCCTAACCCTAAACTTTTAGAATTTATCCAACCCTAGCTGACATAAAAATAACTTCTAGAACTTTACCAAATTTTATTTAATTCATAATCTCTAGTCCCGCTGGAACCTCTAGAAACTTCTAATTTAATTAATATTTTTACATCTCAATTGAGGGAGAAATTACATTTCCCAACAAAAAAATCATAAAGGCTATTGCACGACTGATTGTTAGCACCCCTCTTAGCACCCCTCTTCTTGATCGCATATATTCTTTCCATGTTAATGGACCAGTAATCTCAAGTAATATATCATCGATCTGATCTTTTGTTGCTTCTAATGAACCTGAATTGTCTATTACAATATCAGCTTTTTCTCGTTTCAAATCCAATGGCAATTGAGAATTTATTCGATTCAATGCCTGTTCTTCAGAGATTCCATCCCTAGCCATAAGCCGCTGAAGTTGAGTTTCAGGTTCAACCCAAACCACTATAATGGGCTTTGTGAGCCAGTTCATTTTCGCCTCAAATAATAAAGGAACATCAAGAACAATTTTTTCAGATCCCTTTAACCAAAGCTTCGCTATTTCCCAGAAAATACCAAAACCGATATATGGAGCCAATGCCCTACACAAGAAGACCTGATTTGAGTCAAATTTTGAAATAATGGAACTACTGAACTTCATTTGTAAGGAAACTACTCTATGAACACAAAGACAAATATAAGCGACAAAAAAGATAAAACTCAATCAACCTCATCAACCATACTGTATTTTAGGACACCTATAGAAGGGTACAAGGCTAAATAAATTCTCAAGCACTTCACATTCAAGCAAAACTTTTGCAGCCTAGAAAATGACACCTCTAAAACAATGGCCTTCATTATGGAACAAGAATTTCTAGAAGTGACTAAATCCTTCAGAGTTTGCAGGGACTGATCTTGTTCAAGTCTTGGAGCCCATAACAGTATCAAAGATCCAATTGTGCTTTCAGTATTTGTGTTCCTGCAAAAGGTGCATTTTCATAACTTACATTTTTGTCAAATGTGAATGTGTTTTTCCTTAATCATTCAGCCAGGAACAAATATAAGTGACAAAAAAGACAAACTCAATCAACCTCAGCAAGCTGACTAAGTCACAAAACCCTTCAGAGTTTACAGCAGAAAATGACACCTCTAAAACACGGTCTTCAATATGGAATGAGGATTTCTAGAGGTGACTAAGTCACAAAACCCTTCAGAGTTTACAGGGACTGATCTTGTTCAAGTGTTGCAATCCATAAAAGCATCAAAGCTCAATTACACGTACTAATGTTCCTGCATGTATTCATCATTTACACGTTTTGTCAGATGTGAATGTGTTTTGCCTTAACCATTCAGCCAATAACCTAGTGACAGCTTACTTCTATAATTATTTGAATGAGACAAGAATCGTTACAAGGACATTTGTTTTAAAACTACATAAAATAAATGCTCATTCGTGAAATGACCCAGTCATTGTGCCCAATATGAGAATTACAGATATTCTCAACACAACGGATAACACATTGAAGTAATAACCTATTCATGAACTTATTTTAATTATAACATCCAGCGAACACCAGAATTAAAAAGATACAGATCAGATTAGCATATACCTTACAACAGAAGGATAATTCATCTATTATGCTATGTTTCACCAAGTACCTACTATGTGGGGATATGGGGAAATGTTCGACTGCTGGAGAGATGCCCAGATTCAAAGGATGAGCAGGGGACATCGGCCTCAAAAAGCATATGTTGCCTAAGATAGAAAAAGAAAAAATTGTTCTAAAATTTATGAAAAATCATGGAACCATATAATTTGCACGATGCAATTTTGTATTATTTTCCCACAACAATTTTCCTCTACAATGTTTGCTCACAATTATCTGACATCAACTGTTTATCATTGCAATGGTTTCCTTGACCGTATCTTTTTAACAAAACTAACTAATTTAAATTGCTAGATTAGCCTCTCACTCAACCTTTAAGGACTCCTTTACTATTGTAATTTTTTAAATCATCAAATCATTGGTGGAAAATTCTTTCTATTTACTGTTCTGCAAAATAAGATTCCAAAAGGGACCAATCTGTGTGTCCAAAACACAAACTTAAACCCCTAGGAGAATACTGATTTTGGTAGCATGCCTTAAAAATTATTCACTAGTCATTTTTGAAGCATACAAAGAATTAGGCATTTAAAATGATGATAAAAGTGCAAATATGAATGCTATAACAAAAAAATCAAAAAACTGTTTGTGAAAGAAACATCTACAAAACAGAGGTGATGCTATACTCTCATACTTTCCCTTGTTTCTCCACTAGCATTAGTTTCATAGGATCCTTGTCTCTTGTTTGAAATTTTGCTTGTTGCAGTTGGTTTTCTCTTTCCATCTTTGAATTAGAAAGCCCTTTTCCCCATCACTAGAGATGTCATTCGTGCAGGTGAGTGGGAATGAGAACTATAACTGCAGTAAGATTGTCTTCTGTGAGCTAGAATGAGGGAAACAACTTCTAGCTGATTAGGAAAATGAAGTTTTAGGACACAAGGTTAAAGTATTGACGGGATAATGAAAAACTTGAAATTTTTGAAGATATATAGATTAAATATTGTATTTTCCTTTCTTTGATTGAATCCAACATGCCATTGTGTGGGATGAGCTGCCCCTTTATATTTCTGAGTTTGTCTCTTTTTATGTCTTAATGGATTTTTTTTGTTATAATTGACAGATTTCTTTCCCCTTGTTGCCTGATTCTTTTCTTTCCACAAACCCTTTATCTTTTTGCAACAAGTCCTTGACTGGACATAAGAGTTTATACACACTTAGAGGCAATTTATTTCAAACATTTCAGTTGGACCAAGGCTCATTGGTTTCTGTTTAAGATTCATAATCAGCAGCAACAGGTCTATTATTGATCTGTATGGATCATAAAGAAATTTAATTACGTAATTTTTTTAACAGTAAAGTGAAACCATGAAGAAATCAAGAACAAAAACAACCTGGAATTCTGCAGGGTCATTTTTGAGTTTGAGGGATGAATCTGTGCCCATGGATTTAAACCCATAAATGTGGAAAGGACCTGGGTCAAATCCACACCCACAGCAAGACCCCCAACAATGCAAAACAGAATATAAAATGAAAAGGCAATTTTTCCACTTCCAGTTTCCAAGGGGTTTTCTTCTAGGACCCAGGATAATTCTCCAGCACAAACAGCAATTATAAATATAAGTGGGAAGTATGTTTTTACACATGGAGGGATTCATAAATGTTGTATTGATCAAAATAAGGACTCAGCTGGTTCATCAGTGCAAATAAGGACTGAGACAATTGTTTATGCCATTGATGGAGTGAGCGACAGATTGCATCCATAGCAACTCATTGTACTTGGTAATATCATGAATATTATTGAGGTAGTTGGGCATTTGCCGCTACCAAAACTGGTTTTCCCTCTTTGAGGATTTCCAGGGTAAAATTCTTGAGTTCATATTATGTGGATTCTTTTAGTCCAGGAATGTTATTTTCCTATTTTAAAACATCTCTCTTTTAAAACTTCCATTTGATTAATAAAGTAGAGCAGTATATTTAAATATTTTGAGGTTCTTGAACTCTACATCAATTTGAGAATTAGAGATCAATCATCCTCCTCCCCACCTCTATAGATACCATAAAAGCACTTGTTCATAAAAGAACAAAAGTAATCACAAAACAGCAATTGTTTCTATGCCATTCCGTATGATACAATAGCTACAAACAAGGAACCACAGATTAGACTTGGCATACAATACAATGGATGCAAACAATACCCCATTACAACGTGCTTTTCTCAGAAAATGCTCTATAATTTGAACAAGCATGCTTCAAGTGCACACAAACCAAAAATGGCAGTTAGTTCAAAACCTGCAATGATTTTTTCTGCTATAAAATGCTGACAAGTTTTTTAGGGAATTAGCATTTAATAACTTTGATGGAAGTTAAAATTGAAATGATTTTGGTCTTCTGAAATATTTAATGACATATTTATCATATTTGTTAGAATGTTCATATTTAATGCATACTATATGTTTTCCCCTTAAGCCACACTACAGGTGCTTGGCGCTCCTAGCCTGGCTCTGAAACCACATGTTATGCTACAACTCATATGGATCAGCTAGTGTTGGAGTACAAAAACACTTGGGGGGGGTTGGGGAGGTGAATCAGCGTTTCTTTAAACAAATTCAATTCAATTGTTTCTTAAGCACATAGTCTCTTTGTGATAACTTGAATGTTCAATTACTAAAAAGTAACCCAATCAGATAGGCAAGGCTTAATGCTTGATTAACATAGAAATTCAAGTGCTAAAAAGATTGAATGTTTAAGCATGAAGATCAATAAACCACAAATAATGAGAAACCATAACACAACAATTTATGAGTGGAAAACCCTTTACAAGGAGAAAAAACCACTATGAAATTTTTTTTTATTAGCCTCACTGGAAAAATGGTAATCTCACTGATTACAGCCTCACTAGAAAAACCTACATGGTCTTAATGACCAATCTCCAATGAAAGACGAGATATAACTTCAGGGGGTTACCCTGTTACAATATGCACCAACAACACTATCCTTCAACACCTTGACTCACAGCAATGTTTTATCCATCATAATACTGTTCTACTCTATTTACATCGCAAACCAAATTATCAATTTCCCCCTTTCATCCACAAACACTCAACATGAAACCTTTCTTGCATACATAGATAACCACATCAATACAAAATTCCTTTCACCACAACAAATACCATGAACAAATAGAGATGAATAAAGAGCATTGAACAAAGGAAATGCTTGCTTCTACTTCTGCATACACCATGATTTTCATCTTCAATGAACAATGAAGAAAAACTTCATGGATACTACCATACAGAGGTATCATTAAGTTCTTTGATACTCTGTTATTCTAATTTCCTTCACTGTATTTAACCTTCACAAAGGTATCAATGCATTCACAATCCCCTTGACTTAATAAACACAAACCAGGTTTAAACCTCTGCACCCAATTTGACACTAACCTTCCTTAAACGTATAAACTAATACTTTCATAATCATTTGCTTATTTGGGACGACCAATCTTAGAAAGCCTCAGATATCAGTCTCAAAAACACCAAAGTATTGTCCTCAAATCTCTTTACATGTGTTTTATCATGACAAGATGTACTCTAGATGTTGGTAATCATGCTTTACTGTGTGTTGATGATGTTTTCTACACAGCAACAACTCAGACAGAATATAATATCCTATCTCTCTTGAAAGGTAAATCTCTATCAACAAGCCTCAAGAGATAACCCCAAGGTCTCTAATGTCAGGTCTTGACAATGCATAAACAATTCAGTGATAAATGTGAAAATGTTGGTAATCACAATGGGACCTTACTACAAGCAAAATACTGAATCTTTAATTATCAGATCTAGCAATATGATGATACTTCAATCCTAAATTTAACCCAAATGATAAAAGAAATAACAAAAGATATAAGGTTTCAAAGATATTTCTAGATCTAACACTAAACCTAAGATTAACAATGCAAATGACAAACACTCGAAATGGACCAATCCCTCAAAAACTGATTTCTACTTGACCCAGATGGATCTGCAATCTTATAGATACAATGCAATCTTCTAAGGTGTTAAGATTTTCAGATCATGAACATTTATTCAAACAACCCTATTGCAATTGAAATGAATAAACCCTCACAATTGAACTAAGCACAATGAATATAAAGTCCAGGCTAACTTTGCAAAGCAACTAACAATCAGTTGGTTGCGAAAAGTATGGACCAGGGATTGCTGCAACACTTCAAATATCAAACCATAGACATCATTGAATCAAATCTAATTATAAATATCAACTTTCCTCAAAGCAATTCTAAAGATAGAATAACAAGAACCATGCAAGACAAGAAGAACACAAGTATGGAACCAAATCACAATGTCATTATTTGCATCAAATTATCCACTGTAGCAACAATTCTAGCTTTCTATTACAATATTTGCTTGAGAACAACTACTTGCTAACTCTTGCTCTACTTAATTCGCTTCTATACTAGCTATCTCTCTATTCTTCTATGTCTATGCCTATGTCTAGCCCTTACAAATGAGGCAAAATGCCATATTTATAGAAACCCCCAAAACATGTCGGCCTAGTTAGGGTTTTACAATAATAATTAGGCACAACAAGTTGGCTAAGAGAAATTCAAAATGAGATAAAATATGCATTAAATGCATGAACTTCATCTAGGTCGGCCTGGGATCTCCAATGCAGGTCGGACCAATGCATGCAAAATAATAGGGAAGCACAAATCTCAATGTAGTCCAGCATTAACTATCTTCCCCTTTGTCTTTATTTCGATCCAACATTTCATGCACCTTCAAAAACACCCTATCCAAGTCGGCCACAGGTGGTAAAGGAAAAACCTTAAGTCGACTCTCAATTGATGTAATTTCATCCCTTGATTGTTTCACCGACTTATCCCACTCAACCTTATATATTAGATATTTATCAATAACAGCAATGTATGTGGCCGCATCATCTAACTGGTGCTCAGTAACAGGATCATCACTGACTGGAGCATAAACATCATGCCACCACTTTCTCAACTGTTATAAACTCAAATATTTAGGTGCAATATTCCTTCTCCTTGTCATTATCTCAAAGAAAGCAATGCAGCCATTATAGACACCAGTTAGGGTATCCTCAATTTGCCTCCTCTGCTTGTAGATCTTTTTCAGAACCTTTTGCTTGATTTGCAAAGCTTCAAACCACTCCCAAGGTTCAGCAGCTCTGAAGGACGGGAGAATTCCATCACTTACAATCTTGTCCTTGGTATATTCCATGATGGTTTTAGTTTTCTACAACAAGAGGTTTGCATCCTCCTTATCCTGAGCCAATACCTCCTTCAACCAATCAACTGCCCTCATAGCATCTTTCCCAGATGACAAAATGTCCTTAATAGCATCATTTCCTTTAGTTCGTACCCCTTGCAACCAATTTGCTGTAGCAAGATTCGAAGCCTTCATCCTTTCAATCTCAGTGATAGTTTCCTAGGGTAAGGGATTTGCAGCAGAGGACGAGGGGTTAATGGATTGCAAGGGTTTCATCAGATCCTCCAAGCACTTCTTGAGTTTTTCATTTTCTCTCTTCAACTCCTGCTTAGTTTGAACTTCCTTCCTCAATCGCCCCAAGATGACTGTGCTAGAACCCTGATAATCTTCAATGTCCTACTCAACGGAAGTAGGCCCTAAATTGATAGTCTACAGGTTGTAATCTCTTGCAATTACATCATCTTTGTTCTTGTCCGGAGTAGGAGTTACGATGTGGACCACCTTATTACTTGCCTCATCTCTTTCAATCTTTGAAATGACCCTGGCCTTTTTCTTTCCTTTATCTTTTCCTATCTTAGCCAGCAATTCATCCCAATTAGGTGGAGTGTCCTCTACAACAACTTGCTTTCTCTTTATTTCCTTGTCCAACCAATCCGGAATAGTGGACTCCAATTGCACTTTACTCTGTCCTACTTCCTCCTGCTGGTCTTTAGGCACTTCTTCATTCAAACCCTGCTTCTCTAGAAGCTCATCTGCCTTGTTCTCCTTTTCCTCAGCATGTTCCTCCTTGTGCTCAAGTGATGGAACCTTTTTTGCTTCTTATTCTCTTCAAGGAGATTTAACTCCTTCAGTCCTAACAGGTGAATTCTCATATGTGACCAAGGGAGACTGCATCACCTTTTCCACTTCTGCCTCTGCATTATAAAGCTCACCCTCATGGAATTCCTCTCCTTCTGTTTCTCGATGATTCTCAACTTCTTTGGATTCACCTGGTTCTTCGTTTTGAGCTTCATGGGAAGAAGGAACATCATCATGCTGCCCCTCTTGAAAAGTAACTGGAGGTGGATCTACTTTGGGCACACTATCCTTGGGAGAAGGAGTCCTTGACCTCCTTGTATAAACTCGTGCCTTCTCTTCTGAACTCTCTACATTTACCACAGGTGGATTAACCTCTTCTCCATCCTTGGAGCTTTCCTTTTGTGATAATCTTACAATTCTCCTTCTTTTAGGCATAGGAGCAACAACCTCAGGACTCTGATTTTCAGCCTCCTCATTCCCAAACTTCTTAGCCTTTGAAGTATGCCCCCTTTTCTTAGCAATGGGATTTCTCTATTTTTCTGTCTCTTGGGCTTCCTCCTCTTAAACACCCTTAATCTTGATTTTAAAAAGAGAACCCACCTTACCTTTTCCCTTAGGATCTTGCTCAGTCGATTCCTCGGAAGTGGAGTGAGGGTCTAAATCTACCATCAGATCATAGGTGCACTGGACACCTTCATTTTCCAACTCCCACATTTTATGATTTAACCACATCTTGGTAAACTTGGTGACTGGATCCATTATCTATCCTAATTTTGTTTTTTCTTCTTCTAGCCAATCCACATCTCCAATTGGCCTTTCCTTAACTGCCTCATAAGCATGGCCTTGAATCAAGTCCCCATCATCTTCCAATTGATCAAGAACTAGTCTTACATTATATAATCGGACCAATTTAACTGGAAGCCGGGAAAAATTCTTCTTTCTTACCTCATATTCATCATTACAGTTGGCACAGTAGTCCTCCAACTCAACTTTATGGCTATATTCTCTACTGGCCTTCTTTTGTGTTTCACCTGTGATATTAAAGCTGGACCTTTTGGAATGGAAAGATAAACCAAGAGTACTCATTTCCCCCTATGAAGCCTGAGCTGAAATAATGGAAGGGCATGCCTCTCCAGTGCCTATCCTCAAAGGGAAGTCTCCGCCAAAACCAGTCTTATGCTTGTCCCTTTTGAAAATAGCATCAAAGTCACAAATTTGTCTAGTGACCTCCAAGAGTAAAATATGATCAGTGGGATACCTTGGAAGCCTGTATGGAGCCCTTTGACAGCCATCAATCTGGATGTATGAGAAGGTTGGGAACTGAATGAACCAGGCACCATATTTCTTGATTAGCTCCTTGGCTTGGTCTGAAATCCTCACATGTTCTGCACCCTGAAGTAATCTGGTGATATGCATGGTGAATGCATCATTCACCCTCCTGTAGCTCGAGCTTCCTAAATGCAATTGAGGGTAAACCTCATAGATAAAATCCTGCCCAAAACACCCTTGGTACTTAATCCCTTGTATGGATGAAATCTTGCAAGTGTGTAGACTAAGTACGAGGTCATTGTGAAGGTCTTGGTTTGCAGCACACTGGACCACTGCTCATGAATCACTTTACTGATGATACCTGCCCAATGATAGTTAATCTTTTCTCGTTCCATCCTTGCAATGATGTGGCACATCCAATTCTCAAACATACCAGCACTATTTAATCCAACCACCCTGCTGAGAAGAGTGATGACATCATAATACTCCTTGAATTTTTCTTTGAATAGTTGTTTAGGCAATTTGGAATAGTGAGACTTGGGCTTCTCCAGCCAGGAATTGATAAGCTGTTGTGACTTAACAGACTATTCTTCATAGAACTTCTTTTCTGCCTCCATGTCGAATGCCACCACGTAGGACCTATTAGGCATGTCAAAAGTCTGTGTGATGGAAACAGGGTTCAAGTTTGCCACAATCCTCCCTTGAGGACCAACTATTCTCTGAGTATCACTATTGTAATGTCTGGCACACTCAAGGACCAATTCATAACACTACATTGTAGAGGGAAAACTAGCCACATGTGCCAATCCTGACTCCAACATTCTTGTAGCCACCAGAGGAAGATCCTGCGCTACCATTCTACCTTTGAACTCCTCATAGTCCCATAGTCCAACATTGGTATCAGTTACTTCCGACCAGACAGAAGTGATCTTGCTCTCTGAGATTTTTCTCTTGATGTCCATCTTAATTCTTTTTGCTTCAAACACTGAAGATCCCTCCATGTCACCCTTAACCTTCCCAGCTACTACCTTGCTAGATTCAGCCTGCACTTGACAAAGAAACCATAATAAAGATCACACAAACAAAGGTTAATCAATCAAAATCATCATTAAAATGAATCCCATATGAGCAAGGTGTCATTAAATCTCAAATAAAATGATCACATTAAAATTCCGGTTTCAGGACCATCTGCAGAATCCAAGCCAGGGAGGAATTTCGGAGAATTCCGGGCCAGATGAATTCCAGCAGTATGAACAAGAAAACACCTATTAGCAATTCAATCCGATCATTATCAATCAATAAACAACATGTGAGATCTCAAAATAGCATAAATTAATCATAAAATGCATCATCATTCATTAACAAATCAAGCTATTTCACATTCCTTCATATTTCATCAAATTTCGGGAAAATCCGCTAGAGACGGATTTCCGCGAAGGAGGAGACATTTTGCAAATTTTCGGAAAAAACAAGGAATCAAGTTTCTTTGGGAAAATCCGGAGCTGACGAAAATCCGCGAAGATGATGAATCTCGAAAAAACAGCGGATTCTGGGAAAACGAAGGAGACACGGAGAAGTCAGGAAAATCTGCCAGAGCCGGAAAATCCCGAACTGGATGAAAAACCCGAACTTCGACATCGAATCATGACTTTGCCCAGATTAATGGATTGATCATAAATTTCAAGAATCCAGGTTTGAGACAAGTTTGATATGGGCCTTCTATAGGTTTTTTTTAGGATTCTAGGCCAATTTGAAAGCAAACTAGAGTTAAATGGTGATGCCCTAGGTATCAAACCCTACAAATCTTCCATTAACGCACAGGCAAGCTCAAGATTCGAACATTTCAACTGCTAATCTTTTACTAGGGGGGGGGATCATGGCTCACAAACAAGTTATCTCCTGATGTGAATGAAAGAGTGAACTCAAAACTTGCTTGGGGAAACCAAAAATTAAACAATGTCATGCAACCCTAGCATCAAACGCTCAAACATGCATAAATTTGCACCCTAAATAAACCCAAAACGCCAAAGCAACGCTAACTTTCATCAATCAAAAGCAGGGCAATCATATACATACCATTTGACGAGGCGAAATCAATCTCAGAAACAGTAAAAGCGAGCTTAATGGCGACCAACAAAGAACAGTAGCGAAAATGCCAAAGAAATCTTCACCAAATTGAATAATTTGTAGATCAAATGCCCCCAAATCAAATTGAATACTTCCAAGACTGCACTCCTCAGCTCAATCGATAACAAACAATAAAGCATAATGGCACAAGAGACCTCAAAGATCGGTTAAATGCATTCCTTACAACAGTACAAGTGACATTAATGCCACCGACAAGACAGCCAGGAAAATTCAAGAACCCGACGACAAGATGGATTTCCGAAAAATCCGGTCCACACGGAATTCCATGAAGACTGAAAATCTCCAAACCAAAGTGCTCAGCCGGAGTCCGAGCAGGATCCGGGAAAATCCGGCTGGGGTGGAAAGTCCCGAACTTCAGTGAAAACCCGAACTTAGCTCAAAACTAAAGATCTTCAATGTGCAACTTAAGGAAATCACTTAGGCCAGCAAGATAAACATTTAAGCACATGCCAAGGCAAAGTAAATCCTCAAAATGAAAGGGCCAAGACATCAAAAACCAAAGCGAAAGAGGGTCCCTACTTTCAGGGGGCGTGTGTGCGAAAACTACACAACACTGTGCAAAGAGAGAAACGTGAGTACAGAAAACAATGCAAGTAACCCTTATATACTCTTATCTAATTCTCTCTATGCATATTCATAACCTACTCATGATTTCAACGTCTGCCAACATTGTTTTTCAAAAATAGACAGTCGTAGCAATACCTTTAATACACTTTGCTTTCCATCGTAGTCTTCCTATAGTTACAAAACTGAAAACCTAGCCCGAAGAAATTTAACTACCTGTCAAGTTGTAATCTTTTGAAAGTAACTGATCTTGAGTTTAAAAGATAACTAGTTATCTTCATCAACTGCTAATTCACCAATTTTATAAAATCCATTGATCTTCCCAGAGGCAATAAAACATAAAACTTTAACCTTCTCAGCCAGTTATACCGATGAGAGGAGCTAGTTGACTAATGTGCTTTAAACCCTCAAGTAATCACCTAAGTGGCTTATAAAATGTTGCTTAGGGTTTTAGATGTGCTCATTGATGTAAAACCTTCAATAATACAAAACCCTAACAAGAGCTTGCCACCATGACTTTATGCCACAATAAAATTATGTCTTTCTCAGAGAACAAACACTTATCACTATCAATATGGCATCAATATGTCAAATTCAACATGAACTTTGAATGATATGTATCAACACCATGAATCAAAGCATCAACATACCCATTGTCACCTTTGGCATCTCATGCACCTATCTTTGACATCAGTTCCTATCCTAACTTTCTTCGCATCAATCAACATTCATCAACATGAACTACATCAAACCTCTATCTTGTCTCCATGACCTTTGACATCAATGACAAATAATGCCAACAAACTCCCCCTTTGGCATTGATGTCACACCAATCATAACCAATCATTTCAATCAGTGCAATCTGAATGTTCTTTACCAATCATTTCACCCAATCAGATTATGAATGTTCTTCTCCCCCTTTGACAACAATGACAAAGGGACTCACTGTTTGCAAGTCACTCCCCCTCTGTATTTGGCAAGTCACTGTGTTTTCATCCAAGTTCAAGGAAGTCTCAAGTCTGTGGTCATAAGTTAACATTATTCATCAGCTACCACAAAATGTAATCCACTTACTCTCCAACCATGTAAACCAAGTTAAAAATGCATTGAAACCATATTGCCCTGTGATGCTCCAAGCAAAAACCACTTTAACCATTGTCACCCAATATCACTGCTCAAAAACAAGAACACTGTTTCACTGTACGTATGGCCAAGACACTGTTAAAAATAAATACACTGGCACTGTTGATGCATGCACTTCATAAGAAAAAACCAAGTTACTGAGCATAAAAAAAATATAAAGACAAGAGCAGTTCATAAGAAAGTAGCATCAAGGAACTCAGCAACCGAGAGATATCAGATGTGAGCAAGACAGAGACTGAGATAAGTATGAACAACACACACCACTGCCTGAAGCCAGGTATCAACCAACAAGAAAAGGGAAACAAAGCCTGTCATAGAGAGCACTGTCCAAAGGCATTTGCTCATGAACAGCAACTACGCTTGATGATTGAGAGAAAGAAATTGTCAATCTAAGCCATGCATACTACTGACAAAGAGACTGCCTAAAGACCCAGTTAGATGTAAGAAACTAGGTATGGAAAATCATTTCACAAACCAGTACCAAGTACAATACCACTGTCATGCAAGGAACCTCAACAATTTATCCATTCCACCAAGCAGTTCAAAACAGTTGCATCAACACTGTTCCTCTAGAAAGGCCACCACAAATGAGCAAGTATATGTAACTTTAATGCCACTGCACAACCATATTGTCACTAACTCTCAGCATAATCAAAGTGTCATCAACATCATCTCCATTCCATCAAGTAAGTTTCCATTCCAGCAAGCAGTCCAAAGCAACTGCATCAACACTGACATTCTAGAGAGGCCACTGTCAACTGTCAAACAGGCATGATAGACCACGTTGCCACAGTATGTAGGAATAATACAGTCCAAGGAATTGAACTAGCCAATTCTTGACAACTATACCACTGTCAACTGCCTCAAGAACAAAGAATGTATTGCATGTGCAATTGGCACTATTTCAGTTCATTAGTTCATTGCAATTGTCACTCAAAAATTCATTAGTTATCAAAGTATGCTGTCCATTAATAGATTATGTTACTGTCACACAACATGGAACTCAAACCCATTGGGAACTCAAACTCATTGCACAAATTAACAACAAATTGCATATATCTCCTTTGAACAGTACTGCGAAGCAAGTACTTCCCTTGTAGCCTAACAGTGATAGCACTGTAATTGGCCATCACTGCAAGAGCAAGATAAAACCACTGTCCAAGCAACTGTTCATAGTTGCACCACTGAGAAATCTGAGATAAAGAACTGAGAGAACATAATAAAAATTAGGGACATAAGTAATGAGCTTTGGAGCTACCCCTTTGCTTGGCACTACTGATCAACTGGAATACTGGTAACTCATCAGCATCTTCACTCAAGCCATCTCATGGTCAACTGTCATTGTTCAAGTCTCAAGGCACTGTGAGTTATGACATCCAACAAAGTTCCAAAGTTCATTGTCAACAAACTTTCACTGTCAAAGCATCAAGAGCATTAAACCACTGTCAAAGCATGAAGACTGTCAACAAGATCATCAAAAAATACTTGAATCAAGACTGTCAGAGATTGGTAGTTTAATGTGACCATCAGTTTATCATGCAAGTAGAATATCTCAAGACAACTAAACATATATCACTGAGATTATTCAATACCATAGCACTGCTACTTTGACCAGCTGCTGAGAATGTATAGGCAAGAACCAAAAACACATAGAAACTGACAAAGAATATTGTCCACTATCAAACCTTACAAGATATACTACCGTAACTGATCACCAGTACTTGGAAATGGCTCTGCATTCATTATGCTATTATCCCATACTACTGTCAAGTAAGGGCTCTTCACATTATTACTCTATATGAAGAGCAGCCACTTGTGATAACATACCATTTTACTAGCAAACTGTGAATGGAGACTTTCAAAGAGAAGCACACAGAGATCATCAAGCCACTTTCACATGGTTTATACTCAACATGTTCTTCTCAAGGTTAATGAAGGAATACACAAGAATACATAGCACCATGCATTGTCTACATTGTCCGCTATCACTGTCATACCAAGATTGTGCAACTATTTTACTACTGCAAATTCACTGTTGACTATCACAAAGATATTAAAGCACCAAGACAGTCAAATATCATTGAAATAAAGTCACTCACACTACCACTCTCGAAGCACCGTTGACAAATCAATACTATGATCATGAGATGATCAACACCAAAAAAGATTTTGTCTTGAAACAACTCATCCACAGTCACTATAGCAAGCTTCAATAGACACTAGTCATCATTTTTCAACATGTAAGGCCACTATCTAAAATTAGCATAACCATACATCATTATCTCAAGCAAAGTACTGAAGCAAATAACTGTCTCAAGCACTGTCTAAAGGTACTAGCTGAAAGAATCACTGTCTTGAAAGTTTCCTTTTCAAACTCACTGCCATACCTGTACCTTATTGTCTTATCTATCATATCAGGTCAAGGAAAACTGTCTTCTTGTCACTTATCCAAGATTCAAAGCACTCTGTCACAGAGATAATATACTAAGCAATGTCCACCAGAACCATTGGAATCAAAACTGAAATCACAGAGAATAGTGATCAACACCACATGACATCAATACCCTGCTCATATGTCATACCTCAATGTTCATGCTTCAAGTAACCTTGTCTCTGGACATCCAAGGGTTTGGTAGGGAGCTTACAAGAAACCTTATGATTTTCAATTCTTGACTAGAACAAATGCATGTCTCCTGAATCGAAGGGGATCAAGGAAACCAAGCTAAACATTGCTAATAACTGCCCTCACCACTGTAGCAATCTTCAAGAACTGACTTATGATTTAACAAGGGCTTATTTGAAAATATTGTGACAATATCCATATCACAATGTATGTTGTTCACATCTACATTATTTCATTCTTTCTCCTTGATAACAAAAAAACATGACCAACTTGATTTTCTAATTGAAATGCTAACAACTTCTTTGTTGTTATCAAAGGGGTTTGAATGATATATCACAATTCAACTCCCCCTAACCTCAAACTCCTCTTTATGCACTCATGAATGTTTCTTGTGCAACATGCACAAGTTTAGACTCTATCTTTTCTTTCTCTAGTTTTCTTCTCCAAACCTTTATAGTGCTTGTTTTCTTGGGATGTTCCTCCTCCAAACCAAATCAGGCTCTTTCCTTTTCCAAAACTTTTCAGACTCTTCTTTTTTCTTGTTTGACATGTTTGCCCTCTTATCATGATTAGGTGGACTCACTAAACTTCTTCTATAAAATTGTGATATATGTCCAAGGTTGGTACATTTATAACAAACTACATTCATATCTCTATAAAATGCAGATTGACTTCCTTTTCTACAATCAATTGCTTTATGTCCATAGTCATTACAATAGTAACAGTAACCATGGAAACCTGAATAATTGTACTTGATTTTCCTTGTTGATGACCTTCTTCTTAGACTTTGCTTGGGGTCATGAACCCTTTTGTATCCATCCTCATAAGTGTTCTAATTTGTAGGCTTTTTGAAAGTAAAACTCGATTCTCCTTGTTCATATGCTTCTCCTTTTGACAAGCTTGTTAATTTCATTGGTTCCTTTGACACTGTAGCGTCTTTGTTACACATTTCTCCTTCATATCCTATGAAAAAAAAAATTGACAAAGATTTTTGACTTAGCAACATTTTCTCAAACAACTCGATGCTCTGCTCATTTTGTAGACTTCTTTTCAAATCCAGATTTACCTTCTCTAATTTCTCTTTTAGGGACAACATTTCAGCCTCTAACTTTTGGTAATCTTCTACTTTGGTTTGCAACTTCTTGTAAGTGGCTTCTTCCACTTTTCTAGACTCTTCCAATTACACCTTTAGTTTCTCAATAATCTGATAAGATTCTACACATTTCTTCTTTAGTTCTTCTCTCTCTTCTTTCTCTCTTCAATTCATCTAAGGCAACAATCAATTCATTTTCAAGATAAACGTGTGCGTCCTCTTCATCATTTTCATCATATGACTCATTTGCAACTTCCATGAATTGTAACTCATCTCTTTTTGCATCAAACATTCCTACATGACATTCTTTAGAACCAAGAACATTAGAAACATCATCAACTTTTGTAATAGACTTTTCTTTCTTTTGATGCAGATCTTTCTCCTTTCTAGGAACTTTATTTTTATACCTCTTTCCCATTGTACTCCACTACCAGGAACCCTTAAGTTGGTTAAAATTTGTGCAAGGGTCTGGATCTAATACCACTTGTTGGAGTACAGAAACACTAAGGGGGGGGTGGTGAATCAATGTTTCAATAAACAAATTCAATTCAATTGTTTCTTAAGCACATAGTCTCTTGTCATAACTTGAATTTTCAATTACTAAAAAGTAACCCAATAAGATAGGTAAGGCTTAATGGTCAATTAACATAGAAATTCAAGTGTTGAAAAGACTAAATGTTTAAACATGAAGATCAATAGACCAAAAATAATGAGAAACCATAACACAACATTTTATGAGTGGAAAACACTTTACAGAGAGTAAAAACCACTCTAAAAATTATTTTTATTGGCCTCACTAGAAAAATGGTAATCTCACTGATTATAGCCTCACTAACAAAAATACAACCTCACTGGCAAAAGATAGCCTCACTAGCAAAACGACAGCGTCACTGGAAAAACACATTGAACCCTCAACTCTCAACCCTTAAACCCTAAACCCTCAACCCCTATACCCTCTACCCTATACATTGGACCTTCAACCCTAATCCTTCAACCATATACCCTCAAACCTATACCCTAAACCCTCTACCCTCAACCCTAAACCCTCAACCATAAACCCTTAAACCCTAAACCCTTAATCCTTCTACCCTCTACCCTCAACCCTCAACCCTAATCCCTCAACCCTATACCCTCAACCCAATACCCTAAACCATCAACCCTATAGGTCCTCAACTCTATACCCTAAATTCTCAACCCTCTACCCTATACATTGGATCCTCAATCTCATATATCTTTGTCCCTCCCTCCTCTTCTCTTCTTCTCTATATCTCACTTCTCCCTCAGTTTCTCCCTCCATCCATCCCTCCCTCTCTACCCTAATCCCTAAATCCTTAAATACTTAAACACTCAAATCTAAACCCTCAACCCTCTACCCTCTAACCTCAACCTAATACCCTCTACCCTCAACCCTTAAACCCTCAACCCTTAAACCCTAATCACTTAACCCCTATACCCTCTACCCTATACATTGGACCCTCAACTGTAATCCCTCAACTCTATACCCTCAACCCTCTACCCTCAACCTTAAACCCTCAACCCTTAAACCCTAAACTCTTAAACCCTCTACCCTCTACCCTATACATTAAGCCCTCAACCCTCAACCCTAAACCCTAAACCATGAACCCCTATACCCTCTACCATATACATTGGACCCTCAACCCTAATCCTTCAACCCTAAACCCTCTACCCTCAACACTAAACCCTCAACCCTAAACCCTTAAACCTTCTACCCTAATCCCTCAACCCAATACCCTAAACCATCAACCCTATAGGTCCTCAATTGTTTCTTAAGCACATAGTCTCTTTGTGATAACTTAAATGTTCAATTACTAAAAAGCAACCCAATCAGATAGGCAAGGCTTAATGCTCAATTAACATAGAAATTCAAGTGTTGAAAAGACTAAATGTTTAAACATGAATATTAATAGACCACAAATAATGTGAAACCATAAAACAACAATTTATGAGTGGAAAACACTTTACAGGGAGAAAAAATCACTCTGAAAATTCTTTTTATTAGCCTCACTAGAAAAATGGTAATCTCACTAATTACAGCCTCACTGACAAAAATACAACCTCACTGGCAAAAGATAGGCTCACTAGAAAAACGACAGCCTCGCTGGAAAAACACATTGAACCCTCAACCCCTATATCCTCTACCCTATACATTGGACCTTCAACCCTAATCCTTCAAGCATATACCCTCAAACCTATACCCTAAACCCTCTACCCTCAACCCTCAACCCTCAACCCTCAACCCTCAACCCTCAACCATTAACCCTTAAACCCTAAACCCTTAATCCTTCTACCCTCTACCCTCAACCCTAATCCCTCAACCCTATACCCTCAACCCAATACCCTAAACCATCAACCCTATAGGTCCTCAACTCTATACCCTAAATTCTCAACCCTCTACCCTATACATTGAATCCTCAATCCTCATATATCTTTCTCCCTCCCTCCTCTTCTCTCCTTCTCTCTATCTCACTTCTACCTTAGTTTCTCCCTTCATCCATCCCTCCCTCTCTACCCTAATCCCTCAACCCTTAAACACTTAAACACTCAAACCTAAACCCTCAACCCTCAACCCTCAACCATTAAACCCTCTACCCTCTAACCTCAACCTAATACCCGCTACCCTTAAACCCAAGTAAACTCTCTACTCTAATCCCTCAACCCTCAACCCTCAACCCTCAACCCTCAACCCTCAACCCTTAAACCCTAATCCCTCAACCCCTATACCCTCTACCCTATACATTGTACTGTCAACCGTAATCCCTCAACCCTATACCCTCAACCCTCAACCCTCAACCTTAAACCCTCAACCCTTAAACCCTAAACTCTTAAACCCTCTATCCTCTACCCTATACATTAAGCCCTCAACCCTTAATCCCTCTACCCTCAACCCTAAACCCTAAACCATGAACCCCTATACCCTCTACCCTATACATTTGACCCTCAACCCTAATCCTTCAACCCTCAACCCTCTACCCTCAACACTAAACCCTCAACCCTAAACCCTTAAACCTTCTACCCTAATCCCTCAACCCAATACCCTAAACCATCAACCCTATAGGTCCTCAATTGTTTCTTAAGCACATAGTCTCTTTGTGATAACTTGAATGTTCAATTACCAAAAAGTAACCCAATTAGATAGGCAAGGCTTAATGCTCAATTAACATAGAAATTCAAGTGTTAAAAAGACTAAATGTTTAAACATGAAGATCAATAGACCACAAATAATGAGAAACCATAACACAACAATTTATGAGTGGAAAACACTTTACAAGGAGAAAAAACCACTCTGAAAATTATTTTTATTAGCCTCACTAGAAAAATGGTAATCTCACTGATTACAACATCACTGACAAAAATACAACCTCACTAGCAAAAGATAGCCTCACTAGCAAAACAATAGCCTCACTGGAAAAACACATTGAACCCTCAACTCTCAACCCTTAAACCCTAAACCCTCAACCCCTATAACCTCTACCCTATACATTGGACCTTCAACCCTAATCCTTCAGCCATATACCCTCAAACCTATACCCTAAACCCTCTACCCTCAACCCTAAACCCTCAACCATAAACTCTTAAACCCTAAACCCTTAATCCTTCTATCCTCTACACTCAACCCTAATCCCTCAACCCTTAAACACTTAAACACTCAAACCTAAACCCTAAACCCTAAACCCTCAACCCTTAAACCCTCTACCTTCTAACCTCAACCTAATACCCTCTACCCTCAACCCTTAAACCCTTAAACCCAAGTAAACTCTCTACTCTAATCCCTAAACCCTCAACCATCTACCCTCAACCCTCAACCCTTAAACCCTAATCCCTCAACCCCTATACCCTCTACCCTATTCATTGGAACCTCAACTGTAATCCCTCAACACTATACCCTCAACCCTCTACCCTCAACCTTAAACCCTCAACCCTTAAACCCTAAACTCTTAAACCCTCTACCCTCTACCCTATAGATTAATCCCTCAACCCTTAATCCCTCAACCCTAAACCCTAAACCCCTATACCCTCTACCCTATACATTGGACCCTCAACCCTAATCCTTCAACCCTAAACCATCTACCCTCAACCCTAAGCCCTTAAACCTTCTACCCTAATCCCTCAACCCAATACCCTAAACCATCAACCCTATAGGTCCTCAACCCTATACCCTCAATTCTCAACCCTCTACCCAATACATTGGATCCTCAACCCTCATATATCTATGTCCCTCCCTCCTCTTGTCTCCTTCTCTCTATCTCACTTCTCCCTTCATATCTCCCTCCATCCATCCCTCCCTCTCTACCCTAATCCCTCAACCCTATACCCTCAACCCTTAAACCCTTAAACACTCAACCATAAACCCTAAACCCTCAACCCTTAAACCCTCTACCCTCTACCCTCAACCCTAATCCCTCAACCCTTAAACCCTTAAACCCAAGTAAACTCTCTACCTTAATCCCTCAACCCTTAATCCCTCAACCCTTAAACCCTCAACCCTCTACCCTCTACCATCAACCCTTAAACCCTAATCCCTCAACCCCTATACCCTCTACCCTATACATTAAACCCTCAACCCTAATCCCTCAACCCTATACCCTCAACCCTCTACCCTCAACCTTAAACCCTCAACCCTCAACCCTTAAACCCTCTACCCTTTACGCTATACATTAAACCATCAACCAGCAATTCTCAACCCTCAACCCTTAATCCCTTAACCCTCAACTCTTAACCCCTATACCCTCTACCCTATACATTGGACCCTCAACCCTAATCCTTCAACCATATACCCTCAAACCTATACCCTATGCCCTCTACCCTCAACCCTTAACCCATAAACCTTCTACCCTCTACCTTCAACCCTAATCCCTCAACCCTATACCCTCAACCCAATAACCTAAACCATCAACCCTATACCCTCAATTATTAACCCTCTACCCTATACATTGGATCCTCAACCCTCATATATCTTTGTACCTCCCTCCTCTTCTCTCCTTCTCTCTATCTCACTTCTCCCTCCATCTCTCCCTATCCCTCCCTCTCTACCCCAATCCCTCAACCCTATACCCTCAACCCTTAAACCCTTATACACTCAACCCTAAACCCTCTACCTCTACCCTCAACCCTATCCCTCAACCCTCATCCCTCAACCCTTAATCCCTCTAGTAAATTTTAATCCCTCACTCCTCAACCCTTAAACCCTAATTAATCCTCAACCCCTATACCTCTTACTCCTATGCATTGGACTCCCCTAACCCTAATCCTCAACTCTATACCATCAACCCTACTACAACCTTAAACCTCAAACCCTCAACCCTTAAACCCCTAATTCTATACATTAAACCTCAACCCTCACCTCAACCCTCAACCCTAATCCATCAACCTCAACCTTAGACTTTTAAACTCTTAAAACCTTAACCCTATAATTCTCTCTACTTTATATATTGGACCCTTTAACCTTTAATCCTTCTAAACTATATAATTCTCAAGTATATAATACCTCCTAAACTCCTTTTAATTCTCAACCCTAAACCTCAATCCTAAACCTCCTTAAACCTTTCTACTCCTCTACCCTAATTCTCAACCCTAATCCTCAACCCTTTGCCCTCAACCCCTATCCCTTTCTATCTATCCATCTCACCTCTCTCTCCCTCCCTCTCTCCTACCCTCTCTAATTGTCTCTATCTACCCTTTCCCTCTTTCTACGTAGCTCTCGCTCAATCAATCCCTACTACTCTCTCTCTATCTCCCTCCCACTACATCTCCATCACTCCCTCTCTCTCCCTATCTCTCAAGTCTCTACCTCTAGAACCCTACCTAGGTAACTCTCTCACTCCCAATCTCTCTCTCCCTATCCTTCCTCCCACCCTACCTAGATAAGTCCCTCTCACTCCACCCCCTCTCTCTCCCTCTCTCTCAGGTCACTCCCTCCCACATCCTTCTCCTCTCTCAGATCAGCTTCACTCTCACACTACCTCTCTCACTCCACCTCTCTCCCACTCCCTCTCTCTCGACTCCCTCTCACTACCTATCTCTCAAGTCTCCTTCTCACCCCCCTCACACTCTTAATTCTCTCCCTCTTGCACCCTACCTACATAACTCTCTTTCGCTCCCCCTTTCTCTCCCCCATCTCTCTCTCTCTCTCTCACCCTACCTAGCTAAGTCCCTCTCTACTCCAACCCCTTCTCTCCCACTCCCTCTCTCTTAGTCTCTCCTTTCCCCCCCCCCCCCTCTCTCTCTCTCTCTCTCTCTCTCTCTCTCGGGTCTCTCCCATCCTCTCTCACTACCACCCTACCTAGACAACTCTCTCTCTCTCTCTCTTAAAATTCTCCCTTACCCTAAATACATACATAAATACACATATACTTGCATACATACAAGCATAATACATATGTACATACAATCCTACATACTACAAGCATACATGTACATATGTACATACATACATACATATAGGCATAAAAACATACATGCATTGATACATACATACATGCATACAAGCATGTATACATACATACATACATGACATACAAGCATACATGTACATACAAACATACAAATATAAGCATACATTCAATAGAGTAGAATTTAACATAAAGCAAGACATAACATGAGCGCGCTATAACGCGCTCATGTTATGTCTTGCTAGACATGTCTTGCACAAATACAAAAACCATGTCAAAACTAAGATATAAAATGAGTGTGTTATAACACGCTCACATTATATCTTGCTTTAGGAATCCCCAAGCCTTGGGATTGGTATTTGATTTGGAATACCAACCCAAAGGCACAGAGGGCCTTCCCAATGACCAGAGATGTGTTTTTACAAATTCTACAATATTTCACATAATCGAGTTCGTGCTCACCATCAGGATTGCATGTGTTTCAATGTCAAACAAATTGAAAACCTAGGTAATGTTAGGCTCTCTCTTAGCTATCTAACAATGTAATTTTTTTCACTTTTTGACAATGTTAAGCCTTTGATAGATATAATTTCTTTTGTTTATGTGTCTCTTTTTTGGAAAAAACCAGTGTTTGGTGTTTTTTTCATTATAAATTAACCATTCATCAAAATTTCAAATAAATTACAATTTTAGAAACTAGACTCCATTCTACACGTATTAAAAAAAATAATAAAAAAATTTCAATTAGTTTCCAAAATTTGTAGGGGTAGTACAACCAAAATTTCAATTTTTAGGAAGTGTCCACTTTGAAAATTAGTAAAAAATTAAATATTCATTAAAAAATTATCAAAAAAATCATGCATAAACTACATACTGTTAGCTAATTTCTCACTGAATATATTTTAAAAATACTAAAAAAAGGTTCATCATGCTACGTACCCACAAAAGTTGCTATGTTATGTTTTTCTAACAAAAATAGCACCAATTTTTGTGGGCCCCTCTTTTGAACCCCTTAATCTCAACCATTTTAAAAATAAATTAGTATTTTATAAAGTAGACTTGGAGCACTATGATCCTTATTTTTGTTGCATCTCAAAATTTTGAGTATAACTATCCTCAATTTCACATCCAAGGTTAGTATTTCTTGATTTCAAAAAAAAAGTGGCCACTTAAGCCCCCTTTTTGGCCCCCCATATTTTTGCATTTACCCATAGCCATTTTATAAAAAACATTATTCTACACAAAAACTTTGCAATGTTAGTAAATCATAGTCTCCTATTGTTCCATGCGTATTTCCCATTTTTAGGAATTATTTATAACAATTAGTTTTCACCCACAAAGTTCTACAACTCAATTTGCGTCTAAGTAATACCCTTGATGCCTTCACACTTTTCTAATCCATCTAAGGTGGAATTAAATTTTCCTCTGATTATTGTCCTAGATTTTCTAAGGTACCATAAGATCTCTATGGTCTATCTTGAAATCTCTCATTTTCTTATAGTTCTTTTAGGGCCATAAAAATTATTAATTAAAGAATCCAAGTCCATGACAATACTTTTGGCTTTCATAACTTAGAAATTCCTAATGGATTGTAGACCTTCTAACATTTTTTTTTCTTCCAAATTAAACTTAGCCCACCTAAGGCCCCACAAGAAACCTCAAATATTCCATCACAAGAAAGTTTTTGATTCAAATTTACTCAACTTGATTTCTTACAAGAGAGCAATATCTACTTTTAACTAGTCAATTTGGAACTTGACCATGCACCTCTTTCTATGGGTGTTAATGCCCCTAACATTCCATGTTATGAGCCTCATAACACGTTAGGAAGGGTGATTCCCTTCATCTATCTAAGTTACATCTATTTTGGCTTTCAATTGTTAGCAATTTTCAGTTTAATTTTATTATATTTTCTTCCTTTTTGTCCCCTCTCACCCAGTTTGGGATTTTTTATTTTTGATTTTGATTGGTTGATTGCCCTTTCAGATAAAATATCCCCTTCTTCAAACTCACTATAACCTTTTGAATCCTCACTATGTTCCTCCACACTATTATACAAATCTAGAGACGAATTTTCCTTATTTTCCTTTGCACTTTTAACCCTAAATAAGCATAATCCCATTTCAAACAACATCACATTATTTGACTTAGTACTTACTCTACTTGGAAAGGAGTCAAAAACTTGACTTGATACCGCTTGGTGCAGTCATGGATGGAGGGTCTAGAAAGTACTATCCAACCATGTAGCCTAGAGTTCAGCACAACTAAAACAACACAAAAAATGCTCAAAAAACTTGAATTATCATTGATTCAACAACTTACAACTTCTTACATGCATCATATGCCATATATGTGGGATTACTAGGGCTCACAAGCCTACTGCAAGGGCATTACAAAATATTATAATTGGCACAAGGACTTATTATAATTCCACAACACCGAAGGTTGAATCTAACTAACTAACTCGTAAGTTACTTCTACTAGACTAACTACCTTTCAATGGATTACCAATTATCTTAAATATGAATCTCTAGCTCCAATTAAGATCCACATTGGCCTCAAGGGCTTACAACCCCAATGCAAGATCAAATGTGTAGGCTAGCCAAGAACATGAAAAGATAACCCTTCAAGAAATGAAATGGAGCTCCAAGAAATTTCCCCTGGACCTAAAATTCCTTGAATGATGTTTCATTAAGCTTTTCATGTCTCAAAAAAGGTCCACACAACCAAACTGAGCCAGGTAGGCCCTGAATACTCTATCCGAGAATTGACAGTGAAATTATGAGAACAATAAATTTCTACAAACAAATGAAAATTACCTAAAATATGAATATTTTGAAGATGGCCTCATGTAGAACCAATATCCTACTTCGTAAGTTGAGAAATGATAATGTGATACAATACAAAAGAAACTGTTGAGACAGTTGTAGATTGAATTGAAAGAAAAGAAGTGTTTTTGGTTGATATAGGATTGCTTTACAACTAGGGATACTCCTGCATCAACATTAAGGGAGGATTATGACAATGTTATTGTAATGCTTCTTTCAATGGAGCAGTGAAGGAACCTTCTACTTTGGGAGGTCTCATAGACCTTCTATCTTTATCTCTTAAATGGGGGATTATTTTAGTGGATCATATTTTTTTATATTCTAGTACTTCTGTAGAGCACAATGATGTATATTTTAGTAAAGTACACATGTCACTCATACATTACTCCAAAATTATAGTAAGTTATCTATATTTTCAACTTCACATGCATCTATGTATTCATAGTTGAGTAGTGTTCATATGTTCACTCATGTAGTGTTTTGTATCTCTTATATTGATCTACATTTCTTGGAGGTTCATTGATTCCAAAAAACACCAGTTCATCTTCAATAGAGTTTAAAAATTTGATATGCTTCAGTAGTTCTTCATCATGATGTTCTATCATCATGGGACATCTTTTCAGAAGGTCTTAAATCCTTCTCTTTCTCTTTTTTAGAGAGGATTTTTATTCCCACTAAGTTTTCTCCTTTTTTCTCCATTTGTGATAGAATACATTGTACATGGGTACCTCACCAAGCCTTGTAACTGAGACCCATTTCTATCTATTTTCCATTTTGTGATCTCCCCAGTATCACTTAAAGGGGGGTGTTAGAGTGAATAATGTATCTATTCATTATACTTAGTGTACTTAGGTTGATGAGGTTAGACAATACCTTTTCTAACTAAATGTGCAACCTTTAAGCCTCTAGATATTACCAAGTTGTTTGGTAAACCTCATGTACATACCTTTTTAGGTTGGAAGACTTTATATCTCATCTCAAAGTTCACTCAACACTTGGCATCAAGGTTGATGACTTGGTTGAATAGCTTGTTGGTTTGCACATTCCTAGTGATCCATAGGTTGGCACCTATAGGACACTTTCCTACTCATTTGTGTCACATCATGGGGCACTTTTAAATCCACATGATGGTTGGAGTGCCTCTTCCTTGCCTATATATGCAAGGCTTCCTCATTTGTACATTTGGGTCAACTTAAAACATATTTGGGTTGTCCATTGTGCTTGTTTTTTATCTCTATGATCTCCTAATTCTTATAATTGATAATGTAAAATAATCCACATCACATATATTATAGTATATTAGAATAGTGCTAGGTATATAGTTCAATATTTTTTATTCACAAATAACATCTAAACATTCAACTACCAACCCACATAATATAAATAATTAAAAAATTGACTAGGAAGACACACATGTGAGGCTATTTAAAATATATACAATTTTTTTTTTACTCTTGATCCATAATAAGTAGCATTTAAACAACACAAGAACAAATAAAATAATATTTTTTAGTAATAATATCATTTTATAACATCTAAACAATATCACATAAAATCCCAAAAATATTTAGACATAAAGTAACACTTTTTAAATTAAAAAAAATAAAAAATTTAACCATAGAATAGAATAATAATAGTCATCAAATGTAAAAAACCACTCACTTGTTTTCTTAGCTTGAACCATATAGTGTAGATATTTGAGACTATAAATCATTTCATGCCTCAACCACATAGTCCACTTTGCAACTAACTTGATTCCTATAAAAACATATAAATAATAACCTTAAACTAATTTGGAAGAAAAAACAAACTGTACTCCATACAACTACTCTTTTTTCCATCCCTATCTCTTCTCAATTTATGAAACAACTAAAAACAACATTCTCTCCTAATTTTTTTATATTTTAACCCCATGATGCCAAATATAAAAAATAAAAACTAATGAATAACCACTAATTTTCTCATTTTCACCTTTGTAGAGGGACTCATACATGTTATGTAGTAGTTAGTTAAAACTATTAATTTCTCATTTCCTCCCATTCTTATTTTAGTGATGGTCATTAATTTTAACAAACAATCTAATTCAAATAATATTTGTAAATTTAACTGCACCATTGATCATGCTAGATTTTAATGAAACTACACAAGAACTTAGGATTTCCACTGTAGTTTGAATCTCATATAGAGATAGAATTAAAAACCCAAAGATATTTTACTCTCTTGTGTCACCTTAGTCTGTGTGACAAGGTTGGGCAAATCTTATGACCATGACAAATTTTGAAGATTACAACAATTTTGAAATATATGATCTAGTAGAGTATTCATTCATTATAGCTATTATAATTAATTAAATTGATTATATTATAGAAGTGATCAAAGATTAGTTTTTCAACACAAGAAGGGAATTTTCTATACAAATGATAACATTACTGCTATTAATATATAAATATGAAAAAAGATTACAATAAACAACTTAGAATGATTCCTACCAACAAAATCATACATCACAAACATTGAAATGTTAATAATATATCACATTTTATTGTTATTATTGATGACTATTCCATTTAAGCATTATTTTATCTCCTATGAATCACTTCCTCCAATACTTACAATAACCATGAAACATCAAATGTAGTACCGTCTTTTTCTAAAATAATTCATAATTTAGATATTGATATAATTGCATGAATGAAATAAGTATCATGTCATCACAATATAAACTTTATCATTGATGTAAATAAAATATTTTCCATCATTTGTTTATAATATGTAGTCATGAATCACGCCACATTATATATAAGTATTTAAAATTATTATAATAATCCAATGTTTTGATACTAGATAGAAGATTTTTTATCATAATAGCAATGCAATACTCTAAAATTGAAAACAACAAAAAGAGGGATATTATACATATATGCAAATTTAGACATGATTAATTCTTTTTAAGTTCCACATATAAGTGTTCCTAGTATGATTGTTTCTTGATTGATCATTTGAATTAGTTGCACATGAATATATTTAAATACCAAGACATATCAACAAGTCACATAAAATAACCATCAAGTTGAGTCCCAATAGCTAATAGTAAAAAGTTGAGAACTTAAGAATTTAAATTTTAGGATTTTACTTTTATGACTAAACTTAAGTCCCTCAAGTTCAAGGCCAAGCATCATGGGAATGGCTTGACATGAGGTAAATGCAAATCTTCGGAATAAAGAAAATACATGAAAGTATGGGATGATAGTAGATTGAATATGTCAAAATAGATACAAATGAAAATGAGATAAAATTGAATATCTAAAATATGTACAAATGAAATAAATGAAGATGAGATAAGAATTAGCGAATGAACTCGACTTAACTTAAAAGCATGCTACTTTCAATATATAATTATATTAATGTTTTCCACTAAAATAAACTTAAATTTAAATAATAATTGATAGAAATATAAAAAATTTACCAATACACTTTTATAACTTAGGTGCATCTAATTATGTTTTTTAATATTTTTAATAGAATATAAAAATTACTTAATTATAATTAGTAATATAAAATTAATACTAATTCATGAAAGCTATGTCTTTATTTTTTATTTATAATGATTAAAGAGGTTGAAGCGTCCATACCTTTCCAAACAATGTCACAGGCAGTGGGAATAATTGATTCCACAAGAAGAAGAAGAAGAACTACAAAACACTAATCATATTTCTACTCCTATTTTATTGCCAATGGAAATATACCTAATAAAGCGAATTGCGGTCTGAATCAGAAAACGACCTTTCCTTCATTTTTATATACTTCATGGGTGTAGTTGTAGTTTCATTTTCACCCAGTGGAATCTTTGCTCATCACTTTCAATAACGTTTGGTAGTCACAATGAGCAACACTGGACTGTTAACTTTTCCTCAAATGTCTTTATACAACCACAAACCAGTAATTTATTAACCCATAAAAAGCATACCATACATTAGACATTTATCTCTGCCAGAGAACAGAACATACTTCCCTCCCTTCAGTTAACAGGTGGGTTTATGTAACACAATATACTTTAGGGAGTACAGCCTCCCAAAGACTTAAATCCTACCAAACACAAACACACAACAGTTATTCATAGACCTCATTTCGATAAAGAAATTCATTTCATGTGTAGTAGAAATGGCAGAATAATGATCCTTGATCTAACAAATGGTACAGCGCCCATCTTGATTCTCCATTCTCCACACACACCAGATTATAATTACGAATGCCATTATAATTACGAATATACAAATCGATGGGCATATTTTAATTACGAATGCCATTATAATTACGAATGCCATTATAATTACGAATATACAAATCGATGGGCATTTCGGTGGGCATGGCTGTCGGCATTTCGGTGGGCATTTCGGTGGGCATGGCGGTGGGCATTTCGGTGGGCATTTCTGTCGGCCTGGCGGTGGGCATTTCGGTGGGCATGGCGGTGGGCATTTCTGTCGGCATTTCGGTCGGCATGGCCTTGGCGATGGCGGTTTGGAACACTTGCATTTCTTTTTTATCCCATCACAGTGGCACGCTGGATATGCATCTCGAAACACAGTTAGGATTGTAAGTATATATTTTCATACATTTGCAGCAACACATGATATCTAAGCAATCAAACCAGTTAGAAAGAGAGAATTTGTAAAGATTGGAGTTTGGACAAGGGAAAGGAAATAAATCTTTGTTTGGCATTTCGAAGGATATAACTCAATCAAATTGAGGATGGAAGATACTTCCTTGAATGCCAACATTATCAAAATTTTCAGAAATTATAAAATATCAAAATTCAATTTTTTTTAAGTCTAACTTCAATGAAAAAAAACATATAAAGAGCATACAAATTACAAAGAGGAAAGAAGATTTTAAATTTTGAAACTTAATATAACTGAAAAAATAAAACAGATTCCATGAAAGTTTCTTTAGACATTCCAAAAGTAAACTATGTAAAATTAAAACCCACAAAGAAAATAAAAATGATCATTATGCAAATTTTCTTATCTCTTTTGAAAAATGATTCTGATACGATTTAGTTCTAAGTTTTGATTTGTTTAGGTGGATCATCTGAGATCATTCCATAGATGAGTCTAATGAAGTTTAGCTAGTGTGATTTCAGATGAGCCATCTAACAAATCAAAATTTTAAACGTAAAATCCAGACTAGTTAGAAAAAATGATAACTAAAATTTTTTGACTAAAAGAGGGGTAAAAATTTATTCAATCACAAGAGAGAAACAACCAAAGTGTCCAAAAGAGGGAGCACTAAAGAATTCTATCACTATCCACTAATTGATTAAACATTAGAGCCAAATTAGGAGGCAATTGCCCCCTATCCACTATATTCCAACCCTGCATTTGATCCGAGGCCCATTTGACCAAACAATCTGCAACACCATTCCACTCCCTGAATATATGTGTGAAAACAACAGAATCCAGAAAGCTACACAACTGAAGAATCTGTTTAATAATTGAATCTAAATGCCAGCTAATATTTTCAAAGTTTTCTAACAACTCTAACCCAATATCTAAAATCTATAAAAGTGCAAAATGAAACAAAGTTCCTTTTATTTTCTTCAAAGTCTGATCAGAGATTGATGTAGCTATTAAGACGAGAGGTCTAACAGCTAAACAAGTTTAAAGAGAAAATCCATACAGGATGAAACTTGACATTTTCACCTTCCATATTTCTGCAGTAGAATATGAAGATTTAAGTCAGTATGCCCAAAAAAATACTGCACTAGCTATATTTCTTTATAAAACATATTGACTGGGTAAAAACAAAGAAACGAAACACAATTCTTCATTAAATCTCCTTGTGTTGGTGTTATAAAATCAAACACAAACCAAGTTCCTTTGTTTAGATCCTGTTACTACCTATAAGATTACTTTGGTATAATAAGACCGTACCACCAATTAATATGACATTCCTATTAGCAGCTCCCTTACATTTCTCGCAGCTCATATCTACCCTCCCAACAGTTTCTGCAATGTCAGACCGTAAGATTAATTATTTGTCCTTTGCAATGCTTTAAAAACAAGATCATTACAAGAGACAGCCGCCTTACATTACCTAGTCCTCTTGAACAATCTTCTTGCAAGCGTGCGTATCTGCACAGAGCCCTGCTCAGCCTGTTATTATTCTAAAGATGTGAAAAGAGGGCCAATTTAAGGCCAATTTAAGACCTTCCTTTCATGGTTATCTCCTAAACATCTCCGTCAAATGACGCACAAATTCCATTAGACTACACTTACTTCTTTGGGACTAAAAACAAGAGGTACCGCTGGCAGCGCCTTTCAAGAGTACGGATGTATGCACCCGATGACAGTAAGGAGGGTAGTCCTTTGAAATAGCCCATGTAGGGGAGAGGACTTAGTAGTTGTGCACCTTAATTTCGTGTTTCTAATTATTCTACGTAGAAATTTCAAATCACTCCCAAATTTTTACAGCAGCTTACTTTCGTGTCAGGGCCACATCATCAAATATGATGTCACATCAGCATGCTTTTTGTCAAGGTGTCTAAAAAGGCCAAAAAAAAAAAGTGAGACCAATACTTGTGCATTCACATCATGGGTAGTTGAGCGCTAATGTGGCATCACATGATTGGTTGCTTTTTAGATCAAATCAATACATTTTGTTTAATTAGGGGTAGTCAAGTCACAACTATTGGGCATTATATAAACAACTACTATCACAACTATTGGGCATTATATAAACTACTATCACAACTATTGAAACATGCTCAACCAGTGGGTCCTCTTCCCCAAGTGATGTGTTGGGTGAATGTAAAATTAAAACAAAACAAATTTTAAATGTTATTTTATTTTTTACAATTAAACAAAATATATTTTTTATTTTATATGTTAAGTTATTTTTTTGCATAAAACATTTATTAATTTAAACTATTACAAATAGATTATTAACTAGTAATTGCACCTTGGTGTGCAATCAAAGAGGTGTGGAAGGTCAATGAGGAAATTTTTTGGTCTATTAGTTGATTAAATTTGTGTAGTATATGAGGTCAATTGATAGGCCATTTAACAAATGATGTTGTTTGTGCAACAAAGGTCTCAATGGGGAAGTGATAGCTTCAAATCAACTATCCATCCACTTAGAAGGATTTAAACAAAACTGAAATAAAACCTCTGAATGAGGAAGATAATTAGGCTCCATTACAAATAGGTTCATGTTAGATTTGCAATAGGGAGAGAGGGAGAGATAGGGAGAAACAAGGATAGAAATAGGGAGAGATAGAGGGGGGAAGAGTGAGAGAGAGAGAGGGGTAAGGAGATAGAGAGAGGTATAGAGAGAGGTGGAGAGAGAGGTGGAGAGGAGAAAGATAAATAAATATAGAGATAGAGATAAGGAGGGAGAAACATGGAATGTGTGTGTATATGAGTGAGAGAGAGAGATATGGAAAGAGATAGAGAGGAAAATAGATATATATAAATAGATAGAGAGGGAGGTAGAGAAATAGAGAGGAGAGAGAAGAAGTAGAGACTCAATCACTCTCTTCCTCTCTCTACCTTCTTTCTCTCTATATTTGTCTTCCCTTGTATCTTCCTCTATCTCTCTCTATCACTTTTCTCTGTCCATTTCTTTGTTCCGCTTTTTAGGTCATATTTATCCCCTCTCAACCAATAAAGCTATTAGATTCTTTATATGTTAATTTATTTTGTACTATAAAAATATATTATATATTATATATATAATAATTTATATTGTAGAATATCATATTAAATAATATTAATTATAATATTAGTTTTAAAAGGAATTTGATAATTTATCTCTCCCTCTCTCCCACTCTTTATTCCTCAATCTCTCTACCTCTTTTTGTTTCTCTTTCCCTTTTAATCTCTTATAGTTCTCTCTCATGGTCTACCTATCTACCTATCTTTATATAGAATTGTCTCCATTTTTATCTCTCTTTATTTGTCCTCCTCCCTCTTTTGTTGTCTAATGCAAATTTCTAAATATAAATATAAAAGGAGTAGTTTCCTATCTCTTTATGTCTTTATTTGTCTCTATTAATAGATGTGTGTTTCTTCTATGCAATTTTTTGTTAAGTTATAGCTTATAAGTTTAAGAGGAGGGAATGCAAGTATTAGCATTAGATAAATGTATGTTAAACCCTTAGAATTCTATGAATAGTCTCATTGTTAGGTCTTTAAGTTCAATTTCCAAACTATTATGTAAATGATATTCTACACTCAATGTATCTCTAGATGGAAATGTAACATCTTCAAATTGTTGGTGCAACATGAAAGTAGATCTAACTTGTTAATTTTAAATTTATTTTTATTTGGTTTGTCATTATTAAAATCCATACTTGACATAAAGAGGTAAACATAGAAAGAGAGTTAGAGCATTAGAGAGATAGAGAAAAGAGATATAGTGAGAAAGAGAAAAGACAAAGAGAGGGGGTGAGAGAAAAAAGAGAGATAGAGGAGACAAAGAGATATATAGAGAAAAGTAAAGAGAGAGAGAGAGAGGGATTGAGAGAGATGGAGCAAAAGACATAAGAGATATAAAGTAAAAAAGAGATAGAGAAGGGAGAGATTGGCATTTGATCAATTTTTGTGTACCAACAATCTAGAGATGGTACTTGTCCATAGGGATCTTAGGTTTCCTAATATATGTCCATCATGAAAAACATGAAGGCAATGATTGATAGGAAGGGAGATCATAAGGAAGATATTATCATTGTAAGGTAATAAATTTTAAAATCATGACTAGATCCATCATCATAAAGAGGTAAGAAACCTAGATATAAGTCATTAAAATATAGCTTGCACACAAGATTGATGTCAGAAAAAAAATTGTTTTGCATGTATATGAGTCATGTCTAATAGTGTAAACTAATTTGTATTAGATAATATAAAATCAATCATATATACGGATCCTAGGATAGGAAGATCCCAAGATGCAACAACAAAATAATGATACAATTTATCTATAAACTGAAAGAAAATGAAACTTCAACACATTAAACAAAACTCTTCTCCATACCTTATCAAATTATGTGTGCATTTTGTAGGGTATCTCTCAAGATTGTGATAATACTTCCAACAAGTGAGCTAGTATCCATACTTTCTTTGAAGTGATCACAAAGTATATCACTGAGTTGATCCCAACTTGGTTTGAAATCAAATGGAAAAGTTTTAAACCATTAACATGTTTTACCTTTAAGAGAAAAAATAAGGTCCAATCGAAGAGCAACATTCTAATCTATAACATTATGAATGTTGCATAAATTAGCAATGTCTTGGATATGATCCATAAGAAAGCAAGCACCCTCCCACTTTTTCGTATTTGAAATGTGGAATCTTGGAATCTTGACTCATGACATGTGTCCTTGTAGTCAAATCTCTGAGTGTAACGGATCCTCCCACCTCTTGCAACAACAAAACTCTCTTTGCTCTCATTTTGGGGGTTCTTTCTCATTCTGACACTGGAATCTCTCAATCTGACTCTATTCTCTGCTTCTTGCTCTCTTGATATTTCTTCTATAGTGAAGCTCTATTGGACTGAGGTCCCTCCAACAACCAAAGCTCTCTTGCAAGCCTTCAACAGTGCGTCTGTGCAATCAAGAGGGGGTCATGGACTATTAGTGATGCTCTCTTGCTTCTTGTCTATTTTTTAATAGATACTTTGTTCATTTGCTATCTTGTGGTGTGGGTTCTCCACCTTGAGCAGGGATTGCTTTTACCACTCCATATTTGTTCACTTTTTCCACTTTTACTATCTATCTGGTTGTCCATGGGGATGGGAACACCAAAGTGGGGGTTTGACTATGACAAGCCCCGAAATAGACCCAACATTTTTCCTCGTTCATCTTGTGTGTAGGTTGTCAAGGTGAAGCTTGGAGGAAGGTTTCAAATGTGTGATCATTTGTAAGTTTACCTTCGACTTTCCTTTTTATTTTCTGGAATTTCTTATTTTCTATTTATCTATTTTTTCAAACAGACCTCGGGTCTAAGCACATTAGTCGGGTTAAAGTATTCCTACTCAAGGTTTTAGCTCTTTGTCTACCTTGGACACCAGAACGTCCCTTAGACTTCAGCATGTCGTGTTGGTATCCTGATCACATGTTGTAGTTCTTTGGCCAAGAGCTATTCCTTCTGTGGTAGAGATCTCAAAACCCTGCTCTCTCAAATCCTAAAGTAGTCGATTTGAATATTATCCTTAGTAAGATATTCTTTGTAATTTCTTCATTCAGCTACATTAATTAAAACTTGAGGTAGTTTAGGGCAGTTCACTCCCTAGGACTCTCTTGAGAATGCAGAGACTCGTGAGTAGCGAATCCCCCTTCTCTACATTTTGGTGAACCTGACGTGAAACATGTCAAATCTTTTTCTACAATGTTTTAACGTTTATGATCATTCCTTCTCTAAGGTAGATTTTGATATGCTAGACGACACTCTAGATGATTTCTTAGAAGTGTCTTTCTCTATCTACATATCTTTCAGACAAACTTCTTTTTTACAAACATCAACTTCTTTGGCAGCTGAGAAGTCGATGAACGTTGTTGTAATCTTCATGACTTGCTCGAGACCTAAGAGACTTGTTGTTTACTTAACTCCGGCTAGCCCTTCTCCCAAGAAGATTCACTCTATCTATGGGGTTCCATATTATAATGACTCAACAAATCTATACACAAGTTTTGTACGAGCTACAAACTCTACTTCTTATAACGTGTCATAGCGCACACATACAACACTAGAAGGAATCAACAAGATTTGAATCAACAACATTTTGTTCCTACACCTCAATCTACTCAAGTTCCTACTTGTTTACCACCTTCTCAACCAAGCCTTCCTTCAACTCCTAAACCAGCAATTAAAGCACCTGGAGATTATGATCTTGTCAAGAAACTTCGCATTACTCCAGCTAAGATCTCTCTTTGGGATTTGCTTCAAACCACTCTAGTTTACCAAGGTATGCTTTAGGAAGCCTTGCAAAAGATCCTCTTGCTCACCTCCGCTAGGGTGGTGGATGTTAATGTGTTGATGGCTCATATTCATGCAAATTTACTGAATATTACATTCTATTCACAAGAACTTTTTCCCTTGAATGTGTAGAAGCAAGCATACCCTCTAATGATCATAATTAGCGTTAATAGTATTGGTATTAGGCGTACCCTCGTTGACACCAGTACAACTCCCAATGTTTTTGGTATGGACTTACTACCTAATATTAATATTGATTCATCTTCTTTAGTTGCTTCTTCTTTATACATTAGTGGATTTGATAATGTTGGTCAACAAGCCCTAGGCACGATAATCTTGCCCTTGTGGCTATGATCCGTTACCTTACCCACTTTGGTGTATGTGATGTCTAGCCCCTTACCTTACAACATTCTTCTAGGAAGACCTTGGATTCATGCTATGGGAGCTATAACTTCTACCCTACATCGTTCTTGAAAGATTATATCTAATAATCAAGTGGTTACGATTAAGACTAACCCCGAAGTAGTCCACCTTTGTGAGTTGGTGGTTGTTGGTCAAGCCTCAGTTGTTTCCACTCTTAAGAATTGTATTCCATCATTGACCTCTAATGCATTGACATGCTCTTCGATGGTGCCATCTATAGAGATCATCCCCAAAGCGAGTTTCTCGAAGGAGGAATAGCCTAAAGTAGAAAGTCCTAAGTCTTCCCCGTCTACTTCTTCTGAATCAAATACATGTCTTGATGATGATTGGAGATCCTTGAGCTTCTCTGAATTCTTCATCGGAGAGTACAAATTGAATCCCATCCACCTCAATCTTCCAATAACTTCAAACACCTCTGCTAATAAAGTTGATCAACCTCCTGATGAGAAGGAAAGTTTTGATCCTACCCAGGAACCCAATTGTTCCCTTGCTAATGAGGATGATCAAAGTTCTGCTGGAGAGGTTACCATTTGTAATTTGAATGAGAAGGATGGTTGTGGTCTTGTAGACATGTTTTACACTCATTGGTGGAATGATGCTCTCTACATAGAACCACCTCCTTCTGAGGCTTTGCAAATGTGTTATGGCACTGGATACAATCTCGTTTATAAGTATGGTTGAGGGAATAAAGGTCTTGGGTGTATTGAACAAGGAATCGAGGTCCCTATCAAATTTAAGCCTCACAAGCGTAACTTGGGACTAGGATGCTCTATTTAACAATCTAGACAAAAAAACATGGTGGAGTGTTAACATGATTTCAGCTGAACCTCTCAACCTAGTTCATTTTAAACTGATAGAGGATAAAATATAACTTGATATAGTTCCTCTAGTTTTCTTTTGCTCAAAAGAAGTGTTGGAAGAATTCTTAGGTGCCTATTCCCACTTGCCTTCCTTTCACCATAAGCGACGATTCTTGTATTACTTGAATAAATAAGCATACTTTGGAGAATCTATTTTGAATATGGATGAGGAGGCTCACCTATCTAACATTGATGGCAGTGTCCTACTACCTCATCTTGAAGATCATAGTCCTCTCCTTATGGGGGATACTACTAAAGTTTTCATGGATCCTAAATCCCCTAGAAAGGTGATTAAGATTGGAAAATGCCTTTCTTCAGAAGAAGCTAAGGACAACTTCAACCTCTTACATTCTCATCCTGATATCTTTGCTTGGTCGTATGAGGACATGCCTAGTATTGACGAGTCCATAGTGGTCCATAATATCATCCTGTGTCCCAATGCCAAGCTTGTTAAGCAAAAATTCTAAAAGATTAATCCCAAGGTAGCCTTATTGGTTAAGACCGAGATAGAAAAGCTATTAAACGTAAGCTTTATTCATCCTATCGACTATTCACCTTGGATCTTGAATATTATTGTTGTTAATAAACTTGATGGTTGTATTCATATTTTTATTGATTTTCATGACCTCAATAAGGCCTCTCTTAAAGATGATTTTTTGTTGCCTAATATCGATATGATTGTAGACTCAACTACAAGCCATGCCTTGTTGTCCTTCATGGATGGCTTCTCAGGCTATAACTAGATTCGTATTAATCTGGAAGATCAGTATAAGACATCCTTCACTACCCCTTAGGGCACTTTCTATCATGTGGTCATGTTATTTGGGTTAACGAATGCATGTGCCACTTACCAATAGGAAATGACCTTAATCTTTCATGACTTCATCCATAAAATCTTAGAAGACTATGTTGATGACATCTTGGTGAAATCCATAACCCATCAAGATCACATAGGAAATCTTCATCTCATCTTTCAAAGACTTTGACTCTATAAGATGAGGCTAAATCCTCTATCACCCCATGTATGATTAATTGATAAATTATTATTAATCAATTAATTATTTCCTAGTTAATCTATGCACATATATCCTATTAAAATAAATAAATAATTCTAACTATCCTTGCCTACATTTCACTCATCAATCAAAGTAAATCAAAATATAGTTAATCCCACATTTACTCATGTCAATTTGTTTAGTTCCAAATTCTAATCATCAATCAAATTATTTGACTTATTAGTTTATCAAGTCAACACTAAATCACATTAGTTAATTCAACCATCAAGTCAGCTAACTGATCAATCAAGCTAGTTAAGTGGTCAATTGGGTTATTGGACTAATCAATTACACTAGTTCACTCTAAAACAAGTCTACGGTCTTCAATATTTATTAAATAAATCTTGACCATTCACCTTTTCACCTAAAAATTCATAAATTTACCAGCCCTTTCATCTTTCTAGTTGTTGAAATTTTGCTTGTCATTGATGACAATGTTGGCAACATAAGCATGAGCATATATGGTATTTTCATTGATGTCAACATTGATGTACCGTTGTTTGATGAGCATGAGTGATTTTGATGATGGAAATCCATTATACAGGTGCAAGAGTTTTGATCTGGAGCAGAACAAATGTGTTGATATTTGGTTGAGTCGTAGAGTTCAATTTTCAGTGTATAGGGAACTCATTCTAAGTTTTGCATTGCTCTGCCATGAAGAATCTAGTCATGTGGTTCTAAGGTAATTTTGGTGTATTTTGGAGGATCTTAAATCCAAAGTTTCATGTATTGATGTCCTCCGGTGTAAAATTTATGATTGACAGTGTATCAGGTTTGCCAATGACAGAGTTACTATGGTAGTCTACATAATTGGAATGCTTTGTATTCCACCACAGAAGAATATTTGGTTATGCAGTTTTAAGGAAGTGTTTATAGGTGTTAGAAGTGTCTATGCTCCAAGTACGAAGTGTTTTGGTGGTTCGCACGTTATGTTGTGAATGAACAGAGGGTTCATGTCACCAATCTTTGTTATTCGGTGTTGACTTAAAGGGTTTGGGGTTGTGCGAAGTTAAAATATGAATTGAACTCAAACTTAAGGGAGTAATTATAGGTCAATATCGACCTATTTTGATGTGTTAAAATTTTTTATTTATGCCACGAGGTGTGTATGGTTGGATCTTGAGTCGACAAGTCGATGTATTACATATTTCATCTAATTAGGCCAACCTAATTCATGTTGTATGTGTTTGTGGATGTAATGCACATAAATGTAAGCTTATATCAATGTTGTAGTGATGATGTGTGTGCTGAAAAAGGTGATGTGAATTCCTAAGCAAAGTATGTGAATATGATGCAAAGAAGAGTAGAGTGGGTGTAAGTGTTGAGAAACATGAAGTGTGTTAAGTCAATGTACTGAGCTTCAACGAAACTGTCTCCAACATATTATAGATGAATTGTATTAGTTCAAATCTTGGCAGTGTGTCACCCTTTCTTCTTTCTCTCTTATTCTCTAGACAACTTGAGTCCTTCAGATAGTGAGTTCACCTAGCAGTGAGCCTTTATGTAATATCTTCTAACTAGTTATAATATATTGTGAGCTAATCCTCACCATGGTTTTTCCCTTCTTGGTTTTTCCATGTAAATCTAGTGTTCTTGTGTTGTGTAATGTGATGCATGTTTTAATTTCTTCTTTTCATTTCTGAAAATTGGATGAAATTATTTGAATACATGTTTAAGTGGATTTAGAGAATATTGGTTCACCCCCCCCTCTCAATAATTCAAGTGTTCAACAATTGGTATTAGAGCTTGGTAATTTGGAAGAAGCTTAACTGCTTGAGGAAGATCTTGGAGATTAAACGCATGGCTACTAGGAGATATCCTACTCCAAAAGAATAAATTTATATGGTAGGATTCACTGAAGAAGATTGCATGGTTGATATGAATGGAGAACTCATATTATCCCTTGAAGATCTGGAAAGAACTAAAAGTGATAATAGAGATCTAAAAGAAAATCTCAAGGAAGTAGATGAATGCATCAAAAAGTTGAGGGAGAAAATAAAGAACTTTAGAGAAAGACACAAGGAAGTTAATGAGCACTTGAAGCAATTAAATGAGACAATCACCAATCTAAAAGTACAAATTGAAGAAGGAAAAAGAGTTGATGAATTCCTGAATAAAAAATTGAAAAAAAAAATCTGCAAAATGTTCAAGACTTGAAGAAGAGGTTATGACGTTGAGATCAGATCTGGAGAAAGAAAAGAATCAAGAAGAAAAATTCAATATCTCTACAATGCTTGATGATATGCTTGCAAACCAGAAGGATTCTAAAGACAAATGAGGATTAGGGTTTGAAAAAGGAGAAAGTTCAAAAGAAAATCAAACACCAAGTACAAAAAGAAGAACAATGAACAAAAGATGATTGGAGACAAGAAGAGAAATGGAAAGCAAGTCTGGAATCAAAGGAAAGACTTCAAAAGACCACCTATCAAACAACCAAATACACAGAGGTACCCATTTGTTAATGGTTATTGTTATTCCTGCAATAAATTAAGACATAGAGCTAAAGAATGTAGAAGCAGAATGAATCGGAATGTTCAATATTTTCCTGGTCAATAATTTACATGCAATATATTTGGTCATAAGGCTAGTGAATGCAAAAATTAGATAATGATTGGTTACAATAATGGCATGAAGTTTTAATCTGTCAATGGATATTGTTATGCATGCAATGGATTTGGGCATAAGGCTAATGTATGCAGATCTAGAGCTAGTGGAAGTAAGCTTGTTCAAAATGATGTCATATGTCACAAATACAATAAACCCAGACATATAGCCAAATTTTGCAGAAGCAAGAATGTGAAGGTTGATCTAGTAAAGAAGAATGATTTGGTGAACAAGGTTAATCCTATACAGATGAAGAAAGAGATGAACAAGATATGGAAAAAGAAAGAGGAGAATGAGGTTAAGACTAGGTCTATGCCAGCTTCTAGTGCATATGTTTCCTCCAAAAACTAAATGAAGAGCTTTGGCTCATGGGGGTTTTAATAGACAATCATTAAGCCCTTGCAAAAGATATGGTGTTGATTCCTTTAGCACGTTGATATAAGGTGTAGGTTGACATGCTTGATCTATTGATGAAAATACTGGTGGAAAATATTTTGTTATGAAGATTTATGAAGAGTTTGAAGGTGATTGTGTCATTACAGTTAGAGTTCATCATCTTTCGACCTAACTTCAAATCAATTCAATTAATGTTTTTTAGGTCATCCAAAAGTGTTTATAAGTGATTTCACTTATGAAAAAGATCATTTGCATTTGAGTGTTTGAAGATTGAAGAGTGGAGAAGAGGCGAGTTGAAGTGATTCATAATTTGTGCATGCAACCCTAGCTGATAGAGATCTAAAGGTATTTACATTTTTTTACTTTTCCCTAAGTTTCAGAAGCATTTCAGTTGTATTGCAAGATGTATACCCCGCAAGTACTTAAGGTTGTGGACCAACCTCATCCCAAATTTAAGAAGCATCCCAATAAATCAAAAGTGATTGATTTGGAAGGTGCATTTCACACGTTCCTTTTGGGATTATGCATACTAAGGATATAGGGATATATATTCATGCAAAATTTTAAGAATACAATCATATAAAGTTGGGAGAATTCTAGGTTAATGAGCTTACCAATGAAGATTTCGAGTTGAAACCCGAGCATGGAAGTCTAACGAAGAAGAAACTTGATGCTTGGAATTACTTCCCTATCTTTTTCTATGTGGATGAATGAGTGAGATACATATTGAGCAGAAACCATGACAGATTTATCTAGTTAGACCTACCACACATGATTAACAAAGAATCCATTAGGGTTGTGACAGGGTTATGTTCTAAAGGACCAATTTCAACTCTTAAATTAGTGAAAAATGAAGTGGTAATGAAATTAACCATTGAAAGAATTGACAAGAGAGCCTTGACAATTAAGGACATTGAAGATCTGGTAGTTAATTATGCCTCTATGATGATCGGATACAAAAATTTCTTCACAAACAAAGAGAATTCAGTTTTCGCTACTGCAATCAATACAACATATGAGATAGTGAAGAAAGGAATGGATTATGACCTATGTGAATTGTTAAGGCTACAATTGTTAGAAAACTTTCATAAGACTAAGGACTCCCGGTACCCCTTCAATTATGGTACCTTGATTATATGCTTATTATTTTACTTTCTTAGAGAGTTTCCTGGTGCAAGGAATGTATTATGGTTAGACAATGTGCTAGTGGCAAGACAGATCAAAGATCATATGTTGAGATATTTGGATTTAGCATCTAAAGATGAAGCCCTATTGGGATTATTGAAATCATTCCAATCGTGGATGTAGGAAAGAGAAAGAATACCTAAGATTGTGGTTGAAAATTATAAGAATGATATTATTTTCATGGTGAGCAAATACTGTTGCATGATGGAAGTTGTGGAGCCAAGGACAAAATGGCTTCCCAAAATGGGAATGATGTAGAAGAGAGTGTGATCATCGGTCTTGTTGATCACATGTTGAGCATGTAAAGAGATCTTAAAGAAGAGAGATATGGGACATATGAGGAGAAGACCAATGCTATGCATATGGAGCACAAATCAAAATAAATCAAGAGAAATGTAGAGAAGATGAAGGCACGAGTAGTTGAGATGATGGGACTTCCAAAGGGCCTTGTCGAGAAATCCAAAGGCATATCCAATCCTCTAGAAGGTTCCCCTAGTGCTAGAAGGTATGTTAGGACCTCTACCCCTACTAAGTCCTCTAGGACTAAACGTACAATTGGTTTGAAAGGGAAATAATCTCCCAGTGCCCCTAAAAACAACAAAGTGCTCCACAGAGGAGAAGAAAAGAGAAGTCAAGAAGAGAACAGTATGTGAGCATAAATGTTGATGATAAGGAAGAACAAGAACAAGAAGAAGAACCATAGTTGGTCTAGAAGAGAAAAACCAATGTCTCTCAAGTAGAGACAAGTGTAAAGAAAGAAAAAAATTGATATTATGGATAATGATAGTGAGGAAAAAGTGGAGAAAGAGAAACAAGCTTTCATGATTCATATTAGGAAGAATCCTAAGTCCGGAAAAGGAGAAATATCTCCTAAAGGCTAAGAAAAGAAGAAGGATAATTCACCTCTGGTAAGGAAACATAGTCCTATGAAATTAGATGCATTATTTATTGGAACACCTGAGCATGAGATGTTGGAACAAACTGTTGCATTATATCCCACTGCAGATGACACTGATAAGTTAACAATAGAAGAGGCAATAGTTAGGTATATAGTAACATTTGATGTCAGCATGAAGAATATAGAAAATCAATTTCTTGAAGATCTAAGAGGTGCATTATACTCAAGAAGATAGGAAGCATTTGATGAAGATGCTAGAATGAGAAAATTTGATTTGGAGAAGGTTAGTGCTTCTTTTTCAGATGAGGATGGAGCTAAATTAACTCAATTGTACAAAAAAGAGTTCAAGACTAAGTAGAGAGTTACCACCTTGATGAGTAGGGACAAAGAGGATTTTAAAAGATTAAGAAATGAGTTAGTGGGAAAGGTTGTCTATCTAGAAAAGGAGTTAGGAATGTCTCTAGATAGCAAAAAAAAATTGCAACATGATGTATTTATCCTAGAAGTGAATGAACCAGAAGATGCACAACATAAGCATGCTTCGGAACATGAGCATGTACCCAAAGAAGACAATGTTCAAAAAAATGCTATTGATGATACTCCTCTGGTAGAGGAAAATGTTGTTGGAGCATAATAGGATGATGAAATGCACAAGGAGGAAGTGCAAACAAAACAAAACCTACCCCCTCTAAATGTCAAGACAATGGTGAACAGAGAAAGGAAGACAAGAAAGATGGCCTAGAGAATTCAGAGGCACATAACACTGAAATTTTTCCTCTTGAAAGATAAAGAGTCTAATAAAAAAGAGAAGAATGATAAGGTAGACTCTAGCATTGGTAACAAGGAAAAAGATGATATGAAACCGGTTGAAGAGAAGGAAACTGAGAAAGAATCTGGCAGTGCAGACAAGGAGTAGAGTGATGATGGAGAGTGCATTGGTGACAAGGAAAAGGACAATGAGAAAAAGGAAGAGAAAAGCATAAAGGTTGTTGGTGAATCCTCTGGTGATTCACTCAAGGGTCTGTTAGACATGTAGTTACAATTTGATCCTATTGTATCTACACAACCATTGCAACTTCCTTTAATGCAGGGTCAAGTGGACATGGGAAAAATCTCTCCCCTATAGAAGCTTCAAATTGGTGATGTATTTCATGCTTCTGGAAGGAAGGAAATTATTTCCACTCACTAGAAGAGAACTCAGTTAATTGAAGAAGCAGTCAAGGTATTGCAAGAAGGAATTCTTGGTGCTACAATTGATGAGTTGGTTGAATGCACAAGACAACTGAGAGGGGGGGATGAATCAGTTGTACCTTAAAACTTCAAAACCCTCATTAACATTCAGATCCACATTCATTCATTAAACCCTTAAATATATTATGATGATTTAGCATGAAAATCAAATAACATAAACTAAAACAACTTAGCACCATACACAAGAGAACACCAGATTTACATAAAAATCCCAACAAGGGAAAAAACATAGTGAGGATTAGCTCACAATATAAGTAATATCAACACTAAATACAATAGTGCTCACTTCCCAAAGAAAGAAAGGCTCACTACTATAATAGAAAATAAGGTAGAGAAGAAATGTTACACAAATAAAAGCATCTCAATACAATAGAGAATCCACCACAATGTCACAAACACCTTCGCAACCTAAATGAAGAATTGTAGATACCTTCTGCTCACAACATCCAGTAATCTAACACATGAAAGCTCGCACTGCACTTCTCAATTTCACACTCTACAACTTTTTACTTAACATCATTCACATCTCTCGCATATATCTCAACATCCTTAAATGACTCTACTCATACTTATACCATCCTCAACCTTGAAACCTTTCTCGAAGGTCGGCTATGCACATCAACCATACAAATTCAAATTAGGTCAGCACCAAAACACTTCCATGGTGGTAGAAGTGAAAGAGGACCACATAACACCTTATTTAGGACCCAAATATATAACACCACTCAACCACATGCTTCTATAAACAATAATCATTCACTGCAATTAGTGTAAACACTAGGTTAGTAGTTACCCATGTAAACACCATTAAAATTTTAAGTACACACTTCCTTAAGTCCAAGGATGACTTGCGAACCACACACCATACTTGAACATGATCTAGAATATTCCTCAAACACTCTGAAATCCAATCAAAATCCTTCGCAACAACTTCCACTTGAAGAATGTACAAACCCAATACACTTAGACAACTCTTCCATGCACTACTACTTCAGAAACTGAATTTCAAAGCACAAAACCTCAAACCATCTTGACTAAACAAAGATACCAAAATTATCAACACACCCTCAAATCCACAATACCTAAAACCACTCTGTGGAGAAATGTGGAGAAAATACATTTCTCTCAGACATCTCTACAATGCACAGTTCACACACTGGTGAACACAACTTCTATACAACAATCCAACACACCAAATCTTGAATATAACATCTCTCACCAACATATCTGAATCACACAAGTAGATCTTTAGCCTAGAAGAAATACAAAGCAACACAAGAGCACAACTCTGTAACCCAGAACACCACTGCAACACACTATTTCCTCGTTTTACCAAATTTTCTCAAAAGCACTTGGAAACCAAGCACCAGAAACATAGCCTCAACACAACTAAACCAATTGCAACATATCAACTTAACCACATATCCATAGATAGAAGCTCTTATCAAAGAAACACTAGTGGTTGACACCAGTATCTTTACTAATGACAACATAATGTAACTAATCAAAGCATGGATAACACTAATTGCTCAACAATCTCACCCACCAATAGACATCAATGACAACACCAACTTCTCATACTTGCAACAGAGTCTCTATCTATTGTTGAAAAGTTGAAGCTAGTATTAGATTCCTTTAAGGATTACTCCTTCGATTTAGAAGAAAGGTTGGAGAAAGAGGTGACAAAGAAGGTGAATGAAAATAAATTGACAGAGATATCAAACAAATATAGTGTGGAACATAGAAAATTACAAGAGAACTTGAAAAAATTGTAGAAGTGTTTGGGTGAAGCACAAGTTTTATTTGAATTTTCTTTGAAATGGCCTAACTCTACAAAGAGCATTAAGGACCAAATGGACTCAATAGAGCCACAAGTTTCTCAGGCCTCTAGTGTCTATGATTTGGCAAGTGATGCAAATGGTGCAACAAGGATGGATATTAAAAACCTGCATGAACAATTCTTTCAATTGCAAGAATAGAAAGAGAAAATCATTGTGTAGTATGGTCAACTCAGGGACTTGGAAAGTGTAAGGCTTATAGCCTTGACCGGTTTCTTAGAAAGTGAAAAAAAATTGGCACAAAAGAGTCTGGTACTCGATACCCCATATGAAGGAGAAGATCTCCTTGTGCGGCTTGAAAGCCAGTGTAGTTTGCTTGCCTTCGCTAAGAAGGATTGGGGGTCAGGAAAGGAGTGTGAAGCACACCTTGCAAAATTGCAAGTGTCTTCTTCTAGTTGATTGTGTACATTTCTATATTATTTATGCAATTTCAAATTTCATTGTATATATGCGAAGATAATGGATAGTATAGCAATGCAAGTTTGATTATCTTTGATCGATAGCATTGTTAGGGGGAGTTGCCTTGATTTTTGAAGAACTTTATTGAGTTACTCTCAATGTGTATATATTAATCAGTTAGGGGGAATAAGTGTGTATGAACAATGTGACCTTTGCCATTGATTTGAAAGGGGCAGAGTAGTTGATAAAATAGTGGTTGGAGAGTATTTTGGAGAAGAGTTTTGGGCATGTTGCCATCACTGACAAAGGGAGAGATTGTTGGAAGCTTTCTTGTCATTGATGAGACTGTTGGCAACATAAGCATGACCATGTATGGTGTTGTCATTGATGTCAACATTGATGTATTGTTGTTTGATGAGCATGAGTGATTGTGATGATGGCAATCCATTATACAGGTGTAAGAGTTTTGATCTGGAGCATAACAAATGTGTTGATATTTAGCTAAGTCAAAAAGTTCATTTTTCAGTGTATAGGGAACTCGTTTTGAAGTTCACATTGCTCCACCATGAATAAATTGGTCACGCAATTCCAAGATAATTTTGGTATATGTTGGAGGATCTTAAATCCAAATTTTCATGTCTTGAAGTCCTCCAGTGTAAAAGTTATGATTGACAGTGTATCAGGTTTGCCAATGACAGAGTTACTATGGTAATGTACATAATTGGAATGCTTTGTATTCCACTACGGAATAATATTTGGTTATGTAGTTTTGAGGAAGTGCTTATAGGTGTCAAAAGTGTCTATGCTCCAAGTGGGAATTATTTTGGTGGTTCACACATTCTATTGTGAATGAATAGAGGGTTCATGTCACTAGTCTTTGTTATCTGGTATTGACTTAAAGGGTTTGGGGTTGTGCGAAGATAAAATATGAATTGAACTCGAACTTAAGGGAGTAATTATAGGTCCCTTTTCACCTATTTTGATGTGTTACAAGTTTTTATTTATGCCATGAGGTGTGTATGGTTGGATCTTGAGCCGACAAGTTGATGTATTACATATTTCATCTAATTAGGTCGACCTAATTGATGTTGTATGTGTTTGTGGATGTAATGCATATAAACGTAAGTTAAATTTAGTGTTGTAGTGATGGTGTGTGTACTGAAAAAAAGGTGATATGAATTCCTAAGAAGATTATGTGAATGTGATGTGAAGAAGAGAAAAGTGGGTGTAAGTGTTGAGAAACATGAAGTTTGTTAAGTCAGTATATTGAGCTTCAGTGGAACTATCTCCAACATATTGTAGATGCATTGTATCAGTTCAAATATTGGTAGTGATCCACCCTTTCTTCTTTCTCTCATATTCTTTGGGTAGTGATTCCACCTAGCAATGAGCCTTTATGTAATATCTTATAGCTAGTTACAATATATTGTGAGCTAATCCTCACAATTATTTTTCCCTTCTTGGGTTTTCCACATAAATTTGGTGTTCTTGTGGTGTGTGATGTGATGCATCTTTTAATTGCTTCTTTTCATTTCTACAAATTGGATGAAATGATTTGAATACATGTTTAAGTGGTTTCAGAGAATATCGATTCATGCCCCCCCCCTCTCAGTATTATGGGTGTTCAACACTAGCTAGGGATGAAAGAAGAGAAAATTTGATCATAATCTTTGAATTTTTGAATCACATCATCATTATGTTCTTGAAGATCTTGCACAATTCTTGAGGATCTACAAATCCATGAAAGAGCACAAGAAAATCCACATCATGCTCAACTTGAGGCTTCTATATATTCAGATTAAGAATTTAATATTATTGTTTTTAATTTCAATTCCATTATAAATTCATGCAAACAAGCATAACATTAAACCTATCAAAATAATAATTAAAAAAACTAACCTATAAGTGATTTATACCTACTTTAATATCAATATAATATATATTACCTCAAATACAACATTGAATACATATTCTACCTATTAAATATTTAAAAATACCTTTATTTATATCAAAACAAGAGTTATATTCCTTAGAAACATGGGATAATCATACACAAGAATGTAAATAAAATCACAAAGTAATAGAAGACATGCAAATAGAGTAACATACACTAGAAAATGACTAAAAATAAGAATTTGGTCTACAACCCAAAAAGGAAGAAAACTTTAATTCGGATGACTAAATCACTCTCTAACTCAATAGTCAAAAATCAAGTACAAACAATGAATATAATCATCAAATTGAACATAACCTTTAAAACTTCTCAACAAGTTACAAGAACTAAAGTATCCATCTATATGTTTTTCCTCTCCTTACTCTTCTCCAACAATGGCTTAGAATGCATATCTAATTGAATTAATGGTGAATTAGATTTCCAACATAAATTAAGACTTATTTAAAAAATTTAAAAGTGTATGCTCAAGCATCCCACAAGGATAAAATTATAAATTGTAATGTGTATAAGTAGAGATGACCAAACAAAACATTTTAAATTCCATGCCAAACACACATAGAATGAGCTTACTAATTTTTAGTAAATCATTTACTATTTGTTGAGTTGTTCACTTGTAGGTTTGAAATTTTCACCAGAATGAATGATGTGTTCACTAGGGAAAACATGAGTTTGTTGCTTGTATAAGTAGTGAAATCACCAAAAGTACTAGAAAATATGACATGTTTTAGATTTATTTACAAAGGGATGTTTCCCCTATCCCAAAATGGATTGTTCCCATACCTAGTCGTCCCTAGGATGGGGAGACACAAAGGGGACATCCCCTTGTCATCCTCAAAACAGGCTAAATAGAAGGAAAGGGTAGGAAACATCCCTGTCCATTTGGAGATGGCTAGCCATCCCTGGGACAGTTGGGGGACGTAGGAAACGTCCCTTATTGTCCCAAGGATGGCTAGTCATCCCCCACAAACTGGGAAGTTTCAACAGCCAAAAAAACATACTTTTTTTTTTCTTTTTGTTGTTTAGGGACATGGGGGGCCACAATGACGTCCAACCCAAATATGAACCCTAAAATGCCAAAAGAACATAAAACAAAATGAAAACATAAACTCACCCTATTTTTTTCTCTTTCATTTTCTTAGTTTGTGCTCCTTGTTGTGAAAGTTTCCTTGTTGGAGAATAGATTGGCATGATATAGAGGAGATATTGGACTTATTTGAGGAGACATTGGGCTGATAGACCATGGTTTTATTGGTGTTTGAGACTACTTTTATAAATTTATAATGCTTTATTGACATTTATTATGATGCTATACTACTGCTCTCATGATTTATTTACATATTGATATTGTTGTTATCAGTTATTGACATATCTCTCTCTCTTTCCCTCTCTCTCTATAATATATTAATAAATTTTGAATATATCCCTTGTTGTCCCCTAAAAATGGCCCCCTAGGGAACGTCCTAGAAATGTGTCCCCCCATCCTCGTCCCTAAAACGTCGTGGAACATAGCCTAAGTCTTTAACAACCCTACATACATGTTCTCAAGTAGACTAAAAAAAATAACTTATCCAAATGAAATAACTCCTAATTGTTCTTCCTTGAATAAAATGGATAAAACTAACCTTACAATTATAATAAAGACTCAATTTTTGGATCAAACACTATCAAGAGTTTTACTCGTTTTAGTAAACTTTATATAATTGGAGGCTTAAAAAATATCTTTAGAATTAGTTGTCGCATGATTAGATTAGGTTTCTCATCTTTCTTATCATTATCTATCTGAAAACTATTTTTCATTTGAAGCTTTAAAGAATATGATGTAGAAGGTGTGTGGGAGGACCCATATTTAGAACCATTGCAATAAAATAAATTAAGTTCCACATATTAAAAGATGGCAAAGGTCCATGAAAGAAGGTATAGCTACTCAAATGAATATTACCATGGATACGTAGTAATAATCCCTAAAAAAGAATTGTAACAAGGTTAGAAATTATCTACTTTGTAATCTACACCTTATGTCTCTACATTCATTTTGATATCCACCCTCATAGACATGTTTAAGACTCATTTTTCCTATTTGTGGACATGGAATGGTCACTAATATATTTTGCAAGAACTTCTAGCCTATCCCAAACGTCATCAACCCACCCTAAAAAATTTAGACTTCAATTCTAAATAGACACTTTCACACTTGGATGCTAATTTATAAGATAACTATACAATACACTAATTTGCAAGATACCCAAACACTTGGACTCTAATATCCAACTCAAATTTTTAAATTTCTAATTTGATGATTCAATAAATACCTAACCTTGTTTATGCTCTACTAAGATTTATAATGGATACATATCCTACATCATTGTATAAAAAAAATTCCTCACTTTGAAGATTTTCTACTCTCTCAACATCTTTCTCATTCATGCTTTCCAAAACTCACAAAGATCTCTCTGAAGGTTTATACTAATTTTTTAGATCTCTATCATTTCCTTAAATTTCTCCTTGAAAATATAAAAATCTTCTATAGTTAATCCCTCCTTTGATCTCCACCTTTTCTCTTCATCTTATAATTCATAGACCACTCCCAATCCTCTCCTACACTCCATATATCTCACTATTCCAAATATCACAAAATAAATGTTGAGCCACTTTGTTGATTGAAAGAAATCCTTGTACTCACCCATCATACCTTTTAGCTTTTTACACAATGTTGACAAAGTTGTGGTATGATTTTAAGTTGCAAGGATATTCTCCTCCCAAGTTTGACCATGAGAAGGATGGACTTTTTGTTGGAGTTAACTAGCTTCTAACATTGTTTAACATTGATGAGGGATAAGTTAGGGGACTACTTATAGTATGCGGAATCTATTCTCGCCCATATCTATGTAGCATTATCTCATAAGTTTCATCCAACTAATCATAAAAATTTAAATAAATTGAACCTAACTATACCCTTCTACTAAACTATCTAATTATTTGAAAACAACAACAAAAATGAAGGAAAATGAAGAATGGGAAAAGCGATGAGAGTGTATCTTGAGTGGCCAAATATTTTGGACTGCTACAATTGAGCTCTAGGAATCCTACCAAACCATTTATTGAATTTGATCAATATTTGCATAATCTACTACCAAACCATCTATCAAATGATCAATTTCTCTACATAATCTACTAACATAACAACACAATTTTGAAAAGAGATATCATAAAATGAATTTTCATCGTTGCTTGATGATGAATGTGTGAAAAACAAATAATGAAATTTAAATGAAAATAGACAGATAAGAAACCAGTCCACATTTCAAAGAAAAACGAAGTTCCTACAATATTCTAAACAATCACTACATGCTCACAAAATTAACCTGCGTGACTACTGACCCCTCTCCCCTATATTTAGATTCAAATATTCACAATACAGTTTTACATAATGTTAAAGATACATAGGTTCTTAAGATTATAGATAAAAAGTTTCTTTCCTACACTCTATATTCTATCTCAATTCTAATTTTTTATTTAGATTTACATCAAATATAACAAGTATTTACTATGAGAATTTCCAGTCGCCCTTGTTTAAAGTCTCGAAGTTGTGTTTAAAAAATGTAGTGAACTTTGGTACGATCGATACTGATTGATTTGAGGAGTCGTTCGCAGGTCATTAACATGTTGTTGACGTAAACTAACTTTCAGCAAATGCCATCTCTTATGTTACATCATTCTTAGTTCAAACAATAATTTCCTTAGTCTTTATAACATGTGTGGCGCTCATATGTCTTATCACAGTTTTTTTTTAATTGAGATCATTAAGTCTCTTATTCGATTTTTAAGTTGATAAATAATTAATGGTATTTGTCAAAATAATTTTTAACATTTTGTATTTTTTCATGTTACATTATTGTTGTGGTTTATACGATGATTCCTTAATTTTTATGATATGATTTGGGATTATTGATTTATAAGTACAATCTTTTTTAGTCGACATCATGAATAGTAAGCCTATGTCACTCTTACTCCAAGTTGATAAGCATTAATAGCATCTAACAAAAGAATTGTGATATTTTATATGTTTTCTCATGGTATGTGATCCTTTGTTGTCTATGTAAAGATTCCTTAATTTTTATGACATCACTGGGGCCTAGTGCTTTACCAATACAATTCTCTTTGTTGTCTATATAAAGATTCCTTAATTTTTATATTTTGTACCTTTTCTCATGTTACAATATCCTTTGTCGTCCTTATGATGATTCTTTTTGTCCTATTGACATTATTAGGGTTCATGTGCTTTACCAATACAATTTGTTTTTGGTCAACATCATTAACACTCAACCTACACCACTCAAACTTCATATTGATAAAGCATATGATGATATCTATGAAAATAACTTTGAACTTACATAATTTTCTCATATTATATCATTCTTTGTGATCCACATGATAAATCATTTAATCCTTAGGATATGACTAGGTCTTATGTGTTTTACTAATACATGTGCGATCCTCTTTGGTTGATATAGTTAACACTAAGCCTATGACACTCGTAAATTTACAAATATAATTTATACTTCAAAAAGTGTCCAATGAAATTTCCCAAAAAATTTAATGAGGGTTTCTTCAATAACATGTGAACTAGCACAATCACTTGTGTATGTCATCAATGTGTCAATGACCTATGAAACCACTACTCAAATCAATCAATCAATCAATTGTATGAAAAGTTACTCCATTATTAGATTATCATTATTACAATTATAATACACGTCAAACTCGTGGACTCTAAAAAAATGTAATTGGAAAAAATGTAAATAGATGTGTGGACTCTAAATAAAGGGTTCAATAGTTGGAGTAGGTATCAATAGTCATGGCAATATTTTTCTAATATTTAAATTTTAATAGTATGAAGAGTATAATATTATTAGTTGTGAAAGAGCATTCAATAGTTAAATTCCTCAATACTATAGTTGAATAAAATATGTTTATTAGATATAGAAAGAAACACATCATATAATGTCACATTGGTACACCAACAAAACATGACTTAATGCACACATATCGGTTCCTAATATACAACTATTAATTAAACCTTTTGGGAGGATCTATTATGATAACTCAATAAAAAACATGATGATATAAGTTTGGCATATCATAATGATGACGAAATAAAATATTAAAATGGTCCACATCCTTGGCTACTTAGTAGTATAAATATTTAGTGTCAACTGTTGGTGTGAATAAGTCTTGTACCTAGTTTATTCCTTTACTAGGGACTTACGGGACTTAATTCACATGTTAAGTTTACTTAGGATATTAGTTGTATCTTCTAGAAGTTTTAGTTGTCTTATCTAGACTTTACACTTTCCTAGGTAGTTATGAGTTAGTTGTCTCATGTGATAGGATTAAGACACTTGTCATGATCTTGTCTTATCCTATCTCTCATCCTTGCCTTTATAAGCAAGGCATCTCTAGCATATTTTGCATTGATCATATTGTTTCATATTGCAATCCTTGTTTGGTGGAATAGCATCTTCCATTGTTGTTTCTCTCTATCTCTTGTGGAGGTTATTTGGTGTTGCAGATTAAAGATATTGGGTTGATCACTTCAACATGGTATCAGAGCTTTAAATCTGGCAAGCCCCTTCCTTTAGAGAGTTTCCACCATCAAGTTCTATTGTGATTTGAGTTTGAAGCTTAGATCCAGGAGGTAGCTTGTATTTCGGAGCAGTTTTGGTCACAATAGACCCTGCCATCATGTTCAAGAGGCTGCGTAGACGAATTTTGACTGTGAATTCATCATTTTTTAGTAAAGTTGGTTTCTAGGGAAAAAAAAATTCTCAAACAATCATTTATTATTCTGTTTTTTCGCAAAAAAAAAAAATCTATGAGCTATTTGAAATAATTTTGGGGCGAAATTTATTCTATCAGGCATTTTCTATAGTTGCGGGCTATAGATTTATAAAGTTTATTTGGACATTATTATTTTTCTGCAGAGGCTTTGTGGTGGCACCCTGTGCACAGTACCATACCTTTCCTACACTTCTCAGCCCCATTGAAGAATTTTGTTGGAATTTGTTGTGTCCATCCGCCCGTTTGTTCATTGGATCGTCGGGTTTCTTGTTAACCGTTGATGGTCACATCTCCCTCTCATCGGCGATCACCACCCAGCATTCATCACCGATCAGATCTGCGAGTGCTTGGTCGTGGCTTATATTCTGGTCCTCGATGTCATCACAGATCGCAATCAAGGTTTTTAGCTTGGCCCGTTCTCTCCAACATATACTCCTGCTACAGCTCGCGTAATCCGGTTGGCACTTACTTGGTCTTCATTGCAAACTTTGGCTGACCGGTTCTCTTCATTGGAATTTTCCTTGGTCGGCCTATCCTCCTGATAACATCAGCGTACCCTCGGCTTTCAGCGAAGAACTTCATCTGGTCAACATCTGTAGTCGGCTGTCAGATCCGTCCTTGCCAGGTCAAATCCCTCCATCGTCAATATTCCTTCAGCAAGCTTTTTGGCTGGTAAAGGGGTTTATATTGGTGTCCTTTTATTATTAAAAATTGTTGTAAAGTTTAGAAAAGCTGACAACTTTGATTGCCGACCATAAGTTTTTTTTTATCAGCTTTAAAATTTTTGATAAGTTTGTAAAAGTCGGCGTATAATGGTGCATTGGGGGGTGGGGGTGGCCCGCGGGTGTCATGGCCACCAGGGCCTCACCCCCACTCCATTCACCCACCACCCATGGTGGCAGGGCTATAAATATTTTTTTTAAACCTTTTCAATAAGCAGTGGTCATATGGGCAATTGGGGGCCTATTTTTTGACCCTCATTAGTATTAAATTTTTGCACCTAGTTAGCGTTGAAAGGTGCTCTTTCTAGGGATTTTTTTTCATTTTTGCATAACTTTCACTCCAGGTGGTGAAATTTTTGAAACGAGAAATCGTTAGAAAGCTAGCAAGCCCAATTTTCCAGTGGTGTAGTTATTTTTCAGAGATTTTGCTGTTTGGTTGCATTTATTGCTTGTTGAAGCCAGATATTCAGTTTTCACTCCCAAGCTCACAATTTTTGCTCTGTTCCTCCATTTTTCGTGATCCTTGCAACGTTGGAAAGGTCTCTTTGAGCTCTTTAGAGTTACTCATGCACTTTTTCTAGATTTGGCCCTAGGTATAATTAATTCAGATTATTGTGTTTTCACACTCTAGTTAATTACTTGGATATGTTAGCACTTGGAAATTTTTTGTTCACATGGGATGGCTTCATTTGGGCTGCTTTTTATGTATTTTTAGTGTTTTTTCCTTTGTGGAAATTTTGAGCATCATTTGTAAGAAATTTCTTATATGTAAATGCACTGAGATAAAGTGCCACACTATTGTACATGTATTTTGGGGATTTTGCATATAAGGTTGTGTCATACTTTGTACTCGCACTGTATTATAAAGTGCCATGGGGGTGTTGTGCAGTACCTTTGTTATTCACCATCACACCTTTGTCAAGTGAGTGTCCCTCCAAGACAATAGAGAATCCATATGATTCTAGCCTCATGCATGTGTGCTTTGATTTGCACACCACTTTTTCAGTTGCAGGTACTTTATTGTGCACTATCAGATGTTGTTTCTTCTCCTTCATGCATTACATGGTGAAACACGAAGTTTCAACTTGGATCTGTCAGACCTCTCCCAAGTTAGCATTATGGGGAGGTATTATACTGTTCATGCTAATGCTTCCTTGGTTTCACTTTGGAGTGAACTATGTATCCAACATTTGTTCCTATGTACTAGGCAGATGCAGCAGCTGGTTACCCATGCATTTTGGTGAGATGGAGAATTTACTATATGGACACTCTTGCATTCATGTTTGTGGAGGCAACCCTTTCATCCTCAATTGATCAGTGTTCTTCAAACTATTGGCACCTATATTTTCAACTTGTATTGGTTGAGTTGTGTCGTTGGGGTCACTTGTACAGATTCATGTGCCATCTATATTTTCAATTGACAGATGTTATTTCCTTTGTTGCCATCTGATCATTGTTTGAGTAGTGTCATTGGGGGAACTCATGCAGATTGTTGTCTTCTTGATCTTGATCATCTTCTTTTCAGAGGAGGTTCTTCAGTTTCAGCACTATAACAGTCATCTATCGATAGTTGTTTGCAGCTTCTTCCTGCTTCAGTGATGTTCTTCATTTTCATGTTTTTTTCTCTCTTTTGGAGAAGAGTTTTCTCCGATAGGGTTTTTCTCCTTTTCTCTGCTTGTGAGAGTTTTTTGTTTTGTACATGGGTACCTCTTCAGGCCTAGTTGTTGGAACCCATCTTTTGCATTAGTTTGTTCCTCCCTAAGTTGCACTTAAGGGGGGGTGTTGGTGTGAATAAGTCTTGTACCTAGTTTATTCCTTTACTAGGGACTTACGGGACTTAATTCACATGTTAAGTTTACTTAGGATATTAGTTGTATCTTCTAGAAGTCTTAGTTGTCTTATCTAGACTTTACACTTTCCTACGTAGTTATGAGTTAGTTGTCTCATGTGATAGGATTAAGACACTTGTCATGATCTTGTCTTATTCTATCTCTCATCCTTGCCTTTATAAGCAAGACATCTCTAGCATATTTTGCATTGTATTGAATAGTATTGCAATGATCATATTGTATCACATTGCAATCCTTGTTTGGTGGAATAGCATCTTCCATTGTTGTTTCTCTCTATCTCTTGTGGAGGTTATTTGGTGTTGTAGATTAAAGATCTTGGGTTGATCACTTCAACACCAACATTGTATGTATGTTTTCATGTGAACTAGTAAAGCTAGGGTGCACCATTATTGGGCCCTCTCCATTAGTCATAGAAAATAGGGTAGAGTAGCCATGTGTTAATTTTGGATCTTTAAAATTCTTAAACAATAAGTTAAATCTTCATTTGACATATTTTGTTAGTGGATTAAGAGTTTAAAGTTATTTTTTTAGATTTTTTAACGTTAATGATGTAGCCACACAAGCTATGTCTTTGTCAAGTTGTCCAATCACCATTAAAAAGGACCAAAATATTTTCTCAAATGCATGTATAATAGTAATATCCTTATATGTCACAATATGATTAATTATTTCTTTGATTCAATATAACTTATGAAAATAGATATATTTGTCCATTTTTTAAATACAAACATAATAACTACTAGTATTTGATAAGTAACAGGTGAAATTTTATAAAAATAAAAACAAATCAAAAAAATAACCCTTGCTCCACAACATCATGGTGAGTATTAATTCCACCCCTTTAAATGTCGAAGACACCAAGTAGAAATTGATAACTTTCCAATAAATGACAAATACTCATTATATTTTATGTAAATTTGATTAGAAATTTAGAATTGAGATATAATAGAGAGATTAGGTGAAAAATATATATGTAATATTATTTCTATGTATCTAGTCACTATGATTTTTTTTAAATTACTTTTCAATATGAACTCATATTTTATTGTGAATTCTTGAGTATGAATATAGTGAATAAATTTGTTGGTAAATCTAATTTTCATTTAAATTTCACAATTTTGTTTTCATAAATTTGTGGCTGAGTAAGGATGAGATATATTTGGTAGTATTCCCTTTAAAGATTGTATTAATTATGTTAATAGATTATGTAGAGACTAATCATCTAATAGAAAGTTTGGTAGGATTCGCATAACTTGATTATAACATTCTAAAATCTTTGGTTGCTCAATGTACACTATCTCATCTCTTTTATTATTTTTCCCATTATTCCTTTCCTTTCCTCTGTTTTGTATTTTTAAGCAATCAAGCAATTCAAGACTAGTGTAGGAATATGTTTAATAACAATTAATTTTTTAGTATTAGTGGCTTGCAATGTTAGGAATTACATGCAAAAGATATCAATTAAATGTAGATAAAAATTAAATAGAGGAATGGAAAATACACAAAAATAATAATGAGAGACAATTTTTAACGTGGTTCACCCAAACTCGTGCTAAATCCACCAATAGAGAGTCCAATATTATTATCCAGGAAATCAAACCGATTACAACCAGAAATCCTTGCAACTCAATACCGCTACAAATGCTACAATACAATATCAATGAAAACCCTAACCCTTAGTCATTTTATCAAGACTTATGTTGGTTACAAAAAATAGGGTTTTTTATGTTGGACAATAGAAAAATAACTCATGACGCCTTTATAAAATAATAAAAGTCATGTGAGGTTTCGGGGGTGCTTCCCTCGAGCCCTAGCGGGGGTGCTACCCCTCGACCCCACCCTGTATCACGACAAGGAGCATTCCAAGGGCGTTGCCCCTAGACCCCACAAGGGGAACTACTCCTTGACCCCATCTTGGGGGCGCTGCCCCCAAACCCCTGTTAAATAATTTGGAGGGAAACTGTGTCTATAAAAGTGGGGAAAATTTAACCCGAGTTTGATTAGGCTCCATATAACAATAATCTCCCACTTAGAGACTGATTAGATTCCACACCATATCATCTCCCACTTGGAAACTGATTAGACTCCACACCATATCATCTCCTACATGGAAACTGATCATAACACCGCTGACATTGTAGCTCCCATTGGAAATAAGCACCCTGGACCTTGCTATTCTAATTTTATTGTTTTCAGTCTTGAAGACCAATCGAAGCTGAAGAGGAGCTCAAATTCTCCCTTGTCACTACCTTTGTAAACATATACATTGGATTGTCATTTGTATGTATCTTTTCCATCCTTAACTGTCCATCATCCAACACCGATTGAATGAAGTGATACCTCAACTATATGTGTTTGGTTTTTGAATGCAAGGAAAAATTCTTTGCAAGATGTATGGAACTTTGGCTATACATAAACAAATAATTGTTTGCTTTTCATTTTCTCAATTCTTCCATGAAAGATTGTAGCCATATCATTTCCTTGCTTGCCTCTATTGCAACTACATACTCTTCCTTCGTCGTGGATAAAGCAACCACCTTTTGCAACTGTGAGATCCAACTCACTACTGTACCACCTACAGTAAAGACATAACCTATAGTACTCTGCCTGGTATCAATATCCCCTACCAAATCTAAGTCTACATAACCTGCTAAATCAATATTAGAGCCCCCAAAACACAAATGTTTATTGGATGTACCTATCAAATACCTCAGAAGCCATTTTACTACATTCCAATGCTCCAATCTTGGATTACTCATATACCTTCTTACAACTCCTACAATGTGTGCAATATCCAGTCTCATGCATACCATGGCGTACATTAAACTTCCTATAGATGAAGCATATGGTACCTTGGAAAAAATTTCTTCCTCCTCTTGTATCTTTGGACACATTTTCTTAGTCAATTTCAAATGACTAGGTAAAGGTGTGTTGACAGCTTTTGCATTCTCCACATGGAATCTCTACAACACCTTTTCAACATACTCAGCCCGAGATAGAGTCAATTTTTTGTTCTTCCTATCTCTGCAAATTCTCATACCAAGAATTTTTTTTGTTTCCCCCAAATCCTTCATAGCAAATTTTTTTGCTAACTGTTGTTTTAACTCACTTATGTGATCCATGTTAGACCCCAGTAAAATCATGTCATCAACATATAAACATAAAATAATGTAGTTTTCATTATCCAACCTCTTCAAATAAACACAATGGTTAGAATTACACCTAATGTAGCCTTGCTCATCCATAAAACTATCAAATTTCAACTACCATTGTCGAGGTGCTTGTTTCAAGCCATATAAAATCTTCTTCAATTTGCACACCAATTTCTCCTTACCTTTGACCTCAAATCCTTGCGAGTGTTCCATATATATCTCCTCCTCCAAATCACCATGGAGAAAGGAGGATTTCACATCTAGTTGTTCCAAATGCAAATCTTCAGTGGCCACAATACTTAAAACAGTACAAATAGAAGTCATCTTAACAACCGGAGAAATTTTTTTAGCAAAATCAATAACTTTTTTCTTTGCAAATCCTTTTACAACTAACCTGGCTTTAAATTTATTCTTACCTCCATCTTCCTCTTTTATCCTATAGACCCATTTTTTTGGTAAAGCATTTTTACCTACAAGCAACTTACATAATTCACAAGTCTAACTTTTCAGCAAGGAGTCCATTTCTTCTTTCATTGCAAGCTCCCACGAAACCTTCACATCCAACTACATAGCTTCATCATACCCTTCCAGTTCACCAACATCTATTAAAAAAATTGAATATAAAGAGGGATAAAACCTTTCAAGAGGTCTACTTAGCCTTTTTGACCATCTAACATTCACTGGAGTTTGTGGTATTTCTTTTTGTTGTTGCAAAGCATGAGGAACTACTGGAACATCACTATCTGGAGTATCATCTAGCACCACAAAATCTTTTTCTTTCTTCTAATGTTGTTGCAACTGATCTATGTAAAACACCTTCTCATTTAATACAGCATCCCTACTTCTCACAATTTTTATATTTTCAACATCCCAAAGCCTATAACCAAATTCATCAATGCCATATCCAACGAGGATACATTTTTTTATTTTGCATCTAGTTTGGTTCTATTTTCAGAATCTACATATGCAAATGCTTCACATCTGAAGGTTTTGAGAAAAGAATAACTCACCTTTTTACCTATCAATGCTTCCTCTGGAATACCACAGAGCAAAGGAACTGAAGGACCTTGATTAATTAAATATACAGTGGTATTGACAGCCTCTTCCCACATTTTTAAAGGCAGTCTAGCATGCAATCTCATGCTCCTTGTACGCTCCATTATTGTATTATTCATGCACTTAGCCATTCTCTTTTATTGTGGAGTCCCAGAACCATTTTCTACCTACGAATTCCATTAAAGGAACAATAATCCTCAAATTCTTTGCTACAATACTCACCACCATTATCAAATCTAAGACATTTTAATCCTTTTCCCATCTCATTTTCAACCAAGCGTCTCCATTTCTTAAATGTTTTAAATACATTATATTTCTATCTTAGGAAATAAATCCAAACCTTCCTAGTTGTATCATCTATGAATGCAACATAATACCGAGAGCCACCAAGAGAAGATACCTGAGTTGGTCCCCATACATCTATATGCACAAGCTCCAACTTTTCATCTTTCTTCTTCTTCCCATCCTTAAGAAAAATAACTCTCTTTTGTTTTCCATACACACAACTTTCATAGAAATCCATATTAATACATTTTAGACCTAGTAAAAATTTCTTAGAATGAAGTACTTTCATTCATATTCCCAAGTCTATTATGCCACAGTGTTCTCTCAGAACCTGTAGCAATTGTTTTAGTCTCTTCTTGCGAACCTGCAACAATTGTTCCTGAACCTGTTTGTTTTTTCTCTATAACAACTAAAGTAGAAGGAATGATATGGACTATACAAAGATATAAGGTGCGTACTTTTACACCTTTTGCTACTATTAAGGAACCTCTTGAAACCTTCCAAATTTTATCACTGAAAGTAACTATGCTACCTTCATCAGCTAGCTACCCTACTGAAATTAAATTCCTACTCAGCCTTGGAACGTGTCTTACCTCTTATAGTAGCCAATGATTCCCATTCTACAACTTAATTGTAATTCTTCCCTTTCCAACAATCTGACAAGGTCCGTTATCTCCCAAATAAACCAGCCCAAAATCCCCTTGGACATAATCAAGAAAATAACTTCTATGAGGCATAGCATGAAATGAGGCCCTTGAATCTAAAACCCATGAATCATCAACACTATCTAGGGAAAGAATCAAAGCATCATCTTCAAATTTATTACTTACCACATTTTCCTCCTTATTTCCTTCTTGTTTGTCTCCTTTATTCTTTTGAGACCAACAATCTTTCTTCAGATGCCCTGGTTTCCCACAATACCAACAATCATTTTTCCCTCTGGATTGGGACCTCTTGTCCTTTTATTTTTCTCATGACTTCCCATGACCTCCAGAACCTTTTCCTCTCTCCTTTGATCTAGCCTTTCTTTCTGCATTCAAAACACTACCTGATGTGGATCCACCTGAGTTTTTCCTACGAATTTCCTCACTCAGAATAACACCAACAAAATCATCAAATTTTAGGGTATTTGAACCAGAAACAAAATTACTAACCGCCATTACCAAACTATTCCAAATTTCAGGCAAAGAACATAATATTGGGATAGCTCTACCTTCTTCATCGAATTTTACATTTATAGAAGTCAATTGACTGGTAATCATATTAAACTCATTTAAATGATCCGTCATATATCCACCTTCAATCATTTTTAGATTAAACAAATGCTTCATGATAAATGCCTTATTTGAAGCTGAGGGTTTTTCATACAATTTAGCCAAAGCTTTCATCAGTTCATTTGTTGTCTTCACTTTTGTTATATTGAATGCCACAGATGGTGCTAGGAAAAACCAAATGGTTCATAGTGCCTTTATTTCCAGAAGATTCTAATCCTCATCAGTCATTGTTGTCAATATCTTGGCTATTCCTTCCAATAGCCTCCATAAATCCTTTTGATAGAGATAATCCTCCATCTGCATCTTCTATAACTAACAAGTCTTCCCATTGAATTTATCTACCTTCAATTTACCCTCGCCCACCATTGCTCCCACTTAACCGTGAGACTCCCACTCAACCGTGAGACCTTCCTGCAAATGATAATCGAAAACAACCTAGCTCTAATACCACTTGTTAGGAATTGCATGTAGAAGATATCAATTAAATGCAAATAAAGATTAAATAAAGGAATAAAAAATACACAGAAATAATAACAGTGAAAGACAATTTTTAACATGGTTCACCCAAACTCGAGCTACATCCACCAACAGAGAGTCCAATATTATTATCTAGGAAATCGAACTGATTACAACAAGCAATCCTTACAACTCAATATCATTGTAAATGCTACAATAAAATATCAATGGAAACCCTAACCCTTAGCCGTTTTATCAAGACTTATGTCAGTTACAAAAATAGGGTTTTTTATGTCAGCCAATAGAAAAATAACTTTCAACACCTTTATAAAATAATAAAAGTCATGTGAGGTTTCGAGGGCATTGCCCCCAAGCCCCTGCGGGGGTGCCTCCCCTCAACCCCACCCTGTATTGTGATAGGGATCGCATCAAGGGCGATGCCCTGGACCCCGCAAGGGGTGCTGCCCCTTGACCCCATCTTGGGGGCATCATCCCCAAACCCCCGTTAAATAATTTTGGGGGAAACCATGCCGATAAAAGTGGGGAAAATTTAACCTCTGAGTCTGATTAGGATCCATATAACAACATGCAACCTGTGAGAAAAAAACATGAAAAAGTTGTATATGTTGGTGGGAATAATACTACATACCATAAGTATTCCCTATGTTGTTCCTCCTTAGTGTCAAACAATGTAAGAGGCTAGTTATCTCTAGCAAAAGGTTTATCTTTCTCATGGTCAAACCTAAGAGTAAAAAAATTCTTGCAACTCAAACTCATGCCACAACTCTATCAACATAGTCTCAAAAACTAAAAGGTGTTATATATGAGTACAAGGATCTTTTTCCATCACCAATCTCAGTGGCTTCAAATTCTATAGTAAATAGTATAATCAACTTGATATTGGGGTTGCCTCTACCAAATACATCATTGTATGAAAATTTATTTTTCAAGCATAAAGATATCAAGAAAAAGATTTAATTAGTCATCATTCCTAATAATTTCCATTAAGGAAGCCCATTTATTCTTCTAATATAGAAGGGTAATACATGGTATCTATGTATTAACTACAAAAAAAAAAAACAAGATCAATATAAAGAACCAATATCCTCTACCTTAAATAAAGGAGCTTTTGGACCAACTCTATGATGAAAAATTATGAACACAAAAATTAATCTTAGGTTAGGGAATCATCAAATTATTGTTGAAGCTACCTACATGTAGAAGAGAGCTTCAAATAAGAAAGTTTTATTTGAGTTGGTTATTTCCTCAAGGTTTCTAAATGGAATAATTTGCATTCATTGGATGAAAAAGGATGTTCTCTTTCATTTCATCAACTTGCTTATTTGTATCTACCTTGATACATTCTAATCCACAAAAAAAGATGGGATGAACACCTATACCACATCCAATAGGTATTCCACACATTTCATTATAATAATTATATCAATTTAAAGAAATTTTATTTCCCATGCAAGAGATACAAAATCTAGTATATACATTACAAATAAACAATGATTAATCATGGACTTGGATAAAATATTCACCATCCAAAAATGGCCCACACTAAATAATATTAGGCATAGATGACTGGGTGGGGACACCCTATCTATCTACATGAGTATGCAATTAGTATGGGATTTAGTATGGATCACTAGCCACTAGTGAGAGATGCTTTCCCCAAACATTAGCTTAGATCCTACACACCTGATGGTTTCCTGAGACACCTCAATAATGTTCACTTGAGCAAGGATAACCAAGTCTAACACCTTGATAATTGCTTTCTCCTTGATTCCCTACACCAAGCCTAGATTCTATACATTGTTACAATTGGAGAAATTATACAATAGTTTTATGCCTAGTTTATCTTGTGTCTTATGGTAATTTAATCAAATCACTAAAGGTGCAGAAATAAAAATTTACCTGGTCAAGCACACAACATAAAGCATTCAAAAAAATGCAACAAATACTATATGTTAAGTAGTTATTTAGGAGATCTAATTTGAAAGTTGGATAGTTGTTCATATATTTACTTTAGGTCAAAAAGAAAGCACGTTGTTATTAGTATTAAGAGTTTCTAAGTTACAACAAGTGGGTAAACAAATATGGGGGACCAAAAAGGGGTCTTAAGTGGCCACTATTTTTCTGAAATCATGAAAGATTGACCTTGGATGAGAAATTGAAGATATTTACACTCAAAATTTTAAGATGCAACAAAAACAAGAGTTTTAGTGCTCTGAATCTACTTTCTAAACTACTATTTTTTTAAATGGTGGAGATTAAGGGGTTCAAAAAGGGGGGTCACACAAATTGGTCATCTTTTTTTCAAAAAACAAAACATAGCATTTGGTGTGGCCCCCTAAAATGTTAACTTTTTTTTAGTATTTTAAAAATCACTTCAATGACAAATCAACTAAGATCATGTAGTTTATCTCTAATTTTTTTGCTATTTTTTTAAGAGGCAAACACTTTTTTACTAGGAGCTATGAACTAATGAGGTCACAAATGGGGGACCTCATCCCCAATTTAAACATTCAACAATTACACCCCAGTGGGGTTTGAACCTTGATGGAAAGAACAACACCACAACAACTTAACCATCATACTATGCCACTATTGGATTTTCTACTAATTTTTTAATGAATATACAATTTTTTACTAATTTTCAAAGTGGACGCATCCTGAAAAATAGAAATTTGAGCGTGCTCCCCCTTTTTTTTTTTGAAAACTAATCAAAAAATCAGAAAAAGTTGAATACGTGTAGAATGGAGTCTAGTTTATAAAAGTATAATTTATTTAAAACTTCAATGAATGATTAAAAAATAAAGTAAAATATACCAAACATTAATTTTTGACAAAAAAATATGATACACCAACAAAAGAAATTAAAGGTGAAAACCTTAACATACTCAAAATATGAAAAAAACTACATGATTAGATAGCTAAGAGAGAGCTTAACAACCTAGGTATTTTTTTGACTTCACATTGAAACATGTGCAAACCTGATGGGGAGAATGTGCGAGATTATGTCAAATTTTTCACAATCTGTAAAAACACGTTTTGGGTTTTGGAAAGTCACTCCAAGCCTTTGGGTTGAAATCCCAAGGAAAATCCAAACCAAAGACTTGGAAATTTCCAAAGCATTCACATAACGCAAGCAAGTTATAATGTGCTCGTCTTATTTGAATGCATTCACAAAATACAAGCATGTTATAACATGATCGTGTTATGTGAATACATTGAAAAAATGTGAGTGCATTAACACGCTCACATTATATTTTGCACTGAAAATTTGTCCTTGTCTTTATTTTCTATTTTTTATCTTTCTCTCTCAGTGAAACTATATACATGAAATAAAAATTTAAATATAAGTTGACATTTACATATGGACATATACTTTAAGTTATATTTTATGTATTTAGTTTCAAGATGTTTGAGAGTATTTTTCGGATTTGTAGAAGTTATAATGCAAATTCTAATTTTTGGAAGATCTTATAAATTTTTAGATAGTCAAATTTCAATACTCAGCATGTCAAATTTCAGTAATCAACAAGTTGTATTATCTTTCTCTCTATATATCTCCCTCCTTCCCTCCCACACTCCCTCTCTCACTTTCACTCTCTCTCTCTAATTCTCTTTATCTCACCTATCCCTCTTTACCTCTTCCTCCCTCCCATCTCTCTCTCACTTTCCCTCTTCCTTCTCTCTCTATATCTCTCTTTCTAATTCTCTCTATCTCACCTATCCCTCTCTACCTCTCCCTCCCACCTCCCTCTCTACTTCTCTCTATCTCACAACTCTCTCTCCATATCACTCTCCTCCCTCCCTCATTCCGTCCATCAAAAGGCGCTGAATCAAATCGGCATCAATAAATCCAGATCAAAATCCAGCATCAGATCCATCGAGCAATCGATCATCGGATCGACGTCAGTCAACCCGATCAGGCGGAATCAGTCAGACGATCGTTGATCAGTCGAATCGTTTTGATCAGATCAGACGGATCGGATCAGATCCAGAGAGAGAGGTGAGATAGAGAGAAGTAGAGATGGAAGGAGAGAGAGAGAGAATGATAGAGCATAAGGGATAAACAATGTGAGAGAGATAGAGAGAAAGATGATAGAACTTGTTGATTACTGAAATTTGACCTCCTAATTATTGAAATTTGACAGGCTGATTACTAAAATTTGACTATCTAAAAAATTATAAGATCTTCCAAAAACTAGAATTTTCCTTATAACTCCTAGAGATCCAAAACCACTCTCAAACATCTTGAAACTATATACATGAAATATAACTTAAATTATAAGGAAGTAAATGTTCATATGTAAATGTCAACTTATACTTTCATGTATATAGTTTCACTGGAAGAGAAGGAAAAAATTTAAACACGGGACATAATTTTCTCACGTTTTTTGAATGCATTCAAATAATGCAAGTGTGTTATAATGCATTAACATTTTCTCCATTTTGAGACCAAAAATTGGAGTGGCCACTTTTTGGTCCCCCATCTTTGTGCTCCCACTCTTAGGTTGATTTTAGACTAATCTAATACTAGTGTGACTATAAGTGAAAATGAATATAAGATGCTACTAGTTGATGCTTAAAATTACCTAGTATGGTGTGCTTAAATACAAGTCCTGAGAACATAATAAATAGCTTTGTCACATAATACAATGTGTAATGGGAATATTCTAGGAATACCGACCTTGGAAGCAAGATTGATTTTCAAAATTAGAGGACTAGACCATGTATGTGATTTTTTCTAAGGGATAGAAATATGAGTATGGCCAATTCCAAACAAACAAATACCCTAGGAGATGAGCCAATATTGTTTTTAAGTGATTGTATAGCATATTAGAGTTCAAAATCAAGGTCAACTAGTACATTTAAAGAGATAAAATGGGTGTTAAAACTATGCATTCACAACATCTATGTAAAGTGGCATAAAATGAGTAGGTGAAAGTAAACATTATGTAATTTTTCCCTCTACAAGTGTATATATAAATTATTGAAAAGAAATGAGTCCATTTTAATCTATGCTAGCTAAAATCATATAGATTTTTGCTATAAAAGCATGGTTATATATTTAAAGTTGTAGTGTAAAAAAATGTAACCCTTTACATTTTCTCACTTGTTTGGGCCCTCGAGTATTTTAAATTGGACTTAATAATTCCTTAATTTAGTGTTTTTGATTGATTAAGCGGGGAAAGGGCCCTAACCCTTACAGAAAAGTATAGCAATATAGAAAATAGCAGCCAATCAAAACAACAACAAAAGGAAGCTGACTTGAAAAGATTCCCCAACACCCCATCAAAAATCTTAACCAATTCCCTCAGGATCAAAAATTTCAGCCCTATTAGAAATATCAAAAAGATACATACTTTACATATTCATATCCCAACACTTAAACCTATAATACCATATAATACTTAAAGTAATGTCCATGCATAAACTATAACTACTCACAAAAATATAACTAAAAGTTTGATAGTCCAAGCACAAAAGGCCAACACCAGTAATAGTACCACCAGGAGAATCACCAAAAAAAACCATAGAAGCATAAAAAAAAAAAGTAAAGCAATGACAAAGGATTAAGCATCCTTGATCAGAATCTAGGCTCTCAGTAGGTCGTCGACAGTATCTTCCACTTTCTCTTTCGGCTCCATCTTGCCTGATAAGTCATCCATCTCATCCATCAACTTTCTCTTTTGCTTCTTCTTAATTTTTCCTTGACCCAAGACCATAGCCATAATAGCCTTCTTCATAACCGCATCCACCACCCTACAAAGACTCTTTACTATTGTTTCAATAGTCTGGATTCTATTTTCCTTATCCTCCTCTTGCATCATCTTTTCCAGCCATTGTAATCTTTCCTCCATCCTCTTGATTTTAACATTATCAACTTCATTTATCTTCTCTTCCTCATGGTATTTTGTTTCCATCACTTCTTGAGCATTTATTGTATTAACATTTTCCTCCGTCCCCTCATTGTCCTTTTCAACCTCATGAATTTCCTCTTGTTGCGACTCCGCTTCCACTTCCTCATTTTCACAACCCTCCTCTTCCTTCAACTTAGAATTTTCCTCCTCGACAGACTCTCCCCCAAACTATCTTGGATTTCCTCCATAGAGTAATCCCTATCTTCCTTCACCATCTTTTTTGGACTTTACTTTCCTACAACCTAGAAGCACATTTTTCCTCTGAATCCTTAGAATTTTTACTGCTTCTAAACCCTTTAGAAGCAGCCATAGCTAGCCTTGTAGACCTTCTACCAACCGGTGTTGAGCACTCAGGGTTCTCATTATCATCTGGAATTTTAATAGTGTTGGCTTCCTCCCTGAATTCCTGAATAAGTAGCTTCCTTTTTAATTCTTAGCATAGCCGATGAAGGTAGCACTCCTTTTTTCAAGAGTGACTTTTAGGAGATCAACCCATAAAGGGTCCTCAGGGTTAGGTGACTTTTTAATGGGTTAGGTGACTTTTTAATGGGCCTTTTAGAAGGGGTATGAGGGCAACTCTCTATGAGTTCTATTTTCACATAACTCTTAGGGGTAGGGTTTTCTATCAAATTGAGGGAAAGATTCTTTTGAGGAGATGTAGGCAACACATATTTGTAGATAGCTCTAATTAAGCCTTTGTGTAGTGGTGGATTTTCCCCATGGGTAAGGCTTTAACTCAAGAAAGAGAGTAGAAAAAAAGGAAGATTTATCTTTTCGAGATGATGAATATGGTTAAGGATAGGGAAGTGGTAACCATGCACAGACTGGAAATGACCCTCAAGCATAAAATACTTCATAACAAAGAAACACACATTGTGCTATGGGGGGGGCAGTAAAACCCTAGAATAGCCATTCTGGAATTGCTCAACCTTCTCCTTATCCTCAAAAAGTTCACAATATAGTCCTGGTATTTCCCGTTACTTACCTTTGCTACCTTCTTTCCTTCGTAGGCAAGTCACGTCGCCTTTGCAATAAGCTTCACATCCATCTTGAAATGGATACCACCCATTTCGACTTCATCGTCCTTCTAGGAATTGGCGAACTTGTAGCTCAACTTCTTGTTATACCCTTCCATGGTTGCGAAGTAAGGAGCGAAACCAGCTCTCTCGAATAGGCTTCATAGCTCCGCATTTTTTTGCAGCGAATCATACTTGCAAGGTTTCGTTTGCTTCCTTGGGCCACTCATGTTAGTCACTTCGCAAAAGTTATTTTTTGAAAGGAGGAGAAAATCTTTACTGTGCCCTTCTTCATTCTCGACAATGGCAACCAGCAATTCAAAAAACTATGTATTAATGGTGACCTTGTGGTTTTTCATTTGAGAATATAATGGCACTAAACTCTTAGTTTAATGTTTGAAATTGGAACAACGCTAGTTATCACCTTTTCAAATCCTATTATAATTAAATATGACAGCTCCACCACCCTTCCTAGTGATAATTAATTTTATTTTATTTCCAATCTTATCGTCGTCACTTGCATGTGTCGATCTATTCTTTTCAAAATCATCCTTTATATTTTTATCATTGCAGAAAGTGTTCATTATTTCCCCATTTAAATCCTTCATTTCAATGCACGAGCCATGCCAATTAGACTGTCCTTTCCCTTTCATTCCTATTATTACTTTGGGATTTGGTGTACCTTTTTTCTCATGCCACTTCGTCCATCCTGTCAGCAAGCTAGAGTTCCACATAGGATCCCCTATTACAGCTGGACCCTCAAGGATTCCACCCATTTTAATTATAACTACTCCCACCATCATTAATCCAACCATTTGATTTATCCTTCATTTTTAATCTGTCCTAGGCCAAAACTTCTTTTATTTGATTGGATGCGTTGGAAAAGTCCCATAATTTTAAAGCTTCCTATCTTATACCAATATTATCCAAAGCATCCATAGCTCTATTACCCTCCCTAGGAGTATGAAGAATTTTATATTCTTGGAAGAATTGTAACATGTTTTAACAATCACCCAAGAGATCCTTTATTTCCGAAGGTGCTTCAGCATTGTTGTTAAGATAGTCAATAGTAAGTTTTGAATCCCCTTCAACAATCACCTTTTTGTACACATTATCTCTAAGGTAACCAATTCCAACCCAAACAACATACGCTTCAACAAAATTGTTCATTGTTGTTCCAAGACCTTTGTTGTATCCCACCACATAGATGCCCCTTTCATCCCTAACCACTCCTCCAACTCTAGCTTCTCTCGGATTCCCTATTGAGTAGCTGTCAAAGTTACATTTCACCCATCCAGGATCAGGGGGAATCCATACAGTGCTTTTTCGTATAATTTTTTTGCCCAATTCACATTATTCAAGTCATGGGAGATCCCACACTATCGCTTTATTCTTAACTCCTGATAGGTAGGCCCTTTCTTAGCCTGGTGTACTTACAGCTATCAACATTTTCTTGAATCTATCTCCTTATAATCATACATAGCTCCTTACTACTCTTAGTTGTATCCCTAAAAACCCTATTGTTTCTTTCTTTCCATAGACCCCAAACCAAAAATAGGGGAACTTGTCCCCATAAATCAAGAATTATATTATGAAAGTAGGGACTAAAGCTCCATCCTTTGACAAACATTTTGAAAAAGGTGGGGAAAACCCAATCAATCTTAAGAGTCTTAAGAAAAAAAATCCAAACCTCTTGAGCATAGGGGCATTGAAAGAAAAAAATGCATAATACTTTCATCTTTATTGCACAGATAACATCTATTTACCAAATATCAACCCCTTTTCTTAAGGTTATCCATAGTCATAATTTTACCATGTGTAATTGTCCACCAAAAATAGTTAATTTTCATGATTAAGTTTTTTCTCCATACCTTGATCTAGTTAAATTCCCCTCGATTGATAGGTTGTTGATCCATAGCCTCATAGGTTGACTTCACAGAGAACCTTCCTATAGCATTTTTGGTTTAGATCCATTCATCCATCATATTTCTTGAAAAGAGGTTTGAGCTTCCAATCTGATTCTTCAATAAGTCCAATGCAGCATCCCAATTTGGTTGTCTTCCACCCCTTAGAATAGAATTAATTTAGATACTCTTTAAAGTCAATCCATTTGGGTCTCAAGCCATCCCAGTCTAGGTAGCTAGAGACCTTTCTACCAATACGTCTTTTTAGTCTGATGTTGATTTGTTGGAGGTCTTCCATAGCTGATAAAGGGGCATTGGTGGACCAAACATCCTCCCAGAAATCTAAGCTCAGCCCATTTTCGACCCTAACTTTTGCTCCTCTATCCATGATTCCTCTAATTTTTAGCAAATTGTTCCAAAAGACAGATCCATAGGGCAGCTCCTTCTTTTTGAGGAAACAGCTAGCTTCTTTATTATTTAAGTATTTGGTCCTAATGATCTATATCCAATCTTTTTCCTTTCCAATAGAAACCATCCCATTTCAGCCACCAAGGCTTTATTGAATTTTTTTAATCTGCAAATCCCCAAACCTCCTTCCCTCTTTGGGGTACACACAATTTTCCACTCGAGAGCCATTATTTTCCTTTCTTCCACACCTAACCATAAGAATATCCTTTGGATTGATTCAATTTTTTCTGCTATGTAGGCATGGATATTAAATATAGAAAGGTAATAAACAGGTATATTCTGAAGAGAACCCTTTAGGAGCTTAATCTTGCTAGAAAAACTTAGTAGTTTACCCTTCCAGCCAGCCAATTTCTTTTGAATTTTCTCCATAATGTAATTCCAATAGTTGTTGTTAGGCTTTCAAGAAATTAGAGGTAGTCTGAGGTAAGTAGCAATAAATTCCACCTCTTGACATCCAAGGATGTTTTTAACTTTGTCTTTCACATTCTAACTGGTATTAAAAAAGTAGATTTTTCTTTTCTGATAATTTATGAATTGGCCCAAGAGTTTAGCATATTGATTAAGAGTAGCCTTTCATTGCTTCACTTCAATAATAGAAGCTTCCCCCATAAGAATAATTTCATCAACAAATTGTTGATGTGAGGCAGGGGGTATAGAGGAACCAACATAGAAGCCTTTTAAGGTTTTGTTAGCAGATTTTTCTATATATTGCGCCCTAAAGCTTCAACAACAATGGCAAACAAGTAAGGTGATAATAGGTCCCCCTATCTCAAACCCTCTCCTGAAGAGAAAAAACTTGAGGAATCCCATTCACCAGGACTAAGTACTTCAAGCTAGTAATATAGGCTCTAATCAAACTTAGGAATTTTCCATTGAAGCCAAATTTTTCAAGAATAGCAAAAAGGAAGTTCCAAGAAACCCGATCATATGCTTTAGAGATATCTAATTTCATAACCATACCCTATTTTTTGTTGTGGTCTATAGAGTGCTACACCTCATGTGTAAAAATTTTTGTATCCAATATTTTGCTTCCTTGAACAAACCCCTTCTAATTAATAGCAATCATTTTGTTCAGGACTGATTTCAACCTGTTAACCATGATTTTAGAACAAATCTTATAAGTAGTGTTACACAAACTTATTGGTATGTAGTTATTCATAGAAGTAGCATCAATAGATTTTGGAATTAAGGTGATAAAGGTAGTATTCATCTAATTTAGGAGCCTTCATGATCTAAAGAAATCCCTCACCGCATTGAAGAGGTCTAGAGAGACAATTTCCCAATAAACCTGGAAGAAGCTTGGGGGGAATCCATCTAGTCCTAGTGATTTAAAAGCACCAAAAGAGAAGATAGCCTCCTCACTTCATCCATAGACACAACCTTAGATATATCTTTTAAATCCTAATCCATGATCACCTTAGGAATGACTGTCAGAAATTCATCCAGTTTAGAGATATCAATTTCAGGCAATTCAGGAAGATTTGAAAAGAAGGAAACAACCTCTTTAGCTATGTCCTCTTCACACTCAAGTCTTGTCCCATTGAATGTGGTTAGAAATCTGATCATATTTCTTCCTTTATGCTTCAAAGTAGATTGATAAAAAAACTTAGTGTTTCTATCTCCTCTTAACCATTGGATTCAAGATTTTTGTTTCGAGAAGATTTCTTCTTTTTTGTTTATTTTATACCATTGCGCTCTCAGCTCTCTCTTTGGTACAAATCTCCTCATCAATAATTCTAGCCTCCATTAGTTCTTGTATCTCCTTAATTTTTAGGTTTAAGTCTTTCTTACTGGTAAAGATATTCCCAAACATGTACTTGTTCCACCCCTTTACTTTTTCTTTGACTCTTTTCAGTTTTTGAGTTAGTCTAAACATAGGAATGCCATCACAAGGTAAATTCCACCACTCCTCAATTAAAGATTTGAAGTCTGGATGGAGCAACCATATTACTTCGTACCTGAAGGGGTAATTCCTTTTAGTCATTTTATCATCGCATTCCAAAAGGAGAGCACTATGATCAGACCCTGTTCGTGGAGGAGTAAGGGAGAGATTTTGCAATATTTTCTAGTTAGAGGAGATCATAAATCTATCCAATTTAACTTGTATCAAGTGATTACCCTATCTTCTATTGGACAAAGTAAAGAGAGAACCAATCATAGGAATATCCATTAACCCAACTGATTCAAGGAACCCCGAAAGATCCATCATGCTATTAGAGAAATCAGTTAAGCCTCCACTTTTTTCTGATGGGTATAATGGAGAGTTAAAGTCTCCTCCCAGCATCCATAGCTCATCTTTATATTAGTGATAATTCCTTCCAACATATTCTAGAGATCAATCCTATCTAATCTTGAATTGGGGAGATAAATATTGACCATATTCTAGTTGATCAAGGTATCCCTATCTTCCAAATTGATTAAGATACTATTTTGTTTTGCACTTTCAATCTTCCAGTAAACCTAGAGGAATTCCAGCACATTGCAATCCCTCCTAATGCACCCTCTGAATCACTAACTTCAAAACATGTTCCAGGCCAAAGCAATTTTATCACTTTCTCGAAGCTCTCCCTTTTCATTTTTGTTTCTTGGATCAATAAGATATTTGGTTTTACTTCAACTAGACAATCCTTTAGCACATGTTGTTTATAGGAGCCATTTAGTCTCCTAATATTCCAAGATAGAATACACATTATCACAAAAACAAGAAAAGCAGTATCAGGCTGATACTGCTTAGGGTGGGAGAAAGAACTCCCATACTTCTTTCTTGCTTTATTCCATTCCAAAGAATCAAGACTCCTCTACTTACCAATTGCCACATCTCTTGATGTTTCTTTGTTTCTTGATTCTTTTAATTGCAGTCTACCCACTTTATTGTTTCTTCCTACATTTGGTTTTTTGTTTTTCCTTGACTTATAATTTATCCAATATTTCTTATTTTTACTTTTTGGTGTGTTATCCAACCCCAAATTTAGGTCTATTATCAGGGCTTCAGAGGAAGGGGCTAGTGGCATTTCCATTTGGCTAACAATCTCTCCTTCTTCTAGTAGCTCACCTTGCTATTCTCTGACCTTTCGGTCTTTAGGTGAGGAGGTCACATAGTCCTCCATTCATTTTCCTTGTTCAAAACTATTCTTCATTGAAGGTTAGGAGGGAAGCACATTAGTTGTTTCCCTCACAAGCATCCCTTCTGAGTTCTCCTTTGGAGCTTCCTCTTTCTCACCTAGTTTCCCCTCTTCTTTTGCTTAAGGAGGGGGAATGACCATTTCTAAGAGCATCAAGCCTTTATTTGGTATTGGGGTTCCCTGCTCCTTTAATATGTTAATAGGAGCCACATTCTTCATAGGAGATTTATATTTTGTTTCAATTTGCGACATCTTTTATTCTAGAGGTGATTTATTACAAGCATCCTGTAAATGCCTAAACTTATTGTACCCTTGGCAGAACACCATTGCTTTTTCATATTCTAATGGTTGAACCCATCTTCCAAACTTTAATTTTAGAGTCATGGATAGAATTGTGTTAACCGCCACGTTTACACATATTCTAACATAAAATAGATGAGACTTTTGAAGAGTGACTTTGTCCACTGTGACTAGGCTACCAAAAGAATCAACTATCCCCTTAAATACATTATGGTGCTAGAATTCTAGTGGCAACCCAAGGAGTCTGACCCAAGTAGGGGAAACTTTCCCCAAATCCACAGAGGCATCAAACCTTGGTTTCCACTTACATAAGAACAAGATATTCTTAAACTTCTATCAAAGGCCCACGGCCCACCCATGAGAACCTTTATCATATCTTCATAAATAAAATAGATAAATAAAAAAAGGCCTTTAGGCATTGCACTAACAGAAATATTTCCCTTGAGATTCCAAGTGTCAGTGGCCCACTTGCATACCTGATCAATATTGTATCAGCTAGCAAAAAACTTCCCAACCAAGGACAACTTCAAACCCTCCAAGGCATCGTTTAAGATTGCATCTGGGACATCCACTTCATCCCCCTCAACAGTACAAAATGCTAACAAGGATTCTTGAGTTTCCTTGGTTGAAACCTTTTCTCCAACTAGCTTTTCCACATAGGATGCAAAGTTGTCACCCGTGACCAGAAAATCCTTACCCCTAGGAGAAGAAACAATTTTTTTCAAACCCACAAGCGACGAAACATGTGAAGTACCAGGCGTACTTTTAGTTCCCCCAGAAGGAGAAGTCACACCAATCTAGAAAGTAGCATTATTAATGGGTGGGGGAGCCTTGATGGGGCCCCCTCTAGAACGATTCATCAAACTTCATAAATTTGAAAAAGAAAAGCGCGCGTAGTTGCAGAGAACGATTCTTATGCTAAGAAATTCCCTTAATTTAATTTAGTGTTGTTAAATGTATCCCTTTACATTTACACACTTAGTTGGGCCCTCTTATTTAAATTGAACTTAATTAGGCTTTAATTAGCCCTTTAATTCATTTACAAGCCTAATTAATTACATTTCTTGAAGGGGACACTCGACATTAATTAATACCAATACATAGCACTTCACATTGAGCAATGTGTGTTCCAGGAATTAGGGCCTGGGATCCATTCACCCATGGTCAAATAGGTCCTCCATAAGACTTGGAACCCATTTTTAAATAGTGTTTTGGTGGTATTTTTATGATCCTAAATTCAAATTTTAAAGTTCGCCTTGTAATATTTTAATTTTGGGAAATTAAGGATAAATGCCTATAAATACAAGGTTATTTTATCAATTCAATTAATCTAGCAAGAGGTGAACTTAACAAGAGCCAAGGTTATTGTCAAGAGCATTCAAGAGTAGAATTATCAAGGATTTATTGCAGCATTCAATATCTCAAGAATCATGTCAAAGTCTTCTTGCAATCATGCATGTTTTTGGAGCTAACATTGTGATGTAGGTTTCATGATCAATTCAAGCATTCAAAGCACTATCTCAAGCAAGATTCAAAGCTCAAGATCCACATCCATTGAATCCATTTAATGCAAGATCAATATCAATATTTTAGTCCTTCAAAGGTTCATCCAAGGGTTTCGTGAGTTGCAACATTGAGTTTTTCATTCATCATTCCTTTCATGTTATTTCATTTTATTTCAAGGTTTAATTACCAAAATGGGATTTTACCAAGGCAAACTCCTATTCACCCAAAAATAAACATTTTTCCCTCTTTCTTTATCTGTTTCGAATTTGCAGGTTGAAGAAAAGTTGAAGATCTCAAAAGTGCAAAATTGTAAAGTTGCATTTGTTGTCACCTTTGTTGTCATCTCACGGAAACTTGAATCCTGAATTTATTTTCAACTATCCGATTGTGTAACCTAGAGGATCTAGAAGTGCATACACAAGAGAAGAGGACCCAAAAATAAATTTTGGAAAGGTGAACAAAGACCCTTTCACCTATGGACGAATGAGTCTTGGGACAACTTCCAAAAACAATGCTTTGTGACAAGTACACAACATTTACCATTCCCAGATTTTCCAAAAGTTTTATTGTTTTTGATAGCCCTATGTTTCATCTACCAAATCCAAATTTTACATGTCATAAATGAGTGCATTTGGTATTTTTAATCTTTCTCCCAAAACCCTTGTTCAGTCATTTCTATCAAAAAGTTGTCTTAAGACACTTTGCAACCAAACAAGACACTTTGCAATTGTTTTTGAGGTAAGTTTTAAGTGTCTTCCACTCATCCGATTTGCATGAAATAAATTGTGTCTATTAGCTCTATGCTCTATCTACTCATATTTGGTCTTATATTTTAGTTTTTAGTGGATTTGCTATTTTATTTTCATCTCCCAAAAGTGTTGTTTAGTCCACATACACACATAAAGGAAATTGCAAAATTTCTCAAAGAATTCACTCACCCAAGGGTTGAAAATGGATTTTGATCTGAGGGATCTCATTTCTTAAATGAAATTGAAGAATAGGTAGGTTCATTCACCCCATTTTTTCCTTTCTATTTATAGTAAGTTTGGTGAAACATTCCAAATTTAGTATAAAACCATATGTGTTTTGAACCCTACGTTTTTTTTATGTTTCAAAAATTTGTGTGATTTAGTGTTTGATCATCTATTATTGTTTATAGATATTATTTGTTGATTAGTTTTTAATCAAGATGTGTCTTATTTCTAAATACAACACATGTCACAATGTTTTATTTTGGTGAAGCTCTTAATCTTAGCAAGCATTTATTCATTAAATACCTAACAAAATCATTATTTTTATTACATAATTAGCAAAGGATTTTTGTATAA